>JAOUQY010000044.1:24314774-24334204 GCA_028566355.1 Doras micropoeus | reverse complement strand
CCCTATGCCGCCGGCTAGGCACCAGCTCTCCCGTGACCCTGAAAAGGAATAAGCGGCCAAGAAAATGAATGAATGAACTGTCCATGAAACAAGTTAATAATAATAATAGCTATAAACATTCCCTCCTCTGCCTCTTTTCCTTCCCTCTCTCGAAGTTAATAAGGCAGCCTGTTATGTTCCTGAGGAAAGTTACTCTGTCCTGAAAACCCCTATGATGACACCTTTACCTCAGACATATACACCCACAACACAAAGTATCTCACCCCAAATCAGTGCTTTATCCTGTTTAATCCCGAGTGTATTGATATAAACTGTGCAGCTGGAAATAAGTGTGGTGTTACAGGAAATTCTGCCTACTGAGTCAATCTGATACTTTGTTAGTTTCAAATAGACTATCTTTGCTGTCAAGCCCAAACATATCTTCTGGCCTTGTAGTAAACCTTCTGGTTACTGAAAGAAACAGGCTCAAAGAATGTCTGGGAGGAAAAAAGTTCTGTAGTTCTGTAATTTTTCCCAGTGTGCCAAGCAAATGACTTTGTATCACAAGAGAGCATAGCTTAAAATGATGTAATCTGGAGCATACAAACGGCAGAACTATGAGATTAACTTGGAAAAAAAACGTATCAGATTCAGACATGCGAGGCAGTGTTGTGGGAGGCGGAGGAAGTTACAGCGCACGCCTTTCATCTGCATAGGTGGGCTCAGCGCACACGGGACTCTCGCCTCAAGACTCACAACAATCAAACAGGAAATGTGAAGCCAGGCTGTTACACCCCACCCTCCCCCTCCACACCTGAGTGAGCAGTAACACCTCGGCCCTGCCAAGCACACACACACACACTCACACACACACTCACTCACTCACACATCCTGTCATGCCCCAAATGGAAACATACCTCACTATTGTCCTGAATATCACTCACGGGTAACATTTTAATGTGTATCTACTTCCTGTCCTGCATCTTATTTGATGACAGTCCACAAGGTATTGTTATAAAAAAATGACATCAAATCAAGTTGATTTTTAACATTTATTTTGTTAGTTGAATTCTTATTAAGGATGAAGGGAAATGACGGTCACACAAAAGGTTGTGTTGTTTTTTTTTCTTGCACATGGATTCTGAAGTCAGTGTTTTAGACAACAAAAATATTGTTCAGATCTTTAGACAAAGAAGAAAGGCAAGGACATCTACACACGGTGGACAGTGACGACCACACACCCCTCCTTCATTTTCCAAACAGAATTTCTTCTTATCTAACAGCAAATAAAAACCAAATGAAAACCTCCAACCACTCCAACCAATTTTACACCACACCCACCCACCCCCCCTGCCCCAAACACAAAAGCAACAAATAGATATAATTATATATAGATTTATATTTATATATTTGCATTTGTAATATATTTACTCTTTAAAAATATAACATCAGTCTAGTGACTAACATCTGTACAAACTACAAAAATAAAACTTTTTTTTATATAAATAATTCATATGGCATGACATACATTACAAATAGAAGTACAGGACCCCCATCCCCTTGTCTTTCCTTTCCGCTATCTCACCATGCTTCATGTGCTTCACGTACATGTATACCATGGATCACTTGCTTGACTTTGTGTTTTGTTTGTTTTGTTGTCTTTTAGATTTCAGTAGCTACATAGTTTTTTTTTTCTGTCACAAAAAAGCTGCCACTTAAATCTAACGTTTCCCTGGGTTTAACCTGGCAGTGTTGTGACCAGTAATGAAAAAAAAAGTCAAAATCCAAGAGACAGAAAAGAAGAAATACTGGCTTGAATGAGCTCTATGAGTGATACACTGGCCTAGCTGGAGAAGCCTGCAGGAGAACAACAACCTATTCCACCATTGCACAGGACTTCAGCCATGTATTACCTCTAAAGCAGCCAAAAAGAAAAAGAAAAAAAGAAACCTGACCTCCTTTTATACTTAAATAAGATTCCCTTTCTTATCAAGTGGGGGAAATGATCATTCAGTATTGACCATATAACTGACCTGCTATATCTCTCATAGCTTCAGCAGGAGCATTATGACTTACTCACTGTATAGCTAATGATAGTTTAAAAAAAATCTCTATCTGGCTGCTCCTTAAAGTATTCAAGTGTATCGACTGCAAAAAAAAAAAAAGGTCACGGGAATTCAGAATACAGAGGACGTGAATGCCATTTGATCCTGCAATAGACAGAGGAGACAGTGGGAAAAATAATATACTGCAGATAGAGGAAGCTTTTAGGACCACAGAAGAAAGTGTGTCATTTTTCATCACTGTCCGATTAGCACAGAACTACACCAACGTAAGATATACAACTGTATATAAAATAACAAAGGCACAGTGGTTGCTGTCAATAAAATAAAAGGTAGGAAGAAAAGAAATGAATTATTTGTAACAAAAATGGATGGAACAGCTCTACATTTCTACATGTTACAGTGCAATCAAAGACAAGACGCCATCGAGGAAGACGGCGCAGTGGGAGCTCAGCGGTTAAAGTTCTGTGTTAGGGACTGGAAGGTTGTGAGTTAAAATCCCTGCACTGCTAGACACAGCCTTTGAGCTAGGCCCTTAAGCCTCAACCGCTCAAACTGGATTCTGTCTCTCTTCTAAGTCACACTGTTTGCCAAATAAATACATATAAATGTAATGTAATCTGGGAAGGAGCTGAAAAGTTGGCAGTGTAAGAACATGTTAAGGTAATGTTACAGCTTACATTGAGGAGGGGGTACTGCGCATTTTCAAGGCAAATCATCTCATCATAAATGATGTATAGCAGCAAAAAAAGAACACTGACCTTTCATTTTCAATAACCTAATATTTAACTTCTCTGAATTTTTACATATAACACATTTCTTAATCTTTACAAAAGAGCAAACAAAGCCTATGAATCCACTTATATCTTATATCTGACTTTGACAGAAGAGAATACACAAGTGATACAGTACTCTTTTAAATAGTTTCCCCTCTTTTAGTATTAAAATATATATATTTATAAATGTATAATTTTAATATCTTTTAAAATAAATCCTCTTATCTGTGAGGTTTATGTACAGTTCAGAAAGACAGAGCATAGGGACCTCCCAAAACAGCCAGAGACAGATTCCAGACAAAAGGGTTTGTGGGATTGTGTGGGTGACGATGTGTGCTGTCTAGCAATCTTTGGCTGTTTGGGTCCATGTACCACCTGCAATACAGACAAAACAGAAAAAAAAACATAATTAGGACCTTTGGTCATTTTTATGGTTCTACATCATCACTTGATTAAATGTACAGCATGACTTGATATTGCTGAACTGCAAACAATTAGTTACCTTACCTAGACCCTGTTTAGCTTGATGCTGGTTGTTATCTAGGGATTCCAGATCTTGTAGCTGCAAAGAGTCTCTCTTGGAAGGCTGATTAGCTCTCCCATAAGTTTGTGAAGTCCTCTTAGGGTTCTCAAAAGAGTCCGACATGCTATCCTCAAAGACTTCATGCATGGTACCCTGATATGACCCCGGCAGATTGGGGTGCACTGACACGGTTACCGAGGCAGTGGCCGTAACCATGGTGACAGTGTTGTTTGGCTGCTGCAATGTATTGCCACTATGAGGCAGAGCTTTAGTCCTGCTCTGCTGTGGCCCTCTGCCTTGCTGTAGCCTGGGTCCACAGTGAGTAGTCCTAGCTTGAGAGTATGCACTGTCATTGGGTAAAGGTTGTCGCCTAGATCCCTGGTACTCCGGCTTGCCATCCCACTGTGTGATCTGTGAACTGATGGAATTTACTGCATTCTGGTCTGTCTCACTGGGTGGATCTTTTGGGCTTGTTGCAGGTGGAACTTCACTATAAGGTTTCACCACCTAGGAAATACCAGATATCAGCTTAGTGACCGTAACTAACAAGCAGTAAAACCTGGAGACAGCAGTCTTATCACTTTATCAACTTTATCCAATAAAAGAAACTTACTGTGAGCTTAGGAAAAGATGGGTTCTTGCTGGCCTCCAGCAGTATGTGGGACGTTGGAGGCTGCATAGGTGTGGCTACGTACACATTTCTGTCACAGGGCTTGTAGTCCTCATCACCAATCCCAGATGTGTTGGTTGTTTCAGAGTAGTACTCAGAGTCTGAGACATCAGTGAAGGCCTGTCGTGGTACTCTGGGGATGTGTCCAGCATAGTAGCCATGGTTGTTCATAATCCTGGGCATGGGTTCGGGTGAGGGACTGGAGCGACTGCAGGCATTATTGGCAAGAATGACTTCGGCTGGAGGGCCCATGATTGATAGCAGAACAGGCAGCAATACCAAGCCATTTAGAATTCCCAACAATGTCAAAATGGCCAGCACTGCAAAAAAGTACCTTTGGGGAAACAGAAGAGGTATGCACATTTTACTTAACAAGAACACACCAAAAATGAACATATACAGCCTAAAGATGACATGGTGTGGCTATTGTCAAAAAAAGGACAAAAAAGAAAACAGTGGGTTCTTAGTTGCATGTTGCTGCCCTCAACAACTTCTCCCACCATTTCCTCTTGCCATGTCTTCTCTCTGGCAAACTGACAAAGCTGGAGAGAAATTCCTACGCTCCATCTTTGGCGCAAGCACTCTCTTTTGCTCCCTCTGGGAACCCTCATCTATCACCACTGGACTGGCACTTCCTGAATAAGTGTGTTTACATTAGTGAGCGGATTCTACACGTCAGATACACTCACCTCGTTCCAAAAAGCTCGCTCTCGCTCTCACTCTCTCTCTTGTAGCATACTCTTACTAACCCCCTCTGTTTCATGGCCACCAAGCTCCTGCTGCTAATGTAATTTGCCTCTCAACAACTTAATATCCCATCTCACTGAGATCCTATTTCACGTTAAGCAAGATATATCACCTCTGTATTTATACTGGGCAGGCCAAGAACCCTTATATCTCCCAAACCTCTAAGCCTTCCTCCTCCTACGTTCACTTCAGAATTAATCACACCACACCAGCACAGGTCTCCACTGCACAAGGTCAGCCAAAAAACCATAAGCCGAGGAGCCAAAGGTCAGAGTTTCCATGGTCACAAAATCCATTATAGTCTCAGAATCGTATCACTTCAGTTTTCTTATTTTGAGTGAATCTGGTCTATAATAAACCTGGATGCAAGTGAGTAAAAGTTCTTCCTCTGCAGAATCCTCTGTGCCCCCTAACCAAGGATAGCTGCATGGCCTGGAAGTGATTTTGGAGGTACAAAGCCTCACCACTTGGTTGTTGGTTATGAAGCCCTACAAGAATGTAGCTCTAGGTAGGTTGAATGAAGTGCTCAGCAGAGCTGCTGCCATTGTGCTGTGTGCCCTGATCCAGCATGCTCGTGGAGAGGCACTCATAAAGGGGTTCAGAGCTACAAGAATTTGCATCTCTTGGTTTCAGCTCATGGCACCAAAGAAAGGCTCGCCCCTCACCACAAGAAAGGGAGCAGGAGAAAATTAGAGAGTGCTTCAGTTAAAAGCTCAGACATACAAAGACAACGTAACTCTTCTAGATGTGGTTCAGATATCTGGAGGTAAAAAACGGAAAAACAGTCTGGAAAAATAAGGATGTGGATTCTGGGTCTTTAAAGCGTTCCCATTAACAATCCCTGCCACACATACACGTCTTCCCTTGTGTCACACCCAACAAAAGTGGACTAAACAAGTTCATTTCTAGAACATCTGCTAAGAGCATTCGGGTTTTTAGTCCTGATCCACATTAAAGTGGGGTTAGGGATGGTTTCCCATTATTTCTCCAAAGGGAAGTGTACTACCTCAATTCCCCTGACAACTGCACAAGACAGGCAGACTCAGGCTAGAATTCTGGCTAATTAAAAAAAACTGAATCTCAAGTATGAACGCTTTTTGTTTGCAGCTACCTTTGTGCACATAATGGGCCCCATTCACACCTAGCATCAACATGCATCCTGGGTGTGCTGATTACAAGTAGACAGCAGAGACGCATAACCATTCACACTTGGTATTAAGAATGGATCTTCAGTGACCACTTGTGATCGGATTTCCTACATTTCCACTGGAGAAAGGCTGTCATGCACATTTATAACGTCAGTCTCCGGCACGATTTATTTACGGGCAGAAATATCCTGCTAACTATATGTCATGTACCTTTACGGGCTGTTTTAAAACATTTTACGGTCTTTAATTTTAGCCAGAAATGTCCTGCAAATCATATTCAATTGCTAACAAAGTTTATAAAGATGACAAGTGAAATCATGAAAAGCAGCTGCTTTTGTTATCCTTGTCTATTAGCCTAGTGACAGACAGCTGTACCATTCAGCAGGATTTACAAACAGTCTCGGAATGATGACATTTTCTGGCTACGGCACAGTCGGACAATCTGACACAGTCTATTAGTTTGCTGCCTGGGATGCATCGAGATGCACTTGTGTTCACATTACAATTGTTATATGTAACAAGTGTGTATGCCCCAGACTACCTCTGAATGCGGTTTGAGAGATCAGGTTTGAATGGGGCTGGGTATCATGCTTTCATGCAGGTGAGGAGAAGCAATTGGGGGAAACGTGCTAGCAGTGAGGCAATTAATATTTTCTAAATGCTTGTAATATTCCATGAAAACACATCAGCTATCTAGAAGAATCTAGAAGCCAACTGTTTCGGTCCACCTTTTGTTTGTGAGAGGCAATTTGACTCCCTCTTTCTTGTATACATGAAAAGACTGGAAAAAATAACTGTTTATTTTACTAAGTCAACATTCTGAAAGTTGAGTGTAATTTATTAAAGTTGGAAAAAAATACAGAGGAAGAAAAAGTTACAAAAAAAAAAAAAAGTGAGAAACCATCCATGGGCCCCATTTGGGTTAGACCTCCAGAGTAGACCTAGTGTTAGGAATTCTGTTGTTTATATAAACTGTAATCTTTTCCATTCCGAGTCAGGGGTTGGAAGGGGTGGCTCCTTCTGCGAGGGGCCGCTGAGCTTGTTCTGGTGTTTATTCAGTGTCCCACCGCCAGGAGATGTTTACAGGACCGTATTTATGCTACTCCCCAGCTAGAGGGCCTGCTTACTCGTGCTGTCTCTCCTCCACCCTTTCTCTCTCCCTACGTCTAAACAGGACCTCCCAGTGTGAATGCCCCAATGCTGGCACACTGCAAATGGTTTGCTCCAACTACCCCACCCCCACCCCCTCCCCCAACTCATTCTACTTTACCACTGTCCTAAAAGGAACCCCCTTTCCCAAACAACCAGACTACACTGTTCTTCCTCCTCTCCACCTCCTCTTTATATAGCTTTGTCTCAATCTTTAGGGTAAAGAGGAAAAAAGAAAAAAAAAATTCCTTTCACCATCTGACTTCATTCAAACTCTTGGAGAATGTCTGAATAGTTGTGGTGCCAAGAAGCCACCCTGGGGGTATTTAGATTTTTTTCAATGTACTTCTTCTCTGTTCTACTCTCTTCTCTAACTAAGCCATTTTTATGTTGTGGGTCTGTTTGAGGCTGCTCTCAAGGTTGTGGTCAGGATCCAGCAGAGCCCAGATTCAGCAGAAAAACACTGCTATTTGCTCTTTTTGGAGCCAGACATTTAAAGGAGACAGGGAAAATAGCAGGTCAAAGGCAGTGCTCGAAGGCTTTTTGAATTTTGCTTGAGGCATTCCTGACCAGTTGAACCCTCTGATGGACTGGGCAAACATCCCTCTTATGTGGTGGCCTCTTTAACGGACCGAAGCTCTCAACCAGATGATTGGACATTTGATATACTCCCCAAGAAAAGGCTTGAGAATGTGTGTGTCACCTCCCAGTGGGTATTTACATGTTTACGAGCAGCTGTTACACACCCTTGATGTTTATAACATTTGTTTTTGTGATGAAGCTAAGGCACTGGTTAAGCGTAGCCTATATTTCTAGAGGAAGAGTGGCAAGGCCAGGTGAGGACCCACCTGCACAGTTGTCCCTCCTGAACTAAGCTTGAACAGCAATACAACATCTGTTTCTTTGCCTAATGACAAAAATACCTAAAACCCTTAGCTTACGTAAAAACTCGAACTTATAATAGAAACCTTCCCAACTCTGGACAGTTCTCAGTATATTTGAGTAAGTGGGCCAAAAAATGTCACAAGCTTAAGGCAGGGATTTTATAGTCATTAGCATATAAAGACTGTCAATCTTACCTCATAATGAAGTCAAACTCGGAGCCAGCCAGCATGAGCACTCCAAGTAGTGTAGAGATGGCACCATCCATCACAGGTGCAAACATGTGCTCTAGAGCCACACCTGAGCGTGTGTTTCTGTCCCCAATGGCAGTCAGGAAGCCCTGCAGAGACAGGGAGTGAAACAGCTAAGAGGCACTGCCTTAATTAAGAAATTAAACTGATCATTGTTAAATTGCTAACAATTTCTCCCTTACCAGTGCAACATGCACAGTGAACTCCACTCCAATGCCAACAGAGGCAATAAGGATAACCACAGGAATGGCACTCAACTTGATACCAATCAGGCCCATAATGCCAAACAGCTCCACTGTCATCATAGCCAAGATAAAAACCTGAGGAAGAAATTAAGACAGAGTCTTATTAAATGTGCAGCATACCACCAATCTCGAGCAATCCTCTGTTGAGCAAAAGGTCCCACCACCTTGTATGGAATGTTTCCCAGTCATTAAACTTACACCCACCCCCACTTCCACATCACCCCCACCTAAAACTGCCCCATCCCAAATCCAGCACTGATTGATGGGTTTAGCAGACCAAGGTCACAAATGGGCAGATCTGTTCAGTCCCCAAATATCTAGACAAAGGCAGTTTGAGGTAAAAGATTTAGGAGAGCTTTGTCACTCCTTTGCATTTCTTAAAAAAAAAACTTTTTGTTTTGTTTGTGTGTCAGATCCCTCTGGGCAACCTGCCTTCCTCAGAGAAGTCTCATACTCCTGTGTGACAATGTTGTTTGCATATGAGCTTACTGATGCCCATTGGTTAGTGTCGCTCTGACTGACAGTAAATTTCTGAGAGTAAATTTCATACCCCCTTCTCAGAAAACATGGGCATTTATGCTCTCTTGGAC
Organism: Doras micropoeus; assembly: GCA_028566355.1. Classification (NCBI taxonomy): domain Eukaryota; kingdom Metazoa; phylum Chordata; class Actinopteri; order Siluriformes; family Doradidae; genus Doras; species Doras micropoeus. Next base: position 24,325,181 of record JAOUQY010000044.1, on the reverse strand, counting down.
TCCTGGCCATGGATGACTGTGTCACTGTTGGGATTTGAAATCACCCTCTGCTAAATTTCTAAGCTAATAAAGCTCCTATATTGGAAGTAAGCATAAGTAGGCAGTGGACTTACAATAATGCCTGCTGTCCAGGGGTTGAGAAGAAGGATAGCACACACCAGGAAGGTGCAGGCCAGCACCACACTGACAGACAGCAGGAACCAGTGGCGCAAGCCAATGTACTGCTCCCAGAAAAGGAACGGGTATCCATTGGGGTAGTTTGGGATGCCCTTGCGCATAAATTCTTCACAGATGGAGCGCACACTCTCAATGGCCTCAATGAAGTCTGAAGCCTGCCGGAGACCATTCAGGTAGAAGGGGAACTGGGCAAACTCCAGAGGCTCAGCAGCTGGGACTGGGAGAAAAAGAGAGGGCATTAAGACACTGTGCACAGACATAGAATGGTTCCTCCAGTTAAAGCTAAATGAGAAAGAGTATAAGGTGGACACTTACTACGTAGGTTCTCTCCAGTGGTATCATATTTGTCGTGGATCCACTCATGAGGGTGGGGATAGAAATTGGCCTGTGATGCAGCGTACCCTAGTGGATCATTACTGACCCACACAGTCAGGTAGATGTAGAAGACCTCTTGGGGGATCAGACCATCGTTATCTACCAGGCGACGAGATGTCAGCTATGAGGGAAAACAAGTCTGAATGAATATTGGCTTCTGCAGCTTACCTGAGATATAAGACAAATGCTTAAACAATCAAACACTGAAAATCACATTTGCATGTACCTGGCTGTAATTGAATGGCTCTTTCTTAGAGCCGGTCTGAATGAGGAGTTTGTAAGCTAATGCTCCATCCTCAGTACCATTGCGGTAACTATCATGGGTAATCCTGCCTGCTTCCCAGTCAGCATCAAATGCAGCTTGGAGTCCTATTAAAAAGAAAGTGTTATGTTAGCCAGCATATAAACCAAAACTGATATTTGTCCAACACCAGCTTAGATGATTAAACAGAAACTTGAAACTCTGAACAGAGGGACTTTCATAAGAGAGTTCATTAGATGAGTTCATTCCAATCAATACACACAGACATGTAAAATAAAATTCCTCTTCCTCCACTCCCCAAATTGAGGAGTGTGTGGGAGCTGAATAAACCAACCAGCGAGAGCCTTCTTTCCCTTTAATTTAAAAGTCTGGCAACAGCTGAAAAACAGTTTCCTCCACCATTCTTTAATTATAGAGATCTCCACATAAAAAAAAGGAAATGGCATAGGGGACAGACCATGGAGAGAGAAAGACCCTTTGATCTGCCTTCAGTTTCCACTGCCTTTCAAAATAAATGTATTCTTTTCACTCTAAACCAGGTTCTCCTTCCAGTACATTCTGCCTTTTCTAGTCTAAGACCAGGTGGAGAGGTCATAAGCAGGCAGAGATAACCTCTGACCCTATCTGATCTTCCTCCCTTAGGCCATAGTGGGAGGGGAAAAATGACAGACAGGCTTGAACTCTCACTGAACTCTTTTCCTTACCTGTGGTCTAGCAGAATTTCCCTTTCCTATGAGCTGAAATACCCAGTCCAAAACTGGATATATCATTAAGTAATAAATACTGTCTTGCTTATGGAAACAGACATGTTAAGGGCATAAAATGTTCATTATCTTTTCCCACCACAAAGCCTTTTCTGTCTATGCCCAAATGATACAAGCAATGAGATGAGTTCTTACCTCTGAGCCAGTCATGGAAGTAGTGGAGCCACATGCGGGGCAGTTTTTGATTACTGTCTCTAACGATGTACTTGACTGAGTTGAAGGCATTGTGAAGCTGCAGGAGCTCACGCTGAGAGCGGGCATAGTCAAAGCCATCCATTGTGACCAAGTACATGTTGTAGAAAGAGAAGTACTTGAACTGGGCTGAAATGAAATCGTACTCCTTTGTGTCCCTGGGTACAATGTCTGTCAAGTAGAGGCCATCGTGGACCATGGTGGTACCATAGAGGCTAAGGCTTAACAGTGCCACAAAGACCACCACCACCACTGTCTTCGTCTCAGGCTTAAGCAGCAGCGGCGCATACTTCTCTCGGGCAAAGCGGGGCAGGTTCCATTGCAAGAAGGGAAGAGGCACGCACTCACGTCCTAGTTGAGGCTCCTCTGATTGGGCTAGCAGGTCCCGGGTGGAGCTGGAGGGCATGAATAGCTGGGAGCCATAAGGGTCTGCAGCTGGTCTGGGTTCTGGAGATGACAGCACCACAGAGGGAGGGCTGGTGGAGATCTGAGATGTTGGTGGCAGAATGGTGACAATGTGCTGACCGGCGGCATCACACTGGGTGAAAGCCTGCACAGTGGTGGTGATGTGGGTGCTGGTGGTGATTGTGGAACCAGCAAAAGTAGGGGTGGCTGGGCCATGAGGGTGAGCGTGGCTATCGCTGGCATCAGAGTACTCCTGACTCTGGATCTGGATTACTCGAGAGGAACATGGGCTGTGCAGAGATGGACACATAACACACACAACATTGACGTGTGACCCTTTCAGGTTTAACGTTAAGTTGTAAAACATAACTGTAACTGACTGACTGACTTGAACCAGGTTAGTATTAACCAGGCTTTTCTGACATATAGTGCAAGCTTTCATGGCTACCTGTAGAAGCAACAGAGGATGTCCAGTCTTTTGTCCTTGCGTCTATGCAAATCCAGACTCAGAATTGCAGGGAAGATGAGCAGGACCATAGCGAAATTAAATACCACCACAACAGCAGCCTGGAAACAAGTACAACAGTGATTAAAAGAAAGGCACAAAGCTTTCATTTACAACACCCAACTCAACAGCCACTGTCTCAACTTGACAAAAAAATATACTCTTTGCATTCAAGCTCCCTTACTGTTTTAGTGCCTTGAGACTGAATCCTGGAAAGTAAAATATGCATCCTAAATCAAACAGCTCTACCCCTCCTTCCTTCTTCTCCTCCAAACATAGTCGAGGAGCTAGTGAAAGGGGACTCCCAAGAATACAACTAGCCAGAGCAGTACTACCACCACCCGCCACATCCCCCCAGTACACACAGCATACACACACACACACACACACACACCCTGCCTGCCTGGGGCAGACATTATACTCCATATCACTAAAGAGCAGGACCACCCAGTGCTCGCTTGGAGAGATCAGAGAAATGTGGGTTGACAGCTTGGTGATATACTGAGTATTCACTCATCCTATTACACTCTCTTCTCCATCTCTCTCCCTGACTCTGTATAAGAATCTGAGAGCCAGGCATCGATTTTAGGTAGACAGAGGGGGAGCAGCCATAAACTTGGGGACAGAGAAAGAGGGATGGCAAAAACTTAACAACAGCCATCCCTTGCTTATTATGCATACCCTTTATTGACCTTTTCAGAGTGCTACTGTTCCTGCCAGCCTACTGAACAACCATCACACAGTGTAGATGTTTCTGGGTCTCTCACTCACAGATTCATGCACACTCACAGTCCTAGCTGTACCTGCAACGAGAAAGCCCGGAGAGCAGGAATGGGCACTAAGGCTGCCATGAAGAAGGCGATCATGTTGTTAATAGAGGTGAGAGCCACACTTGTGCCAGTCCTTCTCAGACAGTCACCAGTCCTTTCCTACACACACACACATACGGACACAAAAAGAAGGAGCAAAAAGCCCAGAGTAAACACACAATTTATGTTCAGCAGCAGAAATAAACATATATTTTTCAGATATTTTTGAGTCAGTGACACAGCAGGGTTGTGGTTAGAGTATAAGAGAGCCTCGTGCCTTGAAGGGGATGTTCGAGCCAGTTTCAGTGAAAGAATGAGCCAGAAGGAACATGTCATCCACTCCAATGCCCAGCGCCAGAAACGGCAGCACCTGTAAAGTATTACATCATTCTGTCTTAGAATCTGTGCAAAAAAAACGGTTATGAGAATCCGTGCTAAGCATGTTCAGGGATGTGTACCTGCGTAGTGGCGGCGTTGAAAGACAACCCCAGCAGAGAGCATAACCCTAAACCTGCAGCTACAGACAGAGCCACCAGCAGCACTCCAGCCAGCCCCACTGCCCCCTGACTCTTAGCACAGTCCCAGCGGAGCATGGTCACACATGCATAGGCCAACTATACCCACATAAACACACAAGAATAAAGAAACACTGGGTTATACATCAGTGTCACACACAAAACAGCATTTTCGGTGTAACATAGTGGTTGTAACTACTACTTTACCATGAGCAGGTAACCTCCTGCTACCCTGATGACACTGACGTCAGAGAAGGACTTCATAATGTCATTGAGTGTAGTTGTAGAAAAAGCATGGACGTTAGAGGAGGAGTTCTGGGGAATGCTTCCATGGACCACCTATCAAGAGATCACAAATGATCAGAAAGTACTACTAGAACCAATGAACCAAGCAGATAAGAAAATGTTACTATTAGTATGTTACTGAAATACAGATGTTTATATACAGTATAATCTCCATTCGCTTATATGGTGTAATTACTTTGTACTTTTTGTAAAAATAGCAGCTCACCTGATATTTTAAATGCTTATAACATATTAGCAACATAATGTGAGCCTGCAGGAAGTTTGATAAGCATAGAGTAATGAGCACAGATGCCAGGGTCAGGGGTCAGATGGATCAGATGAGATTACCCTTCAGGCTACTCCCATCAGTTCTATGAAGAGCCAACAACCTGAAGGGGAACTAAATACGCCAATGCCCTGCCCCCTTTCTTGCAACTCCCCTTCCTTATTTTGCTCACTATTTCTCTCGCTTTAACACTGTTCCCTTATTCACTCAGTGTCTCAAAAATGGCTTGGACTCCGTTTACATGGCTGAGATTTGATGGAATTCAGGCAAACACTGCCATCACTGAATATACATTTTTGAAGTCCTCCATTATTCCCCCCTCACCTGAGATCCACCCCTGCCCTGACCTCTATGACCATCCAGAGGCTAAGACATGCTCATCTATTATTTGAAGGCACTGGGTCAGAAAAATACCTCGACAAACTTTCTCTGCCAGGATTCCAGGATGGCAGTTGCCTTATCCTCATTCCAGTTGATGTCGTGGATCTCATAGTCATCCTTATAGTGTTCATATAGCTGCTTGGGGCTCATGAGGAGAAACATGGTCTGCAAAGCCTCTGCACTGCAAGAGGAAAAAGAAACGGTGGGTGAGCCATACACACAACCTCATGTGTCACATAGGGCTGGGGAGGAGTCCTGACTTTGTCACTCCTCTTAGCCAAAGCTTTTCATACAAAAGAAGTTACATGAGCAATCATAGAGACAGCAAGACTGTAAATATTAAGTTAGACATGGTTTCATTTGCTTTGTTTCTGTTATGTTCTCTGTATCTTCTCTGTTACCCCATATGTCCATTATTAAAGAGATGTTACCTTTTGTCTGCAATACTGTTTTGATTAAAGAAGTTCTGCACTATGCCGGATTCAAATTTGGAAACACAGCCCTTTCAAGCAAGGGGTTCTGAGAAATCAAGAGAGATTCAGTTCTGTGTGCATAGCCTCTCTCACCTCTGCAAAAAACCCTGTGAGTTCTTCAACCGTTCCCCCAGGATCAGCTCTTCCTGCCAGTGCATGAACTTCTTCGAGAAACCGTGGCAGCCACCTTGTAGTTCCGCAGCAATATCAGGACTCTGGACAGGATAGCAACACATTTAATTTATAGACCTAAAATTTACATGGCATTCATGGCAATGTGGCATGGCACTTATTCATCATAAATGGTCACCTGCTGCAGGTCCTTGTTGGGGGCACTGAGTGGGCAGTCTGGGTCTTTGGGATCAAGACAGGGCCGGTTCATGTAGGCATGGCCAACTTGAGCCTTGTCCAGCATCTCCTTGAAACCTTCTAACGAGGCAAACTGGCTTAACTCCTCCATGAGCTTCAGAGGGTCCAGATTCATCCACTGAATGTCAGGCATCCCCCTGGAGAAGACAAACAGCATGCATGGCATGTATCAGTGACTGCTTTCTCATCATCACCATTCATTATTACCTGGTGTCTGGGCTAGACAACACTAGATTCTTGGTGATTTCATTTGGGCCACAGCCACAGCATAAAGTAGCATTTATTATCCTGTTACACGGCTAGGGCATAAAGCACTGACAGGCCATGGACTCCAGTATCTTAACGCCTGTACACAGAGTCATAACAATTACCTCCGCTCCCCAAACATCTTGATAAGGTGCCAGAAGCAGTGGCAGTGGGTCGAGCTCTCCACTAACCCATTCTATAGCTCAAAACTGGTGCTTGCCGGGCCTCTGGCTAAAGAGTCTAATCCACAGCCTCCCACTCAATACCAAAGAGCCACACTCAACTAAAGTGAAAGCGCTATGCTGTATTGAGATGTCTGAAGGCTATATTTTAAAGGGCCATGTTTAGTGAATAATGAAGCGTCTCATAATGACTACCAGGACAAATTGTGCCAAAAAAAATTTTTTTTCCCAGTTAATCTTATCATTTACACAGTGTCAAGTCTTTAAAAGCTGTCAAGATGAAGCAAGTGAGAATTAGTGGGGGAAAGTAATATTCTCAGCCTAGCCTTTCTTCTGTTTATATCCATTAAAATGATGCAAGCTCAGGTTGATATATGCACTAAGGAGAGTAGGGGGTCTTTCAGAGTGGCCAGTGCTGGCTGCAGAAGGGAGAGAGAGGGAATAGTGTCCTAACATTGGGCCCAGTCTCCCAATAACTCATGAGGAGTAGGTTCAAATAAAGCTGTGCCTCTCCCATTCCCACATACCAAGCGCCTTTGCTCCTGCCTGCAAAGAGAGCCTCCTTTATCTCCTATTTTTTGCTTGAGTGAACTGGCCTAGGTCCTTTTGTTTTTCCATAGATTGCTGCTCTTTGTTCTGTCAAGTTTTTCCTCTCTCTCCCCATCTCTCTCTCTCTCTCTGCTCACAATTCTGCTTTTTAAAAACCCTCAAATTTACTGAAGTGAAAGCAAGAAAAGACATTAGCTTCACCCCTAGCTCCATGTACACATGGTGAAAGGAAAAAAGAAAAAAAATGTTTGTTTGGTAAAGAAAAAAAAAACGCTAAGCCGTAAAATTTAGAGGCAGTGGTTGGAGCTCTGAAATTTGCAATGGCCTGTTGAGTGAACTTAAGATAGCAAAAACACATGTCCATTTATTGCATGTATATCAGTGCATAATATTATTTTTAAAATGTTATTTCTAAAGCTATACATATCAGTAAAAACTGACGAAAACAAATGCACCATAAATTCTTCCTGTCCAACCATTATGTGGAACATTCTGATAACTTGAAGGAATAGGTGTATAGATCAAAGTTTGCTGTAAATTTCTCACATGCTTCTCTCTTTCTTTCTCTGGGCCCAAGACTTGAATAATGCCCATTTTATTTGTTGGACAACTTACAGCTCAGAACTCGAGCAATTACCATGAGAATGCACAGTGTTACCCAGTGCTGACAAAGCTGGGGCCCCCTCACTGATGGACACTCAGTCGTAAACCGAGAGAATGCTTACCATTGTTTGACCAAAAGCATACCCCCCTCCACCCGCCAGGACACCCACCCCCGCCTCCTACCCACCCAGCAGCAGCCATCTCTTCTGTTCCCCCCACTGTCCACTATCCATGAGGGCTTATTTGGCTGGCTTTGATAGCAGGATGGGCAAAAAAAAAATGGCAGGAGCCCCATCCACAGCCCTGATGACAGCACAAGTCCATGTGATGATAGAAACAAGCTCCAGCTTATCAAAAACCTAAACAGGGCTTTTGCTTGCAGTTTGATGTTTGAGTTGGGGAGAGGGAGGGGTCTTGTTAACAGAGTGTATATAACATTCAGGGAGCTCAAAGTATGCCCAGTCCAGCCACCTGAGGTTAACTTTAGCTGCATGAACCAAGATATGCTATGCATGGCTAGTATGTGCCAGTATGTGTGTGTCAGATAACAGGGTCATACTTACGGTAAGTAGGCTGAGCCTCCCTGCAGTTTGGAGCCCTCCCAGAAGCAGTCCAGTGGTGTCACAATCATGCAGGGGAAAAGCCTGTCAATTATCTAAAATGAAAACGGAGCAATTTCTGTAAGGTAAATATTCATCAATATTGCAAAGCTATACCACAACAAAAGCCTGAGCAGGAATTATTAGAAATATATTATAAATATATTGTAAATAGTCAAGGAAAAAAAAGGTGTAAATGTCGTAATGGTAACACACCCTCTCGATCATGACATTTTCTATTACTGGGACTCCAGATTTGAAGCAGATTTTGTTAAGATCCCAGGGTCTGTGGAAAGAAATTGTTCATACATTATACATTAAAGGATTCCCCCTATTGTAGCAGAATCTCATGTCTGTTATTCTTAAAAAAATGTATTTATAGCTGTTGAACTCACTTTCCATAAAGAGACACCTGGACTTTGCTGGCAGACATAGCTGCCTCCAGGTGGAGCAACAAAGCCTCCTGGGTAAGAATATTGGTTCCTTCCTGTTTGGGTGTCTGTATGAGCATCTGTGAGGTGAACACTGCCTCTTCTCCTTGTTTCTCCTTCGTGTAGCGCAATTCCCTGCTCACCCGACTGCCAGCTAAAAGAGTGGAAGAGAGACAGACAGGATGTCAGACTAAAATGAAAACCGTACCGAATGGACAACCATAGATTAGATTAGTCGGTTTTTATTCCTGACGCTTCCAATGCCAACTGTTAATTCCCTAAATGTTTATGCATCATTAATGAGGCTAGATAGATATCTAATTAGGCTTAATTAGGCTTTGCAGTTGTAATTCCCACATATATCTCGCAACCAAGCAATCCCAGAAACAGATGTGCAGGTCACCTGAGACACTTGGTCTGGAAAAGAGAGCCAGAGCTCTGTAAAGTATATGATGGCACTAATGCTGTCCAATCAAGCGAGGAAGACAGGGCGTTGCAAGAGATCTCTTGTAAATTCTCCCAAACTGTGAGTGGCTTGACCAACCTTGTCACCTCACTATTCAAAGGACACACTGAGCCTGAGTAGCCTGGCCAAAGGTAGAACAGATCCTGGCCTCATCCTAACCTCCCCAAACACTTCCACAACTAACTCAACCCACATTTCAATCGATCTGCATGTATGGGTACATTAAATGCTAAAATTCTCCCCAATCTGTAATCCTGAACTATCAAACCTAGGATCTGGCTCCTGGTACAAGGGCCCAATCCTCAGGTCTGGAACTTTTATGTCCACCTCACAGTGCCTCAGTCCTGGTCATGTGAGAGCTCCATGACTAGCCCTTTATTCCCAAGCCAACCCATGAACAGAAAATGCCACCAAGACAGATAGACTGGATAGTGTCCCAGTCTGAAAGCAGGAGTACCCTTGCAGAACTATGGTTTCGTAGAGCCCTTGCAGTGTGTGAGTGTGTGTATGAGCTAGGGGCTTAGAGAAACAAAAGTGGATGATTGGACCTATCTGGAGGAATAGAAGAAAGAAAGACAGGCAAAAACACTGTTCATGTGGTACGCAGAGCTGAAATGAAAGACATCAAAGGGAGTGGAGGGAGATCTACAGTCCAACCCCCTAATTAACGAAGGCAGTGGTGAAAAGAGTGTATGGGGTAGCAATGGCTGTGCCAACTCCTCATGAAACACTGTGGCCCAGATCAGAGCCTGTCTGTATGCCTTTCCACGTCCCAGCACGCGATGACAAGCCTGTAGTGACTGGTCAACAAGCTGTGTTTTGCCTCCCACATATCACCTAGTGTTGGTTACCTATTTTGCCTTGTGTCTAGACGTGAGTGACTTTTGTAATGTTGTTTTTGTAATGTTTGTTTAACATGCATGACCACATGTCTTACTGGGATAATGTATAGTCAGTAAAAATGCAGTGCAAATCTAAAAGAAATACAAGCTCTTCTACACACAGCGGTGACTTTATCTTGCACGGCTGCAAACAAATCGATTACAAGCAGACAAACATTCAGTATCCTGTTCATTGATTGTCACTGGAAGTTCTCTTGCAATTGGTTTACATCATGTCAAACATTTTCCATAGTACTTTCCATGTCCCTTTGCAAAACAAAACAAAATGCATGCTTGACTTTATTTATTTATCTATCTATCTATCTATTTATTTATTTATTTTGCCTTGCTGTTCTGTTGCCATGTTCACATTTAATACATTCAGACATCTGCAGGAATCGAGCTGCAGTCCTTGGGCCTGTAATTACAGGGGCTCCTGAAGTAAATTATAGCTATTTGTGTCTGGTTCCTCCCATCTGGACCACCCAGATAGAGGGCCGAGTGAGAGCTGTTGCTCAGCCAGTCTCCAGATGGGAGCTCTGCTCTGCTCTGCTCTCCTCTCCTCTCTCTCTCTCTCTCTCTTTCCACCCACCACTGCTGTGTGCTTAAAGAGACAGGAGCGCACATACTTTCACAGCCAGAAATACAGCCA
>JAOUQY010000044.1:24079440-24093762 GCA_028566355.1 Doras micropoeus | reverse complement strand
AGCAATAAAAATAAGCGCTAAATCTCGGATGCCAGTAGAGAAAGCGGGAAAATACTGCATTTAAATTGACTTAGATTAGAATATTTTTAATAACAAATTCTAAAACAGGGTTCCACATCGGAGCACTTGAACTTGGGACAGTTTTCTGATGTGAATCAGGAATTTATGAGAAAAGCACTCAGGGATCTTATACAGGTCATTCTGGCTGCTATGTATTTATGTAGCTGGTATAATTAGTTGGGACATGTTTCTCAGGAGGGAGAGTAAATCCAGGATCTAAATCTTGCACAATTATATATTTCATCAATCCAGTGCATAAACAACCTCATGCCCAAGGCAATACAACCATCATGAATAATCAATCACTGGAATATTCTCCATGTTTATTTCTCCTTTAGAGAGCAGCAATAGTTTACACAAGACCCTCGTGATTAATTGCCGACTCTCCCACACCTCGATGATTAGCCAAAGAGCAAGAGCTAGATAATAAAAAATGAACAGTCTATGGCTGCAAACTCTATACACATATATTTCTTTCCTATGCAGACTGCGCAGTGACTTCTCTGTAACAGACAGAGAATTTGCTAGCCTTGGTGACAATCTATCAAATTGCTTCCTCACCTAATAAATGCTGCGATTTATATGACAAGAACATTCGTCTTATCCTAGCATAAAGCTGGTAATTTCAAGCACTGATGTGCAATACGTACTGACGTACTCTGGGTTTCCGGAGCTAAGGGCAAAATCAAAACAATGTGTTAATAAATGACATGATTTACTGATGATTTACAGATGGGTGTCAGGACATGGTCTTGCAAAATGGTCTTGCAATTTGTCTACATAAACAACGTTCAATGCTGTATTGTGCCATATATTTGTGTTGAGTTGGGAGATGGGAGTTTTAATGCAAAATGAGCGTAAAAAGCATCACACAGCTTCATGCTCGCTTGCTGTTAGCTTCACAGACGCTCGAAGGAATTCAAATGTATGGCATGAGTCACTGAGTGTAGTTAATTAGCGTATGAGAAAAATGGGGAATTAAGAATTATGGCACCAGAATTAAAGGCGATTCTTGTACAGAGTATGTCAATTATAAATCGGATATTTTTTTTTAAATCAGAGCTGAAAAAAGATGAAAAGAAGAAGAACCCAGGCAAAAGGAGCAAGACATTTTGAAATAACGACACAACTGACCAAGTGTGCTTTAATATCCAAACACAAACTCCACTTCATAAGGCAATAGATACATGTTTTTGTTGAGTAAGAAATGTTTTTGGTCTTTGCCTGTTCCAAAAAGTACAAATTCATTCAATTCATAAGAGTGATGAGCCATTTATATTTAATAGAGCAATGTGCAGCTTTCACATCCTGAATGAGTATTAATGACAGAGCAATATTTACAAAGCTGCCCACAAACCTTCGCAAAACAATGTCATGTTATTATAAGATCAACATCTGAAAGACTGGAACATTTAAATAAGACAGTTTGTCATTTTGTTTGCCTTGATGCTAACCTTTTTTTTTGTTGTTTTTGTGTTTTTTTTTTTGTCATATCTCTCAATATGAAGATTCTGTTAAGGGCATCTCAATCCAGTAATAAATACAGAGAAACATTTCTCAATACAGGATTTAGGACATCAGATAAAAATAGAAAAGGAAAGTAAACCTGCATCTTGATCGCTAGTACCGTAGAATTTTCACCATAAATTGATAAGAATGTAATCCTCGATAACCATGCCCCTTTTCAAATAGAGTCACCAAATGATAATACCAAACATCTTCAAACACATAGAAAAAAGAGGAGACGTCATGGTCATGTTTTTACACTGTTCCACAGAAAAGGCTAGGATGCAGTTCTGTCGCTCCAAGCTTCACTCAGAAGCATAAGTTGTTTCAGTCTGTGTTAAATTTGCTTAACATTCAGATGTATGCGCACTCTCTATTCCCTTGTCAATTACAACTGTTGGTTCAGTTGTGCTGCTCAGAAGTGGCAAACTGAGAAAAGCAAACACACAAGAACATACTCTTTTCCAAAATAATCATTTTACCTTGCTCCCAAACTTAAACACACCAAAGCAAGAGAGAATCACGCAAGCTAGCTGCATCGCTAGCCAGGTACTTTTCTCGCTTTTTCATTAATTGTCACGCAAACACACACACACACACACACACACACACAATCTGGAGAGTATTGTCCAAGCTAGATTCATAAAAGATATATGATCAAACTTACCATTAATGCTTCGATGTTTCAGTCAATCACATGTCTGAATACAAAGATTCCATTAAGGGGATTTTAGTCCATTGTTAAATACAGTATATATTATATATATATATATCTTTCAATACAAGATTTCAGAAGTCAGATAAAACTGTAGAGGAAAGTGCAGGAGAGAATCATATGAGCTAGCTGCACAGCTGGCTGAATTCTCCCTATTTCCTCACACACATACACACACACACATCCAGGCAGGAGAGAATGATTTGAGCTAGCTGCACAGTTGGGCGAGTTCAGGTTTGGAGGAGCTGGGCATCTTGGCACTGAAGCTGCGAAGTGAGTCGCGGACACGTGCCACCTCACTGGCTGAGAGCTTGAGCCGGTGGCGAAGCAGGCAGGAGAAGAGGTCAAGCGGGCGTTCGGCGGGTGGGGAGAGCCGGTTTACACGGTCACGGATCTCCATCAGTGCCAGAAAGGCAGCATCCTGTGTGCCCTGTGTGTACGGGTAGTCCAACTGTGAGATCAGCTCCTTGACACCATCTGCATCGAAGTGCATGCTATAACCGAACACCCTCAGGCTGTTGATCTTCATGTACCCCAGGTTAGCGGAGTCCATTTCCAATGGCTCATAGAAGAGCGTCTCGTTGACACCCGGGTCATCTGTGAGGATACGGCTGCGCAAGTAGACATGCACTGTCTCGAAGAAGGACTTCCATTTTGTGCCCAGCGCCAGTGTCCAATTGTGGCACGGCAGTGCAGAGTCCAGTTTAGTTCGCTGCCAGTCGGGGAAGTCGTTCTGCTTGACGGGCATGAACCAGCTCTCTGAATGGCTTCCCCCAAACGGGTTGACATAAATGGCAGGCACAGGCTCCAGCGTGCTGTTTTGTGTGGTGCAGATCTGGAAAGAGATGCCCATGAGCATGTGCACCAGATTGGACTTGTTCTTGTTGCTCTTGAGGGTAAGCAGCATGCGCTTGCGCCATGCTGGGTTGAACCAGCTTCCCAAGCGCACATCGTTGCTAATGTAGATTGCGCGCACCTCCAGACGCCCATCCAGGCGCTGAAGCAGGTGGTGAGCCTCTGCATCCACCATGTCCAAGTCAAAGTTCACATAGTGGTCCAGTGAGACGGCCACGGCTGGCCGGCATGAGCCCAGCTGCAGGAAGCTACCAGGCATGCATGTCCCACAGCGGGTGACATTGTCCGGGGCACACAAGGAACACATTGTGCCCTCACCCACTTCACAAGGAACTGTACCCTGGCAGGAGTTCCCCTGTTCTGTAGGACACAAGCAGTAATGCACTTCTTCTGAGAAGGAGCCCAGGATTCCATGCTCGTTGCAGTACAGCAGAGATTGAACTCTGTTCAACCAGAAACCCAATGTCCTGCAGGAGAGAGGACAACCATTAGCATGGAAACAATCTGAAATAAGTAGAAATGCACAATTCACTGCTTTGCTTAATGCAAGGAAAGCTCTGCTATGGCATGAAAATAACATTTGGTAAACTGCCTGATAGTTAAAAAGGATTAACACTGGCTATAACTTTGTTCCAATAAATGAGGTAATCACTTCTCATGTCCATTAGTAAGATTATTAAACAAACAACAGAGAGTTGCCCTAATACTAAACCAAGAGAAAAAGTAAAAGCCAAGCAATAGTGTGGTTTATTTTCCTGTTCCATCATCCTATTTAGCAAGGGTCACGTCAGTATGATAAATGCATTTGGCTCGGCAGAGTCATCCACTACCATCCAACTTACTTCACAAAAGTTGAGGAACACCAAGTTCCTCACACTCATAAATTAAAACTCTCTCTCTCTCCTTTAGTCTCTCCTGTTCCTAAGGCAATTCATAGCGTCTGGATTGCTGAGTGCCTTACATTAGTCAAGCATGCCTCTAATGCATAACTCTGATGGCATTTTAAACAATCAGATATGTTAAAATAGCAACTACTCAAACCTAAAGCGCACTCAACACTGGATATATTCCTTTCCCATGTCCTTTGATGAATATACTGCCTTTTAATATAACAAATGAGTGATAAAGGCAGACGAAACCTTTTTGTTTGAGTATGTTTATATATAATGAAATTAGCTCAAGGGAACATTTGCGATAAGTCATTTATAAGTCATTTATTTGAGCTGCCTCGAAAAACAAAGCTGACTCAACTGATTTATACATGCTCTCTCCAAACACATTTAGATTAGAATTCAGAGGGACACACATGCCAAGGTCTTTTTTGCTCTCCGTGTCCATGGGAGCTGCATTTTTATTAGAGCAGTGGCAAAAAAGTGGCATGTGGCTTGTCAGAGCACTGTGAAAGTCTTCACAGTAGAGTATGTTAACTACGACCTGCCACTCTCATCGAGCACTTCATTACAGTGCACACGCACTAAACACACTACACAAAGGTCTTCTCAATCTGGCTTAGAGAAGCTAAACAGCTTTGTCTCTTACATCTTTGTCTGTCTCATGTATCTCACATCTCTGTCAGGCTATTCTCATTCCCTCTTTCTCTGTGATTTCAGATCCAGCTCCATATTATTACTGCCCACGTTGCTGTCATTACAGCATTGACTACCAAATAAATTCCTTTAAATGTTAGTGGTCAATGATGTTAATATGTAGCTCTGATGCTTCTAATAATATATGTCCAATATGAAACATATTGAATGCAGTAAACTATATTTGCCCACTGTAATGCTACTTATTATGCTTAACTGGAAGTATGAATTGTATTAGTTAACATGAACAAACTGTGAACTTCAGCATTAATACACCATAAATGAACCGATTATTCTCATAATTAAAAAAAAGCCAAATATTCAAAATCCATATTAACCAAAGCTCACGCATCTATAAACACAATTAAACCCACAACGACCAACTTGAACCAACATCTTCTCTAATGGTTTTTAGTGTTTTTTAACTGGCAAAAAATAGTTACACTGGGAGAGCAGAATTCATTAAATGATCAACATTCTGCATGTTGTGATTTAATTGCTGCTAATAATAACCAGACTCAAATTGCATTTTAAAGATTTGCTGGCTTGTTGTCAAATGCACATACATAATATGCCATATCAAAGACGTTATGTGGTAAAAATAAGATAACATGCTAAGTAGAGTGTCATACATTTTGGTTAAAATAGATTACTTTATAATACTTTTTTAGCATGGTACATTGGATTTCCAGGCAACCAAAACATCTAACTAGGAAAGCACACTGAAGCTTCCAATTGCTGGGTGGATTATCTAATGAAATTATGACTTTCCTGCTAATCAGGTTATTGCTTGTATTTCCATAACAAAAACAACTCTAACCGAACTGTCTCAAGGACTTCACTAAGATCATTCTAAAGCACTACTGTCCCACTGCCCCAAACGGTACCTACCTAAAGCACACATTAGACAATCAAGTCATTGCAGGCATAGTTCACAGTTCCAGGTATTTGATTTTCCAATACTAAATTATTGTCTCAGTTGAACCATTACATAATCATTACACATAACAAGACTTAACACTAGCATGGCCAAGGCTACGAAAATTTTCGTAAGGCAGCTTGGCCTCTCCGTAGCCCACTCCCCTGCTGTGAAGCGATTAGTGCTCGTTGTCTTGGTAATGACTCTCAGTGCCTTTGAAAAACCAACCCCCACATTTACAATACTGAAATCGAAGTCTAGGCAAAGCAAATGTATCTGTTTTGTAAGTTTCATACACATATTCAAGACCTGCTTCAAATATTATATTTCGCGGACACGTACTACCGGACGTATACCACAACGGTAATTTCGCTGTATCCAGCTAAAAAGTAAAACATCTACAGTTTAATTTCCACTCCTAGCAGATGTTTTTATTGTAAAATATATTGTATAACACTATACACTTACACTGCGTAAGACACTCACACTGTGTTCTGTAGAAGACGTTTCAACTGCTTTGTTAGAATTCACGTATGCGTGATTTATACTAATAATAACACCGATAACACAAACGCTGTTGTAATATTATTTTACACACACACACACACACACACACCACAAATTAGTAATTATAACATTAATAAAAAGCGATTGTAGGCGTGTGATAAAGGAGTTACATTTTAAACACTAAGTTACTAAGTTACATTAGTAAAAACCAATGCTTCTTCTTAATTTGTTTAAGGTCGTTTATTACTCATTTTGTAAGTAATTATATTATAAACATTATATTATTTAGCCAAAACTTCTTAACCACACCGATTGCAAGAAATCGGCAACAAAACAAGGAACTAAGTGATTTCCAATGCTAGGAAACAAGCAGATTATTGTGTGTGTGTGTGCACGCTCTCTCTCCCACATAAGCGTGTTTATGTGTTTATGGGCACGCCATGCAGGCCCAAATGAGCTTGGCCCAAAGCTAACCCCTTACCAAACTACCCTGCTCAGTCTCTTCTGTGCCAACTCTTGATTTCTCATCAACACTCTGGATGAGATCAGACAGAGAATCAAGACATACAGCATGAACTGTTGTGCCGTGATAGTAACAGCAAACCTGACTGGATGAGAAACAGCCAACAATGCGACAGGGTTAGCAGGCTACTCTGTTTACCTGCAGACAAAACTTTGGATGTTGGTGCTCATCTTTAGAAACAGATCAAAAGCAATGTGCTCCAGAATTTGGAGTTTTTAATGCTGAAACATTAGAACAGTAGAACCTACTTTGGGACAGTGGTAGCCCTGTAGATTAGGATGCCAAGTAGATTTTCAACTGGATCTGAGCAAGGCCCTCAACCCGCTGCTCAACCCAGACACTGACGGGTGAAATGCACACACAGTGCCATGCCGAAGCCCATTTAATGGGAGGGTTGTGTCAGAAAAAGCATCCATCGTAAAACCCGCACCAGTTCAAAATGTCATTCGTGATTTCCACTGTGTCAGCCCCAAGAACAGGAGCAGCCAAAAGAGGAAAATAAATCTTTATTTTAACAAGACAAGGGGACAGGGAAAACTGTATTACTCTGGCATAGTTGAATAAGGAGAGTTCTGCACTTGGAATTGACATACCATGAACACAGAACAATAGTGTTTTCACTAACAATAGTCCCACATATACAAAACAAAGCAGTAAAATGGGCCATTTCCAAAAATGCTAGATTGTTGCATAACATTGCTGATTCATTAATATTTATACCCCAAATATTTACACAAACCAGGCCAT
The DNA here is from genome assembly GCA_028566355.1 of Doras micropoeus. Lineage (NCBI taxonomy): Eukaryota > Metazoa > Chordata > Actinopteri > Siluriformes > Doradidae > Doras > Doras micropoeus. Next base: position 24,086,344 of record JAOUQY010000044.1, on the reverse strand, counting down.
GTTCAGGCTCAGGCTATATTACCACATCCTGGCTCCATGAATTTGAGTCTGTTTATACTAGACTAATATTGCCATGGCCATGTACAGCTGAAACTTCAACCGTTCTGCAGGTATGGTAAAGAACAATACAACGACAATGGAGCAACATCAACAAAAATGTTAGACTATGTGCAGAAATGTGCAATTCCATACTGTGAAGGGGATGTCAGCACTTTTTGGGACAGTTTTGGTATCTGGTAGTGTATGCCTGGTACCTATCTGGTAAGTAGCTGAACCTGGATCACATCTAGAAGACTAGTAGCATTACAGGGGGAATAACCCATCCTTGTTTTTGTTCCTCCTCCTTATGGAAAGTGTTATAGTGTTATAGTCAAAGTGCTGTATGTGTGTTTAAACCCTATCCCCAACCCTATCCCAAATGCTGCTAAGGTAACCAATGCACTTTTAGCCTTTTTATGCTGTCTTAAAGAACACTTATCTTATCTTATCTTATCTAAACATGGTACATGCTTTTCAAATGGAAAAGGCAATTTACCTTTCTCTGGGCAGGCTAATCTTTGGCTGTTTGGGACAGCGCTTGCTTAGGGTGAAGAGTTTCCGCACGATTTTGTTGGCTTTGTCAAAGATCTGTTTCGTGCTGGTCTCCAGCTGAGTCTGGCGCCTCTGCAAGGCCGAGTCCAAACTCCAGAACTTCAGGATGGCCGATGTGTTCAAAAAGCGTTCGGTGGGAAGCTTCTTCAGGAAGGCTTTAAACTCATCTAAAAAACAAACAAACAAGGGCACAAATCATATTATTCGAATCTGTCCACAATGGAGCAAAGACTAGTCATTCTGGAAATGAAACCTTAAAAATGATTAGGGAAACTAACCAACAGAAATTAGCTGAGAGAATATTAAGAGCTTTGATTCTGAGTAATTGGCTGTAAAATGTCGGTGAAGAAGTGATATTTCAGATAACAACCTGAACATCTCAAAAAAATGCACAGTTACTGGTTCAAAAATTGTGGATGCTGAGTGAAAATGTTGTAGAAAAGCTATAGCAATCAGTATGTAATTTCTCAGCTTGTATCCCTTTTGTGGGCTTCCAATGGCAGACAATACGATGTGAAAATTGTTCCCTGGACGGCATGCAATAGCAATAGCTGTGGAACACAGGCTCCAGTCCTATTTGCTTGACTGAAATGTTGAACAAGCATGAAACATCAGAATTCAGGGACAATATCTGTTACAGTTCAGAAAAGAGGGACTGAGAAGCATGACTTGGAAGGCAGATATAAAAGTTAAGCGTCTTTAAAGTACAAAAGGAACAAGCTAAGGCAAAGTACAAAAACACATAAACATGGTCAGAAACATGGTCAGAGTATACAGGCAGACAGATAACAAAAGGCTGGAGAGCTAAGACACAAAGAGAACATTGAACTGGGAGTATGTACTAGGACGCTAATAGGGAAAAGAAGTCGATAGGGTAGACGTTTGGTGTTACAACTCACTGTAGGGAGCTGGGGCTGTAGAGTGTGCCAGTCTGGCCCATAAGAGGGTTGATGATAAAATAAATACATCATCTTGAAAATGAACTTTTTTTGGTCTTGGACTCGACTTGGACTCGAGTCCTGAGTCAAAATCCCAAAGTCTTGCTTATAGGCTCAATGCTTTAAGGCCTTGATCTTAACTCTGACTTGATATATGTGGTCTTGACCCGATCCCTAGTGAGGGCTTGTGTTGGGAAGTAAAAGAAATAGGGAAGGCAGCCGCAAACTCCTATGTGTCCTCCTGCATGGAGGATTACCAGAACCACTGATGAAGGATAGTTGTGTGTGCTGCACCCCAAGGAAGCATGGCAGGTGAGAGGAGTGCCTCCAATGGAGGACTTGGATGCAGAGCTCCTGAAATGCTGCCTCAACAGAGGAAAACCAGGATAAGGAGGTCTTAAGAGAGGGCAGGGATGTGGGGGGCAGCCATGGAGCTGTAATTCCTGATTAAACATATGTGAAAGTTGGCAAATCCTATGAAACATTGGAGTTGTTTGCAGGAAGTGCACAGGACCATTCTGCAACTGCTTGGGCTGGTCCAGATCCATCTGGATACTCCATCCCTCCACCTAAGCAGAAACCCCAGGAACAAAACCTCTGGGACATGAAATTCGTACCAAGAAGTGGTTCTCCAGGAGTCCCTGTAGGACCCTCCTCACTTGCCCTATGTGCTTGTGTAGAGCTCTGGAAGAAATATATTATTGTCAAGGTAAACAGAACACAATTTGTGTTCCAGGAAGGAGCAGTCTATGGAAACGTTGTAGGGATGGTGAGGAGTCAGATATGTGGCATGGGATTGGTTGAAGTCCTCCTTTAAATCCAGGGATTCATGTGGCACCTTAGACAGTCTAGGAACTCAGGGAAAGGAAATAGAGAAAAGGTGACGGAGCATTTCTCAAAAAGTCACGATGATAGTGCTCAATCAAGCCTTAAATCACTCCAGTAGGTCAGTCTATGCCAGGATTGTTTTTATCTGGCCAGGGGTGACCAAAAATTATTGCAAGTTTAGGGACATGAATTAGGTGGACGGAAAATGTAAAATGGAATGTATCCCTCTTTCCTTCACTCAGAGAGCAGGGAGATAATGTAGGCCACCTTGGAGCATTCCATGGGGAAGGCAGATGGGTGGAGATCAAAGGCCAAGGAACACTGAATCAAAAAAAGGCTTTTTGAAGTTGTTGAATTTAGTGGAGTATCATTCTGTGAAAGGTATACAAGGCTTCAAAGAAGTGACATACTGTAGGAGCTGGAGCAGCTAGAGGTGGTTGTGGCTGAGATGGGGATGCCAGCTGTGGGGATGCCACTCCTGAAACTGGTCATGCCAAATGGAGAGCTTTTGCAGCTCTTGATTATGTACGTAATTTGCTGTTAATGGTGATAAAGAGTGTCTGCATGAGCCATCAGTTCCTTATTCACTGCAGAAGAGTTGGCTGGGTCCATGGTGGCCAGATAGTACTGTACTTTTTCAGAATAAATTGACCCTCTTTACTGACGTAAATGTAATGAAACAAAAAATCCAGACAGGCAGACAAAGTACAAAAAGGGCAGGCCCAAGCACAGTCCAAAAACACATAAACATAGTCAAAAACATGGTCAGAGCAAACAGGCAGGTAGATAACAATAAGCAGGAGAGTTATGGCACAATGCACAAATAGAATTTGGCAGAGAGCTAGAGGAAATAAACCGGTATACATAAGCTAATAGGGAACAGGAGCAGGTCAGGTGAGATTCAGGGAAAGTGAGATGTAGGAGAAGCAGGGTTTGAAATGACAGCAGAGTTACAGACAGCATGCATGCACAATAACAGGGCTGGATAAACGGACAGACTAAAACCCCAAACTATGACAACATTAAATTCAAATGATCCTAATGCCCATTTTAACTTCAAGAGACTGTTGATCTGACACTAGCAGTCTTTGGAAAAGACTGAAATAAAAACACTTGGGCAGATGTGGACAGTGAGAAATGGGTGAGTTCCTGGGGATTTCTTCAGGCTATTAGACATGTAGCTTGGGTTCCACTGAGCACCCTGCTGTCCCAAGCAATTATAATGTGCAATGATCCTGTGTAAGAAGGCGAGCCCATAGGCTCCCACCAATAACACTGAATCAGTATTGGATAACATTGGGTTTGGCTTATAAAGTCGTTTGAGCTCAGTTTACCCACTGCTCTACTCATCCATGACCAGCTGTGCTCTCACTCTCTCTCAGTCTGTGTCAGACACATAAATGTGACCTTCATCACAATAAACTTTCTAATAATTATATCAGTTCCATTTCTGTCCCATTTCGTACCCTTATTTGCTTTATCAGCATTGCACTGTCATCTCTCACACATATGTTATGAGGAAACTATGTCATTTAACAAGTGACACTGTCTCATTCATCAATGAGACCGTAATGAACAGTGATGAATTTCCATAAAAAGTAGGTGGAAGTGCTAATGTTAAAATGCACCACTATAAACCAGTCAAATATATACAAACGTTACCAAATATAAGAACTTCCATTGTGTTCAGTATAAGACAACCCAGACCTGGCTGTCTACTATGCCCAGCAAGGAAACTCAGCTCTCTCTTTGTGTTTTTGACTTGATGTGGGCTGTGTTTTTCCTTTTGCTGCTCTGGCTGATAGATCTCATCTCTTACTTCTACTCCTTAGTGACTTGTCCTCTCTTTCTTATCCTGCCCTCCTCTCCCCTTTATCTCTCTCTTTCCAGGTTGTCCTGCTGCTGAAGAAGGCTCATTAGTATTCGTGGCACACTTAGGGAATGTGCTCTGCCTATCCGCCTCTTTTTTTTCTGGCAGTTACAACTTTGTGTTCAAATTCATGAACAATTGAGCTCTTTCAAAATGTTACCAGTAAAACACTATTTTCAATCAAAGACACTGCATATCCTCATTCACTGCAGCAAATGACTATTCCAAATGTTCATAAACAGGAAGATAAATAAAAGCTGCAGCGGTCTAATTATGTGCAATTAGATGGTAGACATAGGCTTTGCATTGCAGGGCTCCAAATAAGGGAGTAAAGGACATTTGTAAATGAGCTCTGGGTATTTTAGCACTACTGCTCTGAAGACTAAATTCTTTTTCTCGCCAATGTCTCACTCAGTGCTGCTCATTATACACATGCAGCACACACCTGCATCCTGATATATGAATAGTTGCCCAGTGTTCAAACCAACCCTGTAGAAAAGCAAGGCCTTTCTCCCTGTTGAGGTGAGGGGTCAGTACAGAATTACACCTCTTTAATGAGGGGGTCAGTGGCCAATACACAGCAGCAATTAACCTACCCTTTTTACAGACTAGCACAAAAGGGCAAAGAAAACAGGCTGAATGTTGGATGTAGAAGTAGCGATTTTCTTATTTCTCATTTATTGAAAAATGGATACTTTTCAAAATCATATATTATTCATAAATTATGTCTCCCTGATATGCAACACAATGTACAGAAATAAGTCTTTGAAAGAGGCACAAACCCAAAACAAAAGATACAAAAGGAATGCCAAGAAACTGTAATACAGACATAGGAACAACACACTGTCTGAATATAGCACTTTACAGAAGCAGACAGTACTGGAAGCACTATCAATATAGTGCGAGAGGAAAACATCAGTGGCAACTACAGAATCTGTGGAATGCCAAAGAATGTCAATTATATGTGGTGTGATGGGAAAAAACTTATTACAAATGTGCCACGTTTTTATAAAGAGACGCTTCAAATTTAATAATGAAAATACATTTATCCGATACTGCAGCGTATACCTTACACCTCAGTGATCCGACTTTATGATAATGACTTTATTATACCTGCAACAAACGGCCTGATTTATCTGGATAATTATCTTCAGTATATCTGTGAGATGTATGCCAACTATTCAAATGAAACCCAGAATAACATAAAGTTTTCATATCATTCTGCAACTGGATAAATATATCAGGCATTCCGGTTTGAATGACCTATTATCATCTGGTCATTAGCTTTTTCATCCGATGCAAATAGGATTCTCGAGATCATTATACCTGTAATGAACTGCTTTGCATCTAAACAGCAGTAAAACATAATTATTATCACCAATGCCACCTGGTTTAATATGAAAAATCAAGAGTGGGTGAAACTCTGAGATGGTTTTCAGTCCATCATAACCAAACAATGCTTTGTGCTGAATAAAAAAAAAATAACGGTTTGTTTAGATCTTAATTAAATTGAACTTATTATTGATATAAAAATGCCAGAATGCCAGCCTTCCTCATAGTGTCTTTTTTCTTCTGACTGATCAGTGTTATGTTATAATTTATATTAACAAGTCTTTTTCTTTTCTACATGGGAGGATTGAAAAGATTTATATCTTATGTGCAGCAGGATGAGAGATATAGCCTCTGGCCTCTATACATCTTTTTTGTCTCTAATAGGAGTTTGAGTTTGGAGCTGCAGGAGTTGTTCAGCTCCCCGAGGAGATGGCATTAATCACAGATTGGTCAAGGGAATGGGGAGCTGCAAGCTGTAGAATTATGAGCTATCTGGAGAAGCTGGTGGCTGCCAGCACTGTGATTAGGCCAGTTCCTGCCTCAATTGGACAACAGTTTTCCTCGTGCTTCTTAAACACCATTGCAGATCTAATCTGCATCAGATCAATAGTGTAGAAGTTCAATTGCTGCACTCAGACGGTATATCACAAAAAATCTATCTTTGACAGGAAGATCATCACGCCTAGGTTTTTCTATCAGAAAAAAAAATGAAATGATTGTGAATTACATTACTTACATTAGTACACAAAATTTTAGATGGTTAACTTCAAGATTTTTTTTCCTTTTGCTCAAACAACTCGACCAATCCGGACGATCAATCCGAGGTCAGACAATTCCCAAATCCTGATATTTTGCTTCTTCTGTTGTACAGAATAATTTCCTGGAAAGTTAACCATAAAATCAGAGATAATTTTGTGCAGGAGAGATCAGAGGCTTGGATTTTCAGTTTCAGGCGATGATGAGACTGACATGAATATTGTGATGCCTTTTTTCCTGACAAGGGGATGGAATTTTTCTGTTCTGATCAAATGACTGGACTGACAGGCAGTTTGAGTTATCCGAGACCAGGTGTTTACTGAATGCTAATGGACAAGGTCTCTTCCTTGCAAATTGTATGAAAAAGATTAGTCAGAAATCATTTCAATGTAGAAAGATATATGACTTGAGCTGTGTGTTACACTACATATACAGTACTATGCAAAGGTTTTTAGGAAGGTGTGGAAAAATGCTGTAAACTAAGAATGTAAACTTATTTTCATCAAATAACAAGCCCTTTGGCGGACAACTGCCTTCTGCTACAGCCAAATATTTCACATTTTGACTCATCAGTCCAGAGCACCGGCTG
>JAOUQY010000044.1:23998156-24008433 GCA_028566355.1 Doras micropoeus | reverse complement strand
CACGGGCGTCTGTGAGCTCATGCATACAAAAGGTGGGCGGGAGCGCTATCCTCCGAGTGCGTTACACCGCTCCCGAACGTTGCATGAGCAGCAGTTTGAAAAGAAGCGGCAGCTTGCATCACGTGTTTCGGAGGAAACACATGATGGCTTCGCCCTCCCTGACTGGCAGCTCGTCGTGTGACATGGGGGGAAGTACTGATGTGTGGGAATTAGAGACGACTAAATTAGGGAGAAAATTGGGGAAAAATCCATAAAAAAAGAAAGAAAAAAAAGAAATATGAAATTCACATAACTGAGCATTCTTATAGGTGTAGTTGTTCTCTCTCTCTCTCTCTTTCCCTCTCTCCACTAGTGCTTTTAAAAAGAGATCTGTGATCATATTTAAAGGCCAGGGCAGAGGAAACAGCAAGTTGCAGGGTTTTTGGCCCAGTCAGATGAGTGAATGTTTATGTTCCTTCACTGAACCACACAGCACATGCACACAAATTCATACTACCTAACCTAGAACAAACAAACACTTTGGTCTTCAGGACAACCTGCAAGACAACCTTTCAAACAGCTCCAGCAAGACCTTGTTTTGCTCTCTGCAAACCCATCATGCTTCGGCAAGGGTACGCTCTGCGGTTTTCTGCAGGCGAATGCTGAGGCGCTGATCACAGTCAACCACACACAGGTATGGGGCAGAAGAAGCAGACTATAAAAAGCCAAAATCCACCTACGGAACTGCTGTCAGCCACAGTGACGGGGAAAAACATTCACTGCTCTCTCATCATGACTTTATATAGAGCTGAGTGCCAATCGATGCATCAGCCTTAAAAACAAATAATAAAATATAAGATCATCTGTTCAAAATGATCAGAATGCAAAAACCGTGCTGCCTCCAAGAATTAAAAAGATACTGTCGCTGTCCAAAAAAACATGTATATCCTTTTTTTTTTTTTATTATTTTCATTTTTCTACATCATTCAAACACAGCAGCTGCCATTAATGTCGTGTGAACATTTGATGATGGATGGGCCAACAGAAATGATCCAAAAGGACTAAGAATCTTTTTTAAATTAACCTATTTGAGTTTTTTTGGACAGAATGATTCATTTAAAACACTTCTAATATAATAATGTTGACTGACTAGAAAGTTTTCTGCATATCTGCATATATTTGGCCTGAAATGTCACCAGATTTTCAGAAGTCCTAAAGCCAAATAAGGAACTCAATTAAACCAATGATACCAAAAACACGATGTTGTTTCTTTATTTGCTTTAATCACAGGGTGCACTCGAGCTGGCATGCACATGTTTGTGCAAAACCTTATAATCCATTTTAGATCAAATCCATCTGATTATCATCTGAACAATGCTTCGGTAGAAAAGGTTAGACATGAGGAAGATCTGACCTAACAAAGCAGTTATTATGGTCACGCATTTGCACCCTAGAAAATGTGCAAAATCTTGCATATTAAATATTTTATATATCTTTGTTCTGAAGAAGAGCTGAACATTCTAAACCTTCTGTTCTTTTCCAATTTTAAATAAAAAGTAAAATATCAGATATTCAGTGTGGTCTCAGACTTTTGGAGCCTAGTGTACTTTTCCACGTGACATGAATTTGTGTATAACTCTCAGCACCTGCTGTTGATAAAACAGACATTTAACAGCATGTTTGTACTTAACAAAGACAAACATACACTGAAGTACCAGAAAAACTGGTACTGGAGCCTATGGAAAATACACAGCAACATCACACATATGCACATCGTTGGTTGAGCCCATCAGTGCGTATATAAAGTGACAGACATCTACGGAAGCTTCTAGAGCGGTTTCCACCATGAGAATGGCAAGGTTTAGTAGAGAGTTGGAGCTCGTGAGATGGGCCATAGCATTTTCAAGGCAGAAGCAAAGTTTGCATTTTCATGTATGAGCATTTCAAGGATGTACTGTGACTACAACTTGCGTCAGCAGTGTGGCGGTAAAAAGACGTGACGAGGCGTTCAACACTGCCTCAAGTAACATCAGAATTCAGTGCTGGGGCCTCAACAAACATCAGCGTGAGGACTGTGCAACGTTCCCTCCAAGAGCCTGTGTAACTGGTATACCAGTTTTTCTGGGACTTCATTTTATACCAGATGGTTGAAGTTGGTGAGGTTTTCTCTAAGGAGATATATTCATGAAACAGCTAATGAAGGAGTCTCCAGTATCAGGACTGTGTAACATTCAGTATGTGTGGCAGAGACATGGCAGAGCCGGAGCTGCTATTGACGTAAGCTATTAGGAACTTTAAATGTAACCATAAACAGATTAAAAAAAAGCATAATGAACCATTCATTAATAATTTTTTGGCACAATCAAGGAAGAAAACACATGATATTGAAAAAATGTCCTTTTGTTTTATTGGAAAAGAAACTATTTCATGATAGTAAGAGTAACTCCACAACCCATTGGGCTGCCTCACACTGTCCCTGATAAATTTCCTATAAGACTATGCCCCATATTTCAGAGTCAAAAATAAGCTTTCCAGATGTTTTGATCCCCAGATAATTCATATTTCTAGGCATTTTAGGTTTACATGGAATTCAACAGAGCTGTATTGCAGATCATTTTTATTGTTGTCTTATTGACATTACCAAAGCAAGAGAAAGTTTCATAGCTGAAGGATGCAGACTCCTTGTTACAGATTCACGCACGCTTTCAACATTTTCTACATTTTTAACTCTACGTGGCTTGCCGAGTGGTTTCAATTTCAAGGCAGAAGCGTTGTTATGAGAATTTTCGACCCACTTTTTAATTGTGTTCCGAGAGGGCACAGCACCGTGACGAGGAATATTGAACTTAATGCGAAATAGCCGCTGAGTAGCAATCACAGAGTCGCCATTTTAAAAAAACCTTTCAACAATGCTTCAACTCCATGTTGATTAAAACGGCATCATTTGAACTTGTTTCTCCCACAAGTCACTACTCTAATCAAACTATCGTCTGAAAAATAAGCATATGAAAATCGTGAGATCTCTCTGGCTCACCCTGTACAATTTGTTTCCCTGGCTATAGATCTGGCAGGAAAAAAATAGCTTTAATCAGCCAAACGGCTCTTTTTAATGACTAATCAAAAATATTAATATATAATATATTATCACGCATTTTGCCCATTAGATCATGATATTTGGCTAAATTAAGATGATATAACAATTACTTGTTCACACAAGTAATACACAGTAATATAACTCATTCTAGAGGTATGAAAGCCATGAAATATTCAAGATTATATAAGCATTATTTGCATAGTGCACACACGAGTATGATTCTTTCTAGTGCTGTGAAAATCATGGAAATAAATGTGAACGTCAATTGTGTTAGTCAGTGCAGAACATGAGGGAGAAGCTGCGAGGTCTGACCCAGTTATGCCATGTGTTTGCACCTATCTCTGTATCTGTATGGCACTTTTTATGACACGGATGTCACAGCCTTGGAGAGATTTTACTCTGTATGTATAGATGGGCCACAACGTGCGAGGAGGCTGTTTCTGTTCTGTTAGGACTGGTCTAATGAGTATACGTCAGATACAGGCAGCAGATCTCTGCCCTATTAAACGCCTATGGGAGATTTTGGAGTGAGATGTTATGCAGTGCTCTCCAGTACCATCAGAAAATGCAAAATGAGTCAATATATTTTTAAAGAATGGTTATTCCCGCCAGTACAGCTCAAGAGATTTCTGAAGTCTACGTAGTAGTATGTATTTCCTTCAGCGTCTCCCATTCCTTGGGGTCACCACATCTTGGTCCGGCACAGTTTTTACAAGCATGCCCTTCCTGCGGGGCGTTGGGATAGAGTTGAGCTCCTTGCTCAAGGGACCAGTAGCGGCAGCTCCAGTCGGGGATTGAACCCCTGACCTTCCGAACTGCAACTCAGAGTCCTAACCTACTGGGCTACCATTGCCCCTCTCTCTGAAGTCTATGTCAACTTGCATTAAAGCTGTTCTGGCAGCTCATGGTGGCCAATGGCTTTCTAATTAACTTTAGTTTTCATCTGATAGTCTAGTAGTCATCTGTATGTTGCAGTTACACTTCATATAGTTTGTCATTTATTTTTCTTTCAAACAGACCTCTATGGAAATCTGTATCTTATTTGCCAAATAAATTCAAAATCAATGCATACACACATATACAGAACACAGGAGAATTACTCCATGATGGATATCCAGGTCCATGATGCAACACATAAGTCAGTAAAGGGATTTCTTACATAGGCCTAACTAATGCAATATCAAGCCCAGCCAAGATAAAAAAAGAATCGCATTTCAATACCCCTGCAGAATGTATTGATGGTACTATTATTACATTATAAGCACATATTTACAGCACATATTTTGTGGAAACATGGAAAACTATTTTTCTTCCTGTTTCAAACACAGCAGAACTAAAGCTTACCTGTAGATCTTGTAGCGTGTTGAGAAGCCCTGCTGAAAGCGCTCCTTGAACTCGGTGTACTCTGGGCACCGGTGGAAAGGTCCCTTGTCAGATAGAAGCCAGTCCAGCTGAGCCACACTTGCCTTGCCAGGCAGAGAGGAGAAAGACAAAGGTTCAGGGCGCTCAGCTGAGGCCAGGAGCCAGCTCAGAGCACCCAGAGGTGCCCAGCGCCACAAGAGCATCAAGAGGAACCATCTAACACCCAGAGCGCTCTGCCAACACGACGCCATCCTGCCCCCGGATGCCTGGGACCAGCATTCTTCTGCCAAGCCTGCCTGACCTGGAACCAGAGAAAGGAAAATGACCATATCAGATGGTTCACTGTCAGGTCGAAAAACCTTAAGTAAGTACATTAGCAAGAGCTGAGTTTCTTTATTAATGAAAAGCAATTATTTACATTCCTGATACTTATTCAGAATATTAGTTTGACCTAAGACAATGAAATATAGTGTTGCTCTAATGAAACACATATTAAGGAATTACAATAAAGTAAGGCAATGGTTCTGAATTCATCTTTCTATGTGGCTACGTCTCTTTCACTGCGGACCGTTTCAGCATTCTTGTATAACTCTGTAATTGAATGTCTGTGTATTTTTTTGTAGAAGATAACTTTTGCAGAAGAGTTTGTCAGCCATAGTAAACACTCAATTATTCAATAGTTCACTGAAGGAAAAAAATAAGTCCGAAAGTCGAAGGGTCTATCATGGGCCAAATATTAATAAGTAAGCGGTGGATTCAGCAATGCAACACGGGATCTGGGAGAAAATTTACTAATATACTGTTGCACATATTATACTAGGGAGGAATCTTGGATCATCAATATTCCCTGACACTGTTTCCTCATCTTTAGCAAATTTACAATGGAAATTAATTTCACTGGGACCAGATATGCGGCTGGATTCTTAATGATGTATAAACGACCTTGCTTTCATTTGGAAGTGGAGCAAGATACTATTATTTCAGAAAAAAAAATGGTGTGCAAGTGGCAAGTCTGGATCCAAATGCAAGACATGCTCTGTAACCCAGTATTAATCGTCCATGTACGCATATGCTATTCGCTTTATTTACTCAGAACAGTACATACCTACCCAATTCATAAAGCTGCCTAAGGCCAATCGATATCCAGACATGATGTTTATGTAAGAACATCTTATTTGCACATTCTTGCTGGTAGTACTATTACTATTAAAGAAATTTAAATTCCCTAATTTCTCTGTAGAATATCCTTCTCCTCCCTGTCTTTCCTTTAATCCCTCTCTTTGCTTTGTAGCCCAGCAATCCTCACACTAATCTAATTCCTCACTATTCTATTTCTCCTCCCAGTCTCCCTTATATATTTCATTCTCCTTCAGTCCTTTTCTATTCCCTTTATACTATTGTTTTGTTTCATCCAATTCCTCCATGGTTGTGTAATAAAAGCACTGTTTCGACAGGGAGAATAAATTATCTCATCTTTGCAGAGTAACAGCTGAAGAGTAAGCACTACTTACTTCACAATACAGTGATTTAATGAGAAATACTGTATATTACAGATTCATTTCGGCGGTAGAGTTCATGCTTGTATGAAAAATATGTACACAAAGTATTTATAGTTTGCACTGCACTAAATGCAGACAGAGCAAAAGTGAATCCAGAGAAACTGAAGAAAAATTGTGTGTACAGTGTGTGTGTGTGTATGTTCGAGAAAGAGAATGTCCATGATGAACTACATTACTGTGCTGATAACATTGATCAAATCCGGCAACGCTGCTCCAGGTTCCCCTAAATGCCAGCCTATTTGTCAAACTAAAACAGAGCCACTGCTAACAAAGTGCCTTTCTCAGTTGTTAAGAACAAAAAAAGTGGTGTTAATATCATTCCAACACCACTGCGAAGGTCCTAACTTACTACTTTAAAGAATGCTTATATGCATTTATGATGCAAAGGAGCATATGTTATGTGGATTAAAAAAAAATCCACACAAGCTGGCTCCTAGGATTCAATCAACGAAGAACGTAGGACTGATTCTGTTCATCAGAACCTTTATGTATTGATCGTAATTGTAACAGTAGAGGGAGAGAGTAGGCATCTGACTAAAAACAAGGACATTTAGCTATCCAGAATATAGTGCATGATATAGTGCAAGACATGTAGGACGGATGAACGGGAACTTCCGCATAGCTCTCGTATTGTTTCTTAAAGATGCGTGCATTCGGATTCGTTTCTTTTCAGATTTATGTAACTTCCTCGACTGAGGTATTTATCTCCCATTCAAAGCACTGAATAGATTAAATGTTTCCCCAGTAGAAAAGCTGCTGTTCAGTCACTGTGCTTACCTTTTGGGGGTAGAGTTTCTATCACACTGCTAGTCCCTTCAATCTAATTAGTGCAGCTTGAATGTGATTGCGGGTATGACTCACATCACATCATAAAATTTGACTGGCTGTTGCCTGGTGACATTTATATTTCATTCACAAATGTTTACATTTCTATCTGCCCTTATTGCTTACTTTCTGCTGCTTTTGCTCTCTCTGCACAGAAATTCCCACTATCTCTACATGAAACGAATGCACCTCTACAATAAGAGCACACCGCAGCTAAGCTTCATATGGTGCTCGTTCGCACAAAACGTTTCTATAGTTTGCTCTGGATGCATGATAAGTCAAACAGAGAATGAGAGAGAAGCTCTGACAGAACTATGACACTACGTACAGTAATGCTGCGCGCTAGGGACGTGCGTCTCCATCACTGAGTCACGATGCGATACAGGATAAAGCTCATCGCATTGCCAATGATCTGATACATTAAAGATACATATGAAACAACTGCTAATGCAATACGATATTCACCTTTACTGCGAAGCAATGCCATTCACCATGATTTTGATTCAAACCTCTAACTCGGATGAGACTTGGACAAGAGATCTGACAAAGAACTGGCCACTGACAGGAGCGCAGATCAGAGACAGCAGGCTTGAGAAAGGAGGAATTGATCTAAATATAAAATGATCAGACATCCCACCTCTCCCAGACGTTCCGGGAGTCTCGTGCATATTCATAGTGGCTCTCTGACACCCGCAAATTATATACAATGTCCTTTTTTTTTGAGAGCAAAGAAAGCAAGAGTCTGACAGAGGCGGCATCAAATGTAGCAAGAAAGGGCCGGAGAAAGCATCCTGATTGGTTTCTCTTTGTGCTAAGTAGACCCATCAGTTTTCTCTGTGGTCAGGATTCACAGTCGACTCATCTCTCTCTCTTTCTCTCTCTCTATCTCTTTCATACTCTCTCACGCTCTCTCATTCATTGTCCATTACTTTAGTGTCCTATAAAAGAAAATATGAGACACACTTCACCCCAGACTACACTAGCGTGCCCCTGGCTAATAGGGTGAAAATAATAATAGTGTTGCTTCCTGCAATAAATGGTTGGATAAATGATTGTAAATTGCATGCTGAGGTGAGTTTAGCAGGTGTCATTCATTCATTAGCACAGCTAATGTTACATAAACTGGCTAGCTGCTAATGAGCTACTGTATTGATGCCCTACATGATGAGGCTAAGCTCCCTTGCTTGTGAACATTCTTAAAGTCGTGTCGTAACAGTATGAAAAATGAGTTAAATAATACAATACACAATATAATGCAATACAATACAATACAATACATGGTTGGTACATGGTGGAGGTTGGGGGGTTGGTCCTACGTCCCTGAAATGAGTTTAATGTTAACATTTCTAAATAATAAAGGCCTAGGGCCTCTAATAATAATTATATACAAATAAGTTGTATTTTACCCATGCAAAGATGTTACAAATGATGCATGGCTATTTCATCCCAAATTGTATCTGGTGCACATTTTTAAATCACGGTAATCACATTGTGAACTTTTATGCAAATCGGTGAATCTTACCATCCGTTCTATGCACTCAAACTGTTTTTTAATGCAGCTTTACCTTTTACAGACAGACATAAAATCCTGTCACGCTTACTACCTTGACTTTCCGCGAACAAATAAGCCGCACGGGTATGTGGGGGAGCTAACACTAATGAGGCATTTACGTGAATATGCGTGAGGTAAAGAGGCGAATGTGAAAGCATTATGTGTGTTTCTGTAAGCAAGCATTTTAATAATGGCCAGAGCAACACCTCATGTGCATCTCTTTCTTACGGCTACTCCCATTTGGCTGAGGCTGAGCTCAGAGCTCTTACTCTTTCATAGCTCATTACGCTGGAAAAGAAGCAAATTACATTCAACTGTTGAAGAGCATAGAAGATGGTTGCCGAACAGTTGCCAAACCGGCTCTTTTCAAGCCAAATCATCATTCTTTCTTTCTCTCTCTTTCCATCTATCTATCTATCAATCACACCCCTTTCCAATGACCTCACTTCCACTTTCTTCCTGCTGGCACTGCTTTATCTCGGCTCTGCATGTTGTCTCCTTTCCCGAAAACTAGGAAGGCAAGGCTGATGAGGCTAATTCCACTGAGCGTTAACTAGGGTGCAAATCCAGACAGTTTCTAAAACCCGTGCCATGAGCACTAATTGCGCGCTTTCCTTTATCTTTTTTCGAAGGGGGAAGGACTGAAGTGAAGTAATTTAATGGCATTTTTTTCTATACTAGAATATCTTGGCAGAATTCTTCCAATCTTCACATTTGCCTTTCAAATGAAGCCTTGTGCTCGAGCAGTGGCATCCTAGACTGATGCTCTCGCTCATACCTTCATTACCTCTGGGGATCCTGACTAATTATAAAATACATAAAACATATTGAAAATGCCAGTGAAACAATGGAAGAAGTGCTGAATTTAGCTGTGACATTTACATGCTCAACTTGCATAATTCAGGTGTCTTTATATTTACCCTCAGCACCCTGGAGGATATCTGGGAATAAGACAGAACGGCTTCGATTTTATTACTGCATAATTGGGACATACAATGGTATGAGGTCTCTCCAGACTACCCCTTTTAAAAGGGCATTAGAGGTGAGCCTAAGACATCCAGCCAGCTGGGCTTGTGCAAGATGTTCGCTTCACCTGAAGGCTTCAGTGGGGTGTAATGGCACAGAATCTAATTGATCAGATAATACTCATCAGGAGATTTGAGGGATTGGTGGATGGCCGGTGTGCACTGGAACACTGAAGGATTATCTTACTGCCTAACGGGGTTCAAAGTCTCTGTAGCATGGTGCATTTGTATCTAATTTTATCCATAGTGATGTAGAATTACCCATCTGGAGCAAACGCCATGTGGAGAGGAGAATCTGTGCAGAGTGGAGAAGTGAATTGTCAAGGACTTATCTGCCAGCATGTTTTTAACCTCCACCGTACTGGGCAAATCTCTCACAGCATTTCCAGAGCACTCTTATATTCATTAATATGTTTACCTCCTGGAAAACTGCCGACGAATCATAATCCAGTCATCAATTCTGTTATTAATAGCTCCTTAAGTCAACATCCATCGCTGAATCGGTTTGATTGATACTTCTGGTAAACTCCTCAACAAAATGGTTTCTCTTTAAGTTTGAAATGGCAGAATGTACAGATTCATTAGAATAACAGCATGTTTTCAAGTTTTTCTGGTTTGAATGTCTACCAGGAAAAGCTGTGCAACATATCAGCTGGGTTTGTGATGTAGTAAATAAATGCATTTTAGTCTCAAATAGATGAACAAGTCTGCAAAACACATGAAGATGTTGATACAAGCACATCAAACCTTCAGCGGAGAATATATCACAAAAAAATCTAGCCAAAATTAGCAAGGATTTTTAAGACAAATACAGGGGTTAGACAATGAAACTGAAACACCTGTCATTTTAGTGTGGGAGGTTTCATGGCTAAATTGGACCA
>JAOUQY010000044.1:23885731-23898345 GCA_028566355.1 Doras micropoeus | reverse complement strand
TTAGGTGTATCCATATAAATGGCCCACCCTGTATATAGACAAAAGTGTCCGGACACACCACTTAATCAGTGAAATCAGGTGTTTTTCGGAGTCACATGCCATAGGTGTATAAAATCAAGCATGTAGACATGCAGTCTGCCTTTACAAACATCTGTAAAAGAATGGGTCATTCTAAAGAGCTCACTGAACTTGGTGGTAGTGAACATGACTGAGGTACTGTAACAGGATTTCACCATTGCAACAAGTAAGTTCATGAAATTTCTTCCCTGTGAGTGGTATTATTGAAAGGTGGAAGTGTTTATGAACTACAGCAGCTCAGACACAAAGTGGCAGGCCATATAAAGTTACACAGCAGGGTCGCTGAGTGCTGAGGCCCATAGTGCATAATAATCACCAACGCTCTGCTGTCTCGATAACTGCAGAGTTCCAAACCTCCTCTGGCATTAACATCAGCACAAAAGCTATGCACTAGATGATTCATGCAAGCATTATATCACCAAGCACAATGCCAAGCTTCAGATGGATTGGAGTTGGGACAGGTGTTCTGTGGAGTTATGAATCACGCCTCTCTATCTGGCAGCCTAGTGGATGAGTCTGGGTTTAGCGAATGCCAGGAGAATGTTACCTGCTAATGCTACCTTTGGTTGAGGAGGTATAATGCTTTGCTTTTGTTTGGTTGTTTTTCAAGGGTTGATCAAGGCCCCTTAGTTCCAGGGCAAATCTTCATACCAAGACATTTTGGACAATTGTATGCTTCCAGCTTTGTGGGAACAGTTTGGGGAAGGCTCTTTTCAGTTTCTGCATGACTGCGCCCCAGTGCACAAATCAAAGTCCTTAAAGGCACAGTTGGGTGAGTTTGGTGTGGAAGAACTTGACTTGCACGCACAGAACCCTGATCTCACCCCCATGGGACACCTAAATGGGATGAACTAAAATGGAAATTGCGAGCCTTGTCCTACATCAGTGTCTGACCTCACAAATGCTCTTCTGGATAGGCAAAAATTCCCACAGACACTGCAAAACCTTGTAGAAATCCTTCTCAGAAGAGTGGAAGGTGTTATAGCTGCAAAGGGAGGACCGACTCCATATTAATGGGTGTGGATTTAGAGTGGGTTTTCATAAAAGCTCCTGTACATGTAATGTGTAGGTGTCCAAATGCTGCTCAAATTTTGCGCTGGATTTGCTAAAATATTAGTAAATCTCTTTAATACCTCATTTAATCAATCTTTTGGCATTAAATCTGACTTTGTTGAGAAGTGTGAGTGTTTTTAGTACCTGTGAATGCAATGATCACTATTGTTTGTACATTTTTTATCATTGCATTCATGTTTATGGGTTTCAAAATCATTGCCTTTAGTGCTTTATACCTGTGAATATTGTCTTCTAAGTTATTTTAGCTCAAACACTGCTTATGTACTTTCTTTTCTAAACTGTAATAGTTAAGAAAGCATTTTAATACACATCACCTTCAAAGGAGAATTACTATGAGTTTATAGGGAGACATAATGAAGGATATATTGTCCTAATTAAAAGGAGTCATGGTATCCTTGCACAAGTCTTTGCCGTTCTTCATTTTCTGGCCAAGATTATACATGTACAGGCTTCGCTGGAATGTTATGCTTATCCACGGTGTAATTAGGAAAAGTGTGGCATGGCATGCATGTTCTTAGTAGGTTACTTGGAAATCAGTTCTGCCCCTGTGACACAGCTGTGCTGTGTCCTCTAAAAAAAAATAGGATAAAATCTAACATAATTATTTAGTCAATTTTATTAATGCATCCTCTAAGATTTTCAGCCTCTTCTTTACTCTAGTATGCTACACAGCAATATAAGATTAATATATTGATTAATTATATATCACTGTCAATATTATCATAAGCTGTTTGGCCCATTTCCTGTCATGTTCTATTTAACAGGATATTTTTTTATGCAAAATGCCTTTGCGTTTCAATTACTGATCTAGACTTCATAATATGATTAAAGTCTCTTTTCTCTTTTCTTCTACTTTTTCTACTTTCTTCTACACCTTCAGAATGGCACTACAACACGAGCCATTGGAGTTAGTGTGCTCGGAAACACTCTTCTCCAGCCAGTTATTTATGATTTCTCCCTCTTCTGGGAATTAAAGAGGATTGAATATCAGAGAAAACATACAGTGTGGCATTAAGGTATTTGATACAGAGAGCAGTAGAAGCAATAAAGGAAAAAAAATCAATGCCTTTCTTATTGGCCAAGAGCCAGTAGTTAAATATTCTGTTGGGTAGGTCTTCTCCGTGGGAGTAGATGCCATGTTTCTAATCTCCATCTTGATATAGTCCACTGGCTGCATGGTGTTTGATTGAAGACCCAGCAAGGTATGCTCAGTAGTTCTCAAATCTGTTTCGCTGAACCACATTCAAGAGTGTCATGCCATTGTCTAGCTGTTTTTTAGTACTATTTTAAAGCGAGGCATCTAGGTACATGATTTGGCCACTAGATGTGAGCCTTAAATATTCAGAAAGCATTGATATTCATAGAAGACATCATTTATAAAACAGACTTGCACTAAGGAGATGGATTTTAGCCCTGTTAGCAGTCATGAGATGAGAATGATGTATGTTAGGGTCTGTCTCTTCCTCTAGAGCAGAGGAAAGCAAAATTGTGACCAGTGCCTGAGTGCTAGAAATGGGGGCAAGCAATGTTAAAAGCAGGAAAAAGATGAATTACCTAGCTATACTACCTAGTGATGCCCTTAAAATTGTTATTATAAGCCTAACCTTCAGGTCAAGATGTATCATGCCTGAAAGGCAGACATTCTTAATGAAGAGTATGTTTTATGTAAGGTATATGTAAGATAAATCCAGTCATCTTAAAACTAACACAGCTGTGAACAGTTTTCACAGTGTGTATTTTTGGTGAATGGATTGCATGAATTAATTTCAAATCTACCCATGAAGGGGCAAATATGCAAAACTGGTATAGAGACACTTAATAGCCTTGATATAGTTATTAAAATTGATTGACACCCAACCAACCAACCAATCAACCAAACAAACAAACAAACAAAGTTGCATTTTTTGGTCACTTCATGTCACATTTACATTTGCCAACATGTTAATATCAGCAAGGTGAATAAAGCCCACAACAAAGGAAGTATAATTTTCTGAATTGCTCAGATGCCTAAGGAAACAGTGAAACAGCCGGGACAAAGAAGAAGATATAAACATAAGAGAAGGTGGTTTGATCAAGAAAAGAAGAGAGGAAGCATGAAAGAGGTAGAAACAGGTAGGAAAAGAGAGAGTTGAAGGACACTGGACAGAGACAGTACTGTCTTGGGGCCAATTCCCTACTGCAAGGCCTCTAATTTGTCTAAACTCATGACATCCTCATTCCACAAGAACAAGGCCAGGAACAACTGTGATTGAGGCATTTTGTGGTGTTTTTTTGTAATATCCTATCATTCAGCACTGGTGACACTGAGCGCAGTGATTTCTACACATATATTTCACTTGGGTGGGCCACCCAGGTATATTAACGACATATATTCGGTGACCTATTTTAGCCATTTGTCCAGTTATTTATTTGTCACAAAGTACTTGGTCGATTAAGATATTTGCAGCGGTGCGCCATATATACAGTGTTATTTAATAGTTAATTTGTGGCTGGGTGTACTTCCTTTCATGCACACAAATAATATCTAACTGCAGAGAACAGTTTAGACCAGCAATTTCACAACAGCAGTTTCATGAATGCCCAGTGGTATTCAGTACATGCACTGCCATTTTTTGGTTTATCTTATCAACTGCTAATCTGCTGCTAATCAAGCTTCAGTTGTTTTAGGTGGGTTTGCAATAAAATTGTGAAATAAAACTGAAATTCACCAAAGCTACCGTCATAAACATTTTTGAATCTTTTATGGTTTTATTCTGAAAACTAAACTTAGCACAAAAAGTAAGGAAATTTGTGTTCGGTAGATTATTTCTTTGTTGTAACAGTGCTTCTTGGCAATATTAAATCTTATACCATTGGAAAGCCTGTTAATTTCCCTTTTAAATGGTGCCACAATTGTAAGTAACATGTATTTGTGGGATGAGCAGTAGAGCTGAGAATGTGGGTTGCACCCATGAAAAATGGGCCTGACGGTGAAGGGCATTCATGGCAGGCCTCCTGGCAACCCGGTGAGAGCGGAGATCGGCAATCAGGCACCTGACCAGCTGCACCTAAGGGTACCAGAAGCTCAAAACAATAGCAACAGCAGAATAAGCTGTTTGGCAGTGGCAGAGAAGATTTGGCACATTTTTCATGGGTGCAACCCACATTCTCAGGTCTGCTGCTCATCCCACAAATACATGTTCCTTACAATTGTGGCACCATTAAAAAGGAAATTAACAGGCTTTCCAATGGTATAAGATTTATTGCCAAGAAGCACTGTTACAAAAAAGAAATAATCTACCAAACACAAATTTCCTTACTTTTTGTGCTGTGTTTAAAAGTCTGTTAAGTGGTTAGTAGGCTAGGTATATGCCTGAATCACACTGACCTTTCATTTTGGAAAGCATATAGACATTCACAGGGTAAATATTACAGAACTCTAGCTTAAGTGCTCTGAGTAAACTATAAGGTTATGTAGATACCCCCAACATCGGACCTGAGTAGGCCTAGAACTTAATCCCTTAATTAGTGGAAATAATTATCGGCATGAAGTATCACTCAATTGTCCTTGAATTTAACCTCAAAGTTGAAGGTGGGCTTTAATAATAGACGGGATTCATGTGTACACTTACGCTACCTGTCCAATAATAATGACTACATGTCCAATAGTAATTACTTCAGACAGCATACACTGAGCATAATATTTTATTGGAACCATCAAAACAATTACACACGCAAGAAGATTACCACTTCACTGATATTACCACTTCAAAGAACAGAATGTGTGGTCAGACTATGTATTATTAACATCTACAGTATCACTGTCAACCACAACATACAACTACACACGCTGGAATACAACTTCACTAACATTTACCTAAAGAAATCGCAAATATTGGCAATGATACCACTTCCTGAATATGCATGGGGACACATACAGACAGCAGAAACATACAGCCAGCTGTCTACATGGAGCAATCATGCAAGTTAGCAGGTTCACACTAGTGATGTGTTGCTTGCAAACAAGCCCTCCTCCCATGTGAAAGCCAATTTATTTATTTTTTTCCTTTTTTTTGTTGGTACTTAATACAAGACAGAATAAGGGGATGATCTTTTCGCCACACCGCTTGGCCACGGGCAAAGAGCTTCCACTTGCCACTAAGCAAGGCAGGCAACCGCTTGGGACCCCAGGCCAGTGGGAGGACCCTTAGGGCCGACAAAATTGAAACTACAGCAGTGCAAAGTTTGCAACCCGATTGTTAAGTCTGACGTAAAGCCGCTGCCTTATTTATTCAGGCACCATTGTGGGTTAAAAAGACTTCACTTCTTTCCACCCCAGGTCTGAGCCTCTGCTGAGCCTCTGCTGAGCCGCTGAGTCTCTGTCTTTTTTCCATGTCACAGTTCTGTGTTCCTCATTGTTTGAATTGATCTGAGACTAAAATCTACTCATTCTAGTGAGTTCTACTCATTCTAGTGCTTTCTAGTGATGAGAAAGAGAAAAAAGAGAAGAGGAAAAGACTGCTGGTGATAAGGTGAGTTACAATTCTTAAACCAGTGAAGAAGAAACAAAGTGGTGCATTGTGTGCAATCAATCACGTGTGGTGGGGAGAGGGGGTTAGCTGACTATACCATTCATAATGTAAAATAATGGTATTTTGGAAAATATATTTGGTATACTTAAATGATATATGCGCACACATACCAAATATTAAAGTCAAAACATCGGTGAACTTAACTGAAATATAGGGTTAAATGAGTACCTGTTTGGGAGGCTAAAGAACTAGCTCTTGTTGCTGAGATGAGCTAAATGATCTAGGTCACTAAAAAGAGCTGGAATTCCCATCTATAGTTGCTCTGAGCTCATGCACTCAGCCCACCCCCAACCCTAACCGTCAGTTTACCTCCCCAAATAGTTTCTAATTCCTTGGAAAATACTGGAGTCAGTTAAAATTCATTCTCAGTTTCTAATAGGGCACCTCTACAGACAATGGAGGAAGCTCATGGAGGCCTTCAGGCATTGTTTACGCAGGTGCAATGCTCAAGAAAACACCTTGTGTGGATTAATTTCTCTGACCTCACAGAACTGAGCAGCTTGATGAATTATCTCACATGAATAATCTTTATTAATGCATCGATTAATGTTTCTTATCCCTGTCTGTGACTTCCTGTAATCTTCTTAGTCACCTTAGACAAACAATTAAGTCTGAAATGCTATTTAAGGAACTGTAAAATATTCCATTCTTATTTCTCAAGTGGGTAATTTACATGCAGTACAGTTAAAAAAAAGAAAAGAAAAAGTGCTTTTCAACAATTACATTTTACCTTACATGTACATATGTGATTAAGGCTGACTGTATTATTTTACACAAGTAAGCATATTCATTGGGTTCCGGTGCAGAATAACTTGTTATGCACTCCAGGTATGGAAAATGGTATCACTGCTCCACCTGTGCAGGCCTGTATCTTAGAACTGAACATGCTTAACATCGCTGACAATAGCACCACTTATAGGAAAAGCAATGGTGGGCCACTGTTAGGTTCCACCATTGATCAGCCACCCGCCTTATGAGCTTAAGAACAGCTTGAACATGAATTTAATGAACTTCTTGATCTCTTGACTTCTGGAAGAGATGGTAGGGAAAAAACTGCTCAGCCTCAGACAATGTAAAATTTGAGTGACATTATGCACTCAAGTTCTGCACTTTGACTTCTGCTACCAACAGGTCAAAATAGCTTTGCACAGAGGTCTAAATGAAAATCAACTGGCATATAATAATCATAACCTCTGCCCAATGGTATTGGCAACCGCGATTGTGTTGAAAAGTATGAGTGGGCTTCACCAAACAGTGCCTTCACTGAAGAACCCAAGAAAGTGTGACACATGAAACAACACAGAATGAAGGATATTGTATGCATTCAGTAAAATAGTAAAAGGTCAACTTTGAGAGGACTGTGCAACTTGACAACAGGCCAGCCCATTCTTTATTGCTCAGCATGCAAACAAGAAACGCTTTGTTCTGATATCAGTGGGCTTAAAAGACCTATCTTATTGCCCTGACCAAGTCTGGTGCTGTTTGCAACTTCATGGACAAGAATCTTTCAAGCAAACTCTACATTTAATTCCCTCTAATTCCCTAGCCCTGGATGGTTTCACTCCAGTTTCAGGCAAGATTATGGTGCACATAATTCCATTGAATGTGAAT
Organism: Doras micropoeus; assembly: GCA_028566355.1. Taxonomy (NCBI): domain Eukaryota; kingdom Metazoa; phylum Chordata; class Actinopteri; order Siluriformes; family Doradidae; genus Doras; species Doras micropoeus. The sequence continues at coordinate 23,891,011 of JAOUQY010000044.1, read as the reverse complement.
GTGGAACTTAACTCCTTTTAGAGAGCATGCCATTTATATCTCCAGATAATACGATGGTAACAGGGTTCCCCTGATTCTCACAACATAGACACAACATTTTTGCGGTATTTGGGTTTCACTGGTTGTTGCAGCATAACTAGTTGGGTGGTATATCAGGACTACTGTTTTGCCATATCATGCAGCAGACATAAGTCCAGAGATCCCTAGAAACCAGAAAGATCCAGGAAGTTCCCTAGAAACCTTCTCTTAATACAAGAATCTGACCAAGGTTTGCATAAGTGAAACAGAAATTGGAGCTGTGCTATAAAGAAGGAAACAGAGGTAAGATGCTTCCTTATGTTATATTCAACAGAAAGAAATTATGATTTTGGTAACAGGGAACTGTTAGCCATGAAGTGTGGGGAGAGTGGAGTCACAACATACCAACCTGGCAACACAAGAAGTGATACATTTTCACTTATATTTTGAGTCTGCCAAACAAACTCTTGTCCCACAAACAATTCCTACTAGCTATACATTTGCTCCATTCCAGGAGCCATTAATGGAAGCCAAGTCCAAAATGAACCCCTCACTAGCAAACATACACGTATGGTCAGAAGTTACATACATACACTCATCAAGGACATGTATATTATGGCGGAATTGGGCTTTTAATTGTTTCTTTGAAATGCTTTTTTGGCAGAATGAGTGTACAACATACATTATTAATAGGAAAAAAGACAAGAATTTGGTGCACAAGTTGTAGTTTTGGGGAGGGGGAAGGGGGTTGTGGTTGGATATATGACAAATCTTCTTGGCAGAATTGGCAGAGTTTGTTTTTTTTTCTGGCAAGGAACCAATTCTTAAATACAATCGACATATTTTCAGTATGGTTGAGGTCAGGACTTTGGGAAGGCCATTCCAAAAGCTTTATGTCACTTGCTTTATAGATTCCACGGCCTGCTTTGATGTGTGTTTGGTGTCACTGTTCTGTTGGAACACTTAGTTGCATCCAAGTTTCAACCACCTAGCTGATGGTTTGAGGTTATTCTGAAGGTAGTCTTCCTTCTTCATTATTCCATCTGCCAGTTTCACTTGCGGCTTCCACCACCATGCTTTGGTTGGCACAGTGTACTTAGGGTTGAACGCCTCATATTTACTCCTCCAAACATACCTCTGGCTATTGTGGCTAATTAACTCAAGCTTTGTCTCATCTGACTTTGTCTCGTCATTATCCATATGGTCAGCTGCAAAGTCTAGTTGAGCTTGAAGGTGTAAATTTTTGGAGCAGGGGCTTCTTTCTTGGATGGCAGCCTCTCAGTCCATGGCGATATAAAACCTACTTGGCTGTAGACAGTGACACTGGTGTTCCAGCAGCTTCTAGTTCATGGCATGCCTGAAATTTGTTGTTTCTCAAGTTGTTAATGACCATCTGAACCAATTTCCTCTTAGCTGCGGGTGACAGTTTGGGTCTTTGTCCATGATGAGTGCATGTAAACTTCCAACCATAACCATATGGCCCAGGATACAAACAGGAGTAGGTTTAGGGTTGGAGGTTTGGTCTATATTTCTAGATTATCTTATTTTCTCTGGTGGTTGTGATTTTGATTTGTTTGCATTCTTTGTGAATACACTTCTCCACTGTCTTGCAACATGCCTTCCAGTCTGTTGTGGTACAATAGCAATCTGTCAAGCTGTCCATGTGCTGCTACCTGAATTGATGATGGCAAAAGATCCTCATTCTGATGCTGTACAAGATTGCAGTATACTTATTCTACTGCGGTTTCTCTTGCTCTCTGGCAGTTCCTGATATGACGCTAATATTTAATTGTGATGTCCTAGCCCTGTTGTGGTTGCTCCTGCTTATTCATCTTAGAGCAGTTTATACAGTATTCACCTTCCTGCTAAAGGGAATAGTCTCACCTTGATGCCCAACAGACTTATAGTTCTGCCTTGCTTATCAGCTGTGATTGTTACTGTTGTGATTACTGAATCTCACCTACCCATGCCTATGCTATGTTCATATCAATCTGTATGATTTAAAGAAAATAAGTTGAGCCAGGAAATAGGGATTCCCTTCTGAGGCTGGTTTCTTCTTATTGAGCATTTTGATAGTGTGTTACACTGTATCTCATATGTGACTGCCAAATTTGTGAGACACTTTGTGAATGAAGAGATAATGTCAAAAGAATTAAGCAGATTTGTCCCCAGTTATTCATTTGATTAAGTGATACAGTAAGTGGATGCCGGCCAAGGTAGCATCTACAGGCCAGAGATCCCAAATATTGGACTTTTTATGGTGACCAGAATAAGGACCTGGCATATAAGAAGCCAGCTCTCAGATGAAAATTGTGCTAAACTGTACTATTCTTTGTCAGTGGAGGGTACAGTTAAGGGTACATCAGTTGTACCTTTAGTGTGAATCTTTTGTATTTGTATGTATTTGGAATATTGAATGAAATGATTTAGGTACATAACTGGATTGACATTGTCAGATTGACATTTTAAAGGGTACACTGCATGTTCCTTTCTAGTTAAAAATGAATAAAGGCAATTTTTAACTAAAGGGCGCATTAAAAGTACAAAAGTTTCCAGTGTCGAAGGAAAAGTACAGTTCAACACTCCATGTGAGAGTATAATGTTGATCATAGTGGCAAACATACTGTGCATACAGTCATTAAAGTTTCTGGTGATGCTTCTGTGGACTATTATTTAGTTATTTAAAATATAGCCAAAGTAGTACAGATACATGTTTAATTGAATAATTATGTAATTACTAGGGGTGTAACGATACATTGTGCCACGATGCATCGCGATGCAAAAATGTGACGATGTGCATCGTGGAGATGTCACGATATCACATGAGCTCTGTTTATAATGCCATTTAATGTATGTAAAGCATTTTTTGAACAGCTATAACAGCACGTGATCACCGGAGAGTTGGAAACGGCGAGCTTTGTACTCCAAACTCACCCTATTTTTGACTCACACCGGGCTAAACATAGCCGAGGAAATCGGCTGTTTCAGAGTGGGAGCTTGAAAAAGCTAATCGCAACATTGCTGAATCGAATTGAATCGTGAGCAGACTGTATCATTACACCCCTAGTAATTACGTTACATCCTCTGAGTCCACTGCTGCTCTGGAAGCCACGTTTCCTTGAAAATCATGATGTTGCATTCAAAAAGCCTTTTATGCATGTTATCTGAAGCTGTGGTTCATCCATTTTGTTCACCAGAGACCATACATTTGCAAGCACAATGCTTGAGAGAGATGGTCGATATGGTTTTGGCTGTAGCCTAGCTCTAATGCCGCCTTTCTTTCCTGAACATTGTTTACGGCCTCTGTGCCAACGCTGGGCTCTCTCTGCCAGAAGCGATGGATTGGCAGTCCACGGTGTCCTGGTGATTTCCTGACAGAATTGAAATTTGTTTAATATGCTGTCTGAGCAGCTGTAACTGATGCCGAGCATGCGAATAAAGTGGAGACAACACAGCGCTGCATTTCAACAACACCTCGTATTCTCATATTCTACCACCACAACCTTGGCAGTGTCTGAGTACAGAGGAAGGGCTGTGGAACAGATCGTGTCTGAACCCAACACACTGGCATTTAGGATGTCTTCACTGTTTTTTATAAAAACCGTACTTCATATTTGGACAGACAGTCCTTTATTGTGGCCATATTATGAATGTCCTCTCTGTATTTGAAAAATTTAGATTACAGATGGGTTTCAAACATTTGCCAGTCATGACAAAAATATTCATAGCCATAAAATGGACATTGCAACTGGAGCTGATGCTACTCAGTTTAAAAAGCTGGAGTACTACCATATGTAGCTTTATAATTCTTCATTGAGTATATGAACATTCTTGCATTTTCCTTTATCTGGGTGTAGTACATTATTATGCTATGCTTACTTAAAGAGAGCTTAATGGAAATCTGTTTCCATTCCTCGGATACCTTCTGCTTGTATTTTAGTGCTAGTTAAAAATGTTACAGAGATTACAGTCAGAATCTCTCTCTGGTTTTGAAAGTGCCTCGCTATAACACGAGCTAGCTGTAATGCCGTTTCAGGTTCTAAACAGATATTTAAGATATACAGTACAATGCATAAAAAGATTTTAAGACACAAGCATGATATCAATGTGTGTCAGTGCTGAGATCACAACAGATCCGCGGGTATAGCTAGAACCAGGATTCACTAGAGTCTAGCCCTGTTTGCTTTCCACATACACCTTTTGACGCAAAGACCGAAACACTCCAGGAAATGCATCAAGCAGACATTTGGGATGTGACCTAGTGGTACTTTTCCTTTGCCCTGCAGGCTTTCCTCTGTAGTGGGCACTTAGAGTTTAAGTGGTCATAATGTCTTATTTTATGGCTAAGCTCATCCAGGAATGGAAAAGCTATTTCCTGTGGTCACATGCATTTATTATAATGACAGCACCCAGATCAGATAAAGATGATGCACATTACCTCTACCAAAAACAACAAAAAAACACATTATCAAAATCTAATAACAAGCATTTACTCAGCTGGTACTTATTGCATAAGAATAAATCATGCAGAACTGATAGATATCGGTTAGATTTCCTGTTTTAGGAACAGTGTAGTGTGGTACGGGTAAAAAAATGATATTTCGGTGTAGGTTAAACTTCTCTTGGTATTCTGCTACTATGATGGAATTCTGGCAGATCAAAATGTCTTCCTATGAGATCTTTAAGAAACTATAAATATATTTCAGTTTAAATTAATCTACATATTTTACATACATACTCATGAATGACTCAATCTTGAGAACTGTATCTGAGCTGCATCTAGATAGTTTGCAACAATCAGCTCCAACTAGGGTTGCAAAGGGGCGGAAAATTTCCAGTAAATTTCAGGAAACTTTCCATGGGAAGTTATGCTGGGAAATTTGGGAATTTTATATATGCAGGAGTCAGAAGAAACAGCATCACATTGGAGGTAGCTATAATAAGCCAGCCTCTTAAATGGTCAATGAAATGAAAAATACCTTACATTTAGCACCTAACTTACCAGCTAGCTAGCTACTGTATGAATACATTTTTATTTAATTTTTTAAACAAGTTAAACAGTAATACCATTATAGATCAAATATATTTATCCCATAATATACAACCCGGATTCCAAAAAAGTTGGGACACTATTGGTAACACCATTCTGGCATTGCTGCACTATCTTTCTGCACAACAATGGTGAAATTGGTGATACTCTTACCATCTTGGCTTCAGAGAGACACTGACACTCTGAGAAGCTCTTTTTATACCCAATCATGT
>JAOUQY010000044.1:23456800-23467392 GCA_028566355.1 Doras micropoeus | reverse complement strand
GTATATGTCATTCCCAAGACGAATTGACGCTGTATTGGCCGCAAAAGGAGGCCCTACACCATACTAATAAATTATTGAGGTCTAAAATGACAGGTGTTTCAGTTTCATTGTCTAACCCCTGTACGTATACTGTACAACTACTAATAACTACTGTATGTGGCAAAATTATGGACAAAGAATATTTCAAACACAAATCCTATTTGCAAAAACACTGAAAATCTTTTCTTTGTCCTTTTGTCTGTTAGTTAAAGGTACAAGTGAATTAACAAATGACTAATTTCAGTCTTTATTGCATTTTTAGAAAGTGTCCCTACTTTTCTGGAAATGGGGAATAAATGAGATGTTGAGTCTCTACAGCTGTACTGGAAGGCTAAACAGCATTCTTTTAAAATATATTCCTTCAACTGGTGTTTTGATGATAGTGTCTCACAAATTACATTTTTTTTCTTCCTAGGCCGCCTGGATTTTGGCCCTCACTGCACTGGCCATGGTACCTTCAGTCTAGACATTTGCGGCTGTGTGTGTGATGAAGGCTGGATAGGGAAGAACTGCTCAGAACCACAATGTCTGGGAAACTGCTCTGGCCAGGGTGTGTGTGTCGAAGGCGAGTGTGTGTGTGACAGTGAGTTCAGTGGAGAAAACTGCTCAGAGCCTAGGTGCCCAGGCGACTGCTCAGGCCAAGGTGTGTGTATTGCTGGAGAATGTTTGTGTGAGGAGGCCTACTCGGGAGATGATTGCTCCATGAACAGGTGCCTCAATGACTGCTCTGAGCAGGGGCTCTGCATAAATGGAACGTGCCAGTGCAGACTGGGATTCTTTGGTGAAGATTGTTCCCGGATCTCCTGTGCTAACAACTGCAGCCACAAGGGAGAATGTAAGGCTGGATTCTGTGTTTGCCAGCTGGGCTACATGGGAGACGAGTGTGCTTCAGGTGGGTGATGTTTACCCAGCTTTATACTATATTTAAATATAGTGTGTGTGTGTGTGTGTGTGTGTGTGTGTGTGTGTATGTATGTATGTGTGTTTAGATGAAGTCTAAGAAAGGAAATCTTTAATCATCTAATGTCATAACAGTAGCATTGTGTTTTTAAATGCATTACTTAGTTATTTTTGAGAACATTGCATTTCTAATTAAATTAGCATCTGAATACAGAATAATCCTTCAAGACCACAAAAGATACCAAACAAATTGTTAAATGTTTGTAATGACAGGAAATGATTAATAAAATGTCAGTAATCAGTACAGAAACTGTTTAGTTTACTCAAGTGCAAATCATGCCGTTAGTGATTGGTTTTTGGCTGCTTTCAGTTGTGTCACTTCTATCTACCGCATATCTAAAGCAGCACCCACAGCACTCAGTGAAGCCTTAAATGTAAACTCAAAGAACATGTTACAATAACATCAAGAAACACAAAATCATATTATTTAGGCAATCATATTTAAACACTGTATGTCTGAAACAGCTTGTTGTATAAAATTTGTCTTTGTTCACCATGTAAAATTCCAATTCCTAGTTCAAAACAGTTATTTTATAACATTTTATTAATATATTATATAACAGTTCATTACGGTAGTGTTAGAGATGTCAGCAGACATGATGAAGAATACTTTTCATAAATGTAAATGTTGGCTTAACATATGAAAGAAAGCTCATCAGATGAAGATAAAAAGGAAGAAAGGTAAGTGCATTTAACCAAAATGTATACATCACTGTAAGCTAGCTGATGTGCTATAAAACGTGCATGGCTTCTTTGGGATCTCCTTCCACTAGCAGAGCAAAAATAAACAAAACATTTGGCCATATTGTGTCTGAAATGTCACGTACTTAATATTTATTAATATAAACTTAATATTAATTTCTTGTTTATATAACTGTTGTGTCAAAGCAATATCACACTCACAAAAAGTGCTTATGCTGAATATCAGTATGGATTTGATTACCTGTGACTGAAATGCAGCCATGCCAATATTGCTTAATTAGAACACTCTCTTGGAATACACCTTGTGATTTTGTCCAAAACCATTATGTAGAATATCAAGTGCAGTTACAAAATCCTATAATGTACCAGAAGTATTTGTGTCCATAAAAATGGGAACTGGTTGACTGGTTGGTGGGGAGGTGTGTGTTGCCTACCTAGAAAGTATATGATGAAATCTGGTGATATTAACTCTGTGCGTTTAATCAAGGGTTTCAGAGTAATATTTTTCCAAATGCATTTCAAGTATAAACAATAAAGTTTACAAGCAAGTTTAAACAATAAAAGTTCCCATATCACATCCAGTACTTTCTGTCTTATATAGGCTGTGTACATGCCTATGCTTCCCAAATGATTTTTGAAAGTGTAGTCTTTTTTAAAATAAAAAATCTCATACACACATAAACGTTTGCACCAGACACTTAAGAAATTATTTTTCTAAAAAATATTAGAGATATTCATGCTGTTTTTCAAGCTGCTGTCTTTAGTAAAATGTCTTACACTGAACAACTAGTGTAAATGAATGCAAGCAATTAGATATGTTATACCCTTGTGTTTCATGTTTGCTTCACACACAGTGATTGTTGTCTCATATGTGGATGTACAGTAAGAGGCTTTATATTATAACTCATTACAACAGCCAATTTAATCCTGCAGGTTTGCACACTTCTTCTAATGTCCACATAATGTCTCCTAATCAACCCACAATAGATGATATAAAGCACAGCAACTCACTACAAAAAAGTATCCACTCTTCCAGAACTGATAGAAGTGTGGATCTTGATGTGAATTAGATAAACTGTAAAACCCCAACACCCAGTAGTAGGATAAGCGGCTTAGATAACGATGAATGAATGTTATATACCAATCAGCCATAACATTAAGACCTGCCTTTCTGTCATAGCCAGTATTTTTTTCAGGAATTTGTGCTACAGTAGCTCTTCTGTGGGATCAGGCCAGAAAGGGTATGGTCTTCAGTCCCCATGCACACATCAGTGAGCCTTGGCTTCCCATGACACTGTCGCCTGTTCACTGTCACCTGTTTCTTGGACCACTTGGGTGTACTAAAAAAAAGTGGGTACTAACCAATACATACTGGGAAAACCCCATAAAACATCACCATTGCAATTTGTCAGAGCTCAATTCCTCATGCTTGCCCATTTTTCTTGCTTATAACACATCAAATTTGAGTGCTCACTGTTAGTCACTTCCTAATATATCCCACCCCTTGACAGATATCATTGTAATGAGATAATCGATGATATTTGCTTCACTTATCAGTGGTATTAATGTTATGGCTGATCATTGTATGTGCTGCTTGATACTGTGAATATAGTGACTGAAAAAGCCTCAGAAATGCTTTCAGTGAGAACTGGTTTCTAAAACTATAAAAAAAAAATAGCTTTGAGGCTTTGAGACCTTCTGTTGCTCCTTTACTGTAAATTCTGGTGCACTTCATTCAGTGTTCCTTAAGTATTTTTTATGCAAGCATCCATGCATGACGTCTTGACATGATCACACACACATTTTTACAGAAGTATCAGCCCAACAGATTTTAAGTTGGGAAAGAAACATAAAATTTGATCCTAAAGTTCCTAAAGCTTGTATGGATAAGGAACCAATTCCAAAACCACTTCAGATCCATGCACAAATATAAGAGCAGCTGCACATCAAGCAACAGCAATTATTTTCCCTGTTGAAGCTTTTGCACACACACTAAAGCCATAAAACTGGCAATGTCTCTGAGTTTAACATCATTCATTTGTCCAAAGTCACATTCACTTCAGAAGGTTCTTCACATTAGTCAGGCCTGGGCAGTTTCTGAATAGTGCTCACTTGCTTTTATGGTTGTTCTGAGAAATAAAAAAAGAGAGAAAAATCAGGCTTTATTGCTGAAAACAGCTGTCATCCCATGGGAAAGAAGAACTAAATGAAAAGAGAAAATGGGCGACTCATACTACCAATTCAATGCTATTCGATTCTCATTTTCTTGAAGACCTGGTTGAGGCAAAATTGCTCAATTTATTTCAATTGAGGGAAAAACCACAAGGGCTGGCAGTACAAGAGAGTGGTGGGATAATACAGAAAAAAGTTCTAATGCTCTAGGGTACTTAATGTGGTAGGAACAGCATGAAGTGTGATTATGGATTCAGACATCTGATAGCAAAATAATGCAGTTCTGTAATTAAATGGGGGGTTAATTATGGTGGAACTGCAAATGATTATAAATCAGCTGAAATGTTTGCCAGTTTTGGGAATTGTGATCATTTTTACTTGTTCCTAATAAAAAAGAACAAATATATTGCTAAATATTTTAAGTGCAAACGAAACTAAAATGAAAGTATGTGTTACTATTCATTAACTCAGTATGCAAACATTTGTTGCAAACAAGATTTTCAAGTGATGTTTTCAGGTGACAGTACTCTAGATTTAATATAGATGTGTTCCATGTCTACATCTGCAATCATTCTCTAGCCCCAAACCATCATCCAATGCAATCTTCCAGTTACATAAAAATGATGTAAAATTGTTTTAAAAATGAATTATTGATAAAGTCTTACCATCAAATCCAACTTTGCAAAATGATTGTCTTATTCTGTGTGTCAGGAATGTAGATGTAGAGAGTTGCATTAAGTGGATGTCTTAGTACTCTTCAAGTTCAAGAGCTACAGGAGCAGGAAGAATTTCCTATCTGTGTGGTACATTTAGAACAGTAAATAAATGACCTTCAGTAATATTTGCCTTTAGTTAATCCCCAAGGGCTCCATAATACCTCTAGAGGCTCAGTCTCAAGAGAAGCCCATTTTTACACACACACACAGACACACACACACACACACACACACACACACACACACACACACACACAGTGTCAGCTTTATGATGCAGCAGTTGGTCAAAATAAAATAAATGGAGGTGGCTCCATCTCAACCACCACAGCATATGGCCAAGAGCCACATTGCTAAATAAAATGATCTTGAACAAGACTACTCTATGAGTTGTGTCCAGTTGTGCAGGTCTCATGTCAGCACTAGAAATAACCCTTTCAGAAAATTTTGCACATCTACATCACATCCTGGAGAACTTTTTTTTCTCGTGGCTTAGAAGTTTGGAGAAAAAATATTATTTCCCATATATCCAAATAAATATGCAATCAAAGTAAAAACTGCAACATTTTATCTATTTTGCTAATGGCATTTTTAAGCAACAATCTGCAAAACCTGACCTGTATGTCACCTCATTCCTTCAATATAGCTTAAGGTATACATGTTGCCAAGTGTGGTAACAGCTTCACACGTGCTGGCAGTTTTGGAATCACAAATTGTCATTGTGGCTTGTCATTAGCTCAGTACAGTTCAGTTGAAACTGTCAACGCTCACAAGAGACCTGCTTCATACTGACTGAAGGCAGGGAGAGCCACATCCACAAATTCCTGGTAGATGCCAAGTGCCTGTCATAATATTTTTGAGGAGCGTGAATGACAGAGCATCAGGATGCCTTACATTGCCTGATAACATTGCTCATTGAATGGCAACTGCATAAGATCAGAAAGTTCTGATGTCAGTGTTGCAGGAATACAGACTGTTCTGTCACCAGCCACAAGTCTTTTCAGTTCTCAAAAGTAATATCATGTAGTAGTAGGTAGTATATACCTGACAAAACTGTTGCTGTGTCCCAAGAAAGTGCAATATAAAAAGGTATAGGCAACACAGTCCAAAACAATGGGTTCTCTTCAACTTCCTTGTTTAGAGAAAGGATAATGTTGTTTGAAAAGGTTGAACCAATCCCCAAATTGAGACCCAAGACCAAAAGAGGGGGTGAAGCAGTTCCTGGGACTAGTTGTCTATTATAGGTTCTTTTTGCCTATTTTTTGGTTGTCACCAGCCCACTGACTGACCTCACTAAAAAAGGCTCACCAGATGCGGGCCAGTGAACAGAACAATGTGAGTGGGCTGTCGGTCAAGTTAAGGCAGTTTTATGTTGGGACCTGCTGTTGCATTCACCTGGCTTTTCTGGCAGTTTTATCTTGCAGACAGATGTATCAGACAGAGGGCCAGGGGCCATTTTGCCCCAGATGGTGAAGGGGGAGGAGTGTCCTGTGCTGCACATTCTTTTGGGAGAGAGAGGTGGTAAGGCTGGGGCTGAGGGGGTGGTTGGCAGTTAGGCAGCTGCAGGTTGGAATGCTTCCTGGTCTGAGTGGGGTGGTGGGATTATGTGGCAGTGGGGGCATGGTCAAGAGGAGAGGAGCAGGTGGAGTCAGCAGGTAATGCAAGATAAGTCTCATCTGTGGCTTGTTAAAGTTTATTTGTGTGTGTCTTTTTGTGTTTTAGGGGCCAGTAACCAGATAGAGAGAGAGAGAACACATAGAGACACAGAACCACATGTGTATGTGTGTTTGTGTGCATGTGTAAAAGAATAATGATGCTGAAATGCGGCAGCTTGAGCTGGACAATAAAAGTCTGTTTATGTTACTAAAACCTGTTTCCCAAGTCCTCCTGTCTTCAATAACACCAGGATTCTACAGCACTTTTTATGGGTCTAAAAACCCTTAAGGCACCCATAGCCATAGCGTGTCTGTAGGTCTAGTCCCGGGTGGGTATGTTTATATATGGTGGGGTAAATTTTATTTACAGTCATGCTAGGTGATGTCTCTTATTACATGTTTCAGCTCAAGTGTAATGCGGTCTGTTACTTAACCACCCCCCCATCTCTCCCCCCACCCCCACCTACCCATCAATCACTCTCTCAGTGTCTCTCATCCTAACACTCTTAGCTCTGTCTAACATCAGTTGAACTATTGCACAGTCAGATATGCATAAACTAAGAGTGTACAAATATGAGGGGCTCACTGTAGACTGTACATGAATTTACATGTGCTAACTACTTTGTCGGATTTGTTATAAGCTCACAAGGTACTTAATATCTAGGAAGTTAATAGGAAAGGAGCTCCCTCTGGTTCTTCACTCTCACAGGTTATGTTTTACTTACCAGCTGAGTGAATGATGGATATATGATGATGGTATTTACTGGAAATACTGTATCATACTTTATATCACTATATTACTTTGTTGGAAAGTTTGCTACTGGTGCTGTCTGTTATATATGTAAATAGTAATATTATGTTAGGAAAAATATACATACAAGACAAGTAGACTAAAACAAGATATTAATTACAAATTAATATCATTAATAACATTACATTTACCTTTCAAATAATATTGGCTAACTGTTTTTGATTTGCACCAAAACAAAACACATATACTAGCTCCCAAGACCCCAGATGTCTGTCAGGTTGTTTGTCAACTTTTGCATTTTAAGTTTCAAAACCTACCTTTAATACTAATCCTTTTCATTCCATATGTATAAACATAGTAAAATAACATTATTCATAACTCCCCATCCTTCTGTCCTTGCAGTGGCACCACCTATGAATTTGCAAGTACGTGGAGTGACGGAGCATACTGTTACGATAGAATGGGAAGGGTCATCGGTTGTAACAGACTACTTGATCACTTATGTTAAAAAAAGCCCTGGTGGAGTTCAACTGGAATTGAGAGTTCAAGGGAATGTGACCAACACCACCATCAGTAAACTGGAGCCAGGTCTGGTGTACAACATCAATGTGTACAGTGTCATCAATGATGTCATCAGTGTGCCAGTCAGCACTGAGGTCTCAACTTGTGAGTTAATTTTTTTGTTCCGATTTTGGTTCTATTTATCAAATTATATTGTAAAGAGGGGTTAGAATGTGCTGTGATGTGCTTTTTGACATATATATATATGACTTTATGCTAGTAATTTACGAGTCAGGCATAATACCATCCAAGCATATATGGTAGTGATGTAAGTGTAAGACAAACTTTCCACCAACTGATCAGAAATGAGTGTAGTTGACAATGGGAGCCATAATTTCCACATGGACTGGATCAAAGTAATATGGTTAACTGCAAGTCTGATACAATATTATGAAATATATTTGTTGAACATATATACTCATTGCTGCTTTTCCCTGAAAATGAACAACTGTCCTGGTCTTTGTCAGTGGGATATGATTTGAATCATGCCTCTTACTGAGTAGCAAGTTGGCTCCAGGATTCTTTGCATGCACTGACTACCTGTCAATCATGGGCAACTAAGCAATTGCCACTTCCCGAATTTTACTGTTTTCCCACATATCACATAGGAATGATGAAGCTGCTCAGGTGTTTAGGTGTCTTTGAGGACATCTGCCAGCTGGTCTGCACATTCTCTGAGCACTCTTGCAGGGATGTTGTCTGGTCCAGCAGCTTTCCATGGGTTAACTCTCTGTAGAGATTTCCTCACTGTAGCTGTGGTGAGACAAAGCACCTGGTCATCGAGAGGAGGGGTAGTCTTCTTCGCTGTTACCTCATTCTGTGCCTCAAACCGAGCATAGAACTTGTTCAGTGCATCTGGAAGGAGGCGTCACTGTCCCAGGCAGGGACTTGTCCTGTAATTAGGGATGGCCTGGATGCCCTGCCACAAGACCCGTATGTTGCCGCTGCTCTTGAAGTGGCTGTGGATGCTCTGGCCATGTGTGCGCTTTGCGTCTCTGATCGCCAGGGACAGTTTGGCCCTTGCAGTTCTTAGGGCCACCTTGTTGCCTGCTCTGAAGTCTTGAGTCTCAAGCTTTCAGCATTGCATGCACCTCTGCAGTCATCCACGGCTTCTGGTTAGGGCGTGTGGTGATTTTCTTGAAGAGAGTGACATCATCAGTGCATTTGCTGATATAGTTGGTCACTGACGAAGTGTAATCCTCCAAGTTGATATAGTTACTGCCAGTTGCAGCATCCCTAAACATGTCCCTGTCAGTGTGCTCAAAACAGTCCTGAAGAGCAGAGATGGCTCCTGCTGGCCAGGTTTTCACCTGCTTCTGAACTGGTTTGGAATATCAGACAAGTGATCTGTATGCTGGAATCGGCAAAACAGAGATGTGGTCTGAGTATCCGAAGTGGTGGTGGGGCTCCACGTTGTACATGCCAGGAGTGTTTGTGTAAACAAGATCCAGCGTGTTTGCCCCTCTTGTTGCGAAGTCCACATAATGATTGAATTTAGGGAGCACTGTTTTGAGATTTGTATGGTTGAAATCTCTGATGACAATAAACAGTACATCAGGGTGTGAGATTTGCAGTTCGCTAATAGCCCCGTATAGTACACAAAGTGCTTACTTAGCATTAGCACTAGGTGGAATGTAAACAGCGATAATGAACATGGTGGTAAATTCCCATGGTAAATAAAATGGTCTGCATCTAACAGTCATAAATTCTACCAGCGATGAACAGTAGCTAGAGATTAGCACAGAGTTCTTGCACCATTCTGTGTTGATGTAAACACATAGGCCATCGCCATGAGTCTTGCTGCACAGAGCTGCTTTTCTGTCAGCGCAAAATTAGGCGAGCCTGTCTAGCTGAATAGCAGCATCTGGAACTCGCTGAGCCATGTCTCCATGCAAACAAAGACACAACTGTCTCTAGTTTCATGCCGGGTGGTTCACTGGAGTCGGATGTAGTCCATTTTGTTTTCCAGGGATCAGAACTTTTCTGGAGTTTTCCTGGAGAACAGGATGGTCAGAACAGCTGGCTGGCTAGGGTTTGTTTTTAGCCTAACACAGACACCCGCCCACCTGCCACACTTCCAGTTCCTCTCACACTGCTTGTGGTGTCCCTTCCACCTGCCACCAGCACCAGGGAGTGTTGAAGGCTAGAGGCCTGGACTTTGCAGCAGGCCGAGATCCCGTAGCTTCTCCAGCAGGTCATGTTCTAGGTGAGTTGTTTCTAGATTCCTGTAGTGGAGAAGTGTCTGACGATGATATACATGGACACCAGATCTCTGCTTGTCGTTGTTCTGCTGCAGAATAAATTTGGGGCCAATCATACGCCCCCCTGATGGTATTGCATGTTGGATAAGTATCTGCCTGTATTTCTCAGCATTGAGTACACCAAAAATCCTGACCAAATCTCCAACTCCATTTGCAGGAATGCAGCCCCAAACTTGCAAGGAACCTCCACCATGCTTCACACTCATTATTGTACCGCTCTCCAGCCCTTCAGTGGACAACTGCCCTCTTCTACAGCCAAATTTCAAATTTTGGCTCATTAGTCCAGAGCACCGGCTGCCATTTTTCTTCACCCCAGTTCCTGTGTTTTCATGCATAGTTGAGTCGCTTGGCCTTGTTTCCATGTTGGAGGTATGGCTTTTTAGCTGAACTCTTCCACGAAGACCACTTCAGGACAGACTTCTCCGGACAGTAGATGGGTGTATCTGGGTCCCACTGGTTTCTGCCAGTTCTGAGCTGATGCCACTGTTGGATATAGTCAGATTTTGAAGGGCAATAAGCTTGATGTGTTTGTCATCTGCTGCATTAAGTTTCCTTGGCCGACCACTGCATGTACGATCCTCAGTGTATTGCCTGTTTCTTTGTGCTTCTTCAAAACAGCTTGAACAGTACATCTTGAAACCCCAGTCTGTTTTGAAATCTTTTACTGGGAGAGCCCTTGCTGATGCAGTATAACTACCTTCTGTCTTGTTGCTGTGCTCAGTCTTGCCATGGTGTAGCCCTGTGACATGAAACTGTCTTCCACAGTCTCACCTTGGTA
>JAOUQY010000044.1:23427394-23438131 GCA_028566355.1 Doras micropoeus | reverse complement strand
TAAGCTGTTTGGCAATGGCAGAGAAGATTTGGCACATTTTTCATGGGCGCAACCCACATTCTCAGCTCTACTGCTCAACCAAATTTATGTTTCTTACAAATGTGGCACCATTTAAAAGGGAAATTAACAGGCTTTCCAATGGTATAAAATTTAGTGCCAAGAAGCATTATTACAACAAAGAAATAATCTACCAAACACGAATTTCCTTACTTTTTGTGCTATGTTTATATCCTGATCCCTACTACTTTTATTTTCTTCATTCTTGTTATCCCTTCTGCTTTTTGCACAGGTCTGGATGTCCCCATGGATCTGATGGTCACAGCCTCCACAGAAAACAGCATCACTGTACTCTGGAGCTCTGTCCAGGGACCCATTGAGTATTACAGAGTGAGCTACACCTCAGCAAGTGGTGTGACCACTGAAATAATCGTACCCAGAGATATCAGCAACACCACATTGAGTGGCCTGGAGCCTGGTACTGAGTACACCATCACAGTCATGGCTCAGAGGGGCAGACAACAAAGTGCTGCTGCCACAATTGATGCTTTTACAGGTACCCACTGTGGATATTTCACATACTGAATAGTTATTTATTTATCTGTTATATTTTTAACCTGAAGTTCTATAAATACGCTCATGACACAAGGCTTTGTCTTCTTCTACCCTGCATTAATATTATGTGATGCTAAGCATAATTTTTAATTTTATCCATTTAAATTTGAGTTTTGAGCATATAACAAACTTTGACTTTATCAATTTTGTAATGGAGAATTACGGTGATGTTCCTCATTGCTTTTGTACTGAAATATGCATGTGAGATTAATAATTCATGTCTAAGAGTACAATCTTGACCATACAGTTTTAATTATTCATCTGAATTATTCTTCTACCATCTGGTTCTTAATTTTTCCTTGGTACATTTTTGGGAACCTACATATTGACAGTTAATGTATCTGCCAGTGTGTCTTCTTCCGCCCAGTCATCAGCTCAGCTTTAGTTTACTTCTATGTTTGGTATGTCTTGGTTTGGTCTCTTTTTTCGCATCTCATTTCATCATTTCTTTCTTCAAAATTGCATCCTTTACTCAATGTGTGTGGCCAAAGATCTTCCATCCTGCATGCTAACTCATTCAGCATGCTTTTTGTTGCGTTTTTAACTTCCTGCCTCCAAGAGAAGGTTCACAGATTACAGAAGAGTTCATTCCTCAAGAGAAACAATAATATTGAACATCCATCATTTGGTTACAGGCTTTCGTCCTGTGAGTCAGCTGTACTTCTCAGACATCACGGCTGACTCCTTGGCCGTAGCCTGGAGTGCTCCAGCCCCACCTGCCAATAGTTTCAAGCTGCAATATTCTACAGATGATTCCAGTGAGGAGTTTGAAGTTGTTCTGGATGGTTCCAAGACCAGGACTGTTCTTTCAGGCCTCCTGCCTTCCAGAAAGTATATTGTTACTCTAGTTACCATGCATGGAGACACAGCTTCAGAGCCAGTTACAGGCACCATTGTCACAGGTACAGCTGCTTCAGCCTTCAAGTAACACCCAATCTAGTGATTTATTTCATAATAACAATGGGGTCCAATCTTAATAAATCAAGTGTACCTGTGTGATCTCAATTTTTTTTTTTATATATTGTAGTCAGCTAGATTTATCTTAGAAAAATCCATTTCTACTGGAAGACAATCAAACACAGCAGAAAAAAATAACATAGTGTGTGGGATTTATGGGCTCTACTGGCAGAAATGGAAAAGTATTCATAATTATGTGTTTAGTAGTGCATAAACACCTGTAACTACGAATTGTTGTATTTTCATTAGCTTAGTATGAGCCCTTCATATCTACATGAGAGCAGGTCATGTCCCATGGAGACTGCCATGTTGCCCTGCTACAGTAACTCATTTTGGTCCATGCTGCACATTGTCTGTGCATACTCATGAATGTTGGTCAGAGCACTGCACTTTTCTTTTCCCTGCCACAGGTAGTAGATCCTACATTAGTAGTAGAACTCCTACATTTTGCACCTTTAATACTTTGAAATATAAAAGACAAATGAATGGTGTGTAAGTAATGGATTAACTGAACAAAAAGTAGCAATGACGAGGTATCTGGCTGTCTGTCAATGCAGTGAACTCATTTTGGGCCATAATTATTCTAACATTACTGTCACTTATGAATCTCTTAAAGAAGCAAGGCACTATTTTACTGACTTAATACTAACCCTTAAATGTCCTGTTATGTGAATGTACACTGTAATTGTAATCATATGTCAATAGTAATACTTAGAAGAACACCCATTTATTAACAGTAATTGCCGTTTTGTAACTTATCATCAGATCCTCATCTACATGAGATTAAAATTAGAGATTAAGAAAGATGAATCAGAATAATTGTTGCAATGTTTCTGTGAGAAGACGGACTTGCAGTGATAATGTAGACAAAACAGGCTGTGTGCCTTCTTTGAACACATTTGGAGATATTTGGAATACAGAATAAAATGAAGTGGGATGGTAGCTTTGTTTAGATATATTTCTCTCAGCCTCCTTGCTCAGTGGACAAATATACAGGCTGGTCTTCATATTAGCATGGTTTTTACACAACAGATCCTTTACAGGAGGGATCCCTTACAGGAGCTGACACTCTGCAGAGAATCTTTAGTGGCTTATTGTTGACAGCAAAGCATGTCCAGCTTATTTTCTGGACTGTGTGTATGTGTATTGTGTATGTGTAGGACCTCATATACTAAGCATATCTAACAAAGCTTCTCTGCAAAGAATTGAAGAATCACTGTAGCTGCAAATTCCAACTAAGTAGTCTGCTAAATGCCATAAATGTACATGTAAATGTAAGTAGTTGCCCCACCTGATTCTACCTATTTAACCAGTTGACCTTGGCATTCATTTGACTATCAGGCTCCTGCATACTTGGATTGAAAGTCTGTAGCCACACTGGCCCTGTACACATAAGACTGGTGCATATTTCAGACTGCATTCTTTACTGAATGGTGAAATTAACCATCTTTACTGAATTTTTCAGGTAAAATGTGAAATGTGAAAAAAGTACAGAAAGGGTAAAGCTACACATTCAATTGACCTTTGTAAAGTTTTGCCAATTAGTAACAACCAGTTTTGTGCCTGATTTTGCATACCTTCCAAAAGCAGGTGTAAATTACCCCCATGAATGTTGCTCTGAGCAGTATGTACAATCTTCAGGTTCTCACAGAATTAGGCAGCTTGAACTCCAAGTACTGCATCTCAGACATTTTTATTTCACCATTTACCAGTTCTGATGCAAGAGTCACTTAATAAAACACATTTTTCATCACAAGCTACAGCCACCTATTGCAGCATAATGCAGCAACATCAAGTCACATTTTTGCTGTAGCTCCTCATGTACACAGTTCTAGCCCAAATGATATGTACAATATATTTAAAATATAATGTTACAATCAAATTCAGACTGGTTGTCTCAGTACTAAATCATTCACAAAAAAAAAAAATTCCACCATTGTAAAATTTTTAAACAGCAAACATAACCTGTAAGGGAAAGACTGTTAAACAAATCCCAAAATGGATTCCTATAGAATAAATTATTTTTATTTATTCATACTTTTATTTACTATGGAACTGTGCTGCATTTCCTGATTAAGATTTCTCCACAACATGTGCCAGTTAATTTTTCCATAATTCAATTGTATCTACTTCTTTCTTAATTACTAAATAAGAAGTGAGAAGTGAGAGCCACGTCTATATATATTTTAGCAGTTTTTTGGGGGGGCAAGTACTTTTGGTGCTTTTGAAAGTTATTTCATACTTTTCATATAGCCATATGCATTTTAGTGGTTTGGTTTATGGTCCTGAGCCTCCGTGAGCCTTTATTGAGGTGATTTATTGAGGTATTGCCTATAATTTGGCATTTCTAGTGTATTTATACATTATAAGCAGTTTTTTGGAACAGCACTGAACTTATGCTCCATATATTTTAACTGTTTGCCAAATGATTGCCTGACAACATTTGCTTTGAAGAGCTCATGATTCCCTGCAAATGCAATGTGTATATGGTGAGCATATACATATTACATTTGCAGGGAATCATTGAGCATTCATCCTTTTATAAGAGAGATGACAAATTAAAGGAAAAATTCCAACATCGTTGGACTCCAACGTCGGCTTGACGTTGAATTTTATTTGAATTTTAGTTGAAAATGAAAATCGGGTTAACGTCAAAACCCAATGCCTGTTTGACATCAAAACCCAACGTCGGCTTGATGTTGAATTTTAGATGAAAACAAAAATTGGGTTGACGTCAAAACCCAACATCAGCTTGATGTCAAACTCCAAAGTTGTACAGACGTTGCATTTTAGTTGAAAATGAAAATTGGGTTGACGTTAAAACACAACGTCAGCTTGACATAAAAACCCAACTATAACTTGATGTCAAAACCCAATGTCAGCTTATGTCAAACTCCAATGTTGGACAAATGTTGCATCTTACTTGAAAATGAAATTCAGTTTGGCATTAAACTCTGACATCGGTTTGATGTCAATATACAACTGCAGCGTGACGTCAAAACCCAATGCTGGCTTGACGTTAAGGTCCACCATTGGACAGACATTGTATTTAGTTGAAAATGAAAATCGGGTTGATGTCAAACTCCAACATCAACTTTACATCAAAACCCAACTTCGGCTTGACGTCAAAACCCAATGTCAGCTTGATGTCAAACTCCAATGTTGGACAGACATTGTATTTTAGTTGGAATTGAAAATCAGGTTCACATCAAACTCCAACGTTGGCTTGATGTCAAATCCCAATGACAGTGTGACGTCAAAACCCAACATTGGCTTGATGTCAAAGTCCAAAGACCAAGAGCACTCTTTCTTAAAGGAACCATATCTACACAATGGACAGACAAACTGTGTGTGTAGGACATGCGCCAAACAATAAATTATGGTGAATTATGCAGAGATGGGGAGGTTTTTGGAACAAAATTATTTAAATAAATAAATCAATCAATAAATATATGGCATCATGTGGCAATGAAAAAAAAAGTAAAATGGAAAGTGATTATACATAATGCATACATAATAATTGAATGTATAATTGAATAATTAAAATGAACTGAATTGAAAATGTCTAAATAAATTAATACAGAAATGTGATTTTTAATTATATATGTATGTATTTATTTAATGATTCACCAACAACATGAAATAAGCCTTGAAATTTAATCACTTTCACTCTTCAAAATACAGAGAGCTTGGTGATTGGTTGAGGAGTATGAATGACCTGCCTTTTGTAGCTGTAGTGTAGAACAAATGAACACAGATCCCCACAACAAGCAATCCCCAGCAAATATATTATAGAAATACATTATAGATTTTTAAATTAAAGACGCGATCGCGATCATTCCTCATGAGATACACCGATCAGCCATAACATTATGAGCACCTCCTTTTCTCTACAGTCATTGTCCATTTTCTCAGTTCAACTATAGCTGCATGTTGTAGCTCTATAATTACAGACTGTAGTCCATCTGTTTCTCTACATACTGTTAGTCCCCTTTACTCTGTTCTCTAATAGTCAGGACCCCCACAGGACCAACACAGATCAGGTACTATTTGGGTGGTGGATCATTCTCAGCACTGCAGTGACACTGACTGGTGGTGTGTTTGTGTTGTGCTAGTGTGAGTGGATCAGACACAACAGTGCTGCTGGAGAACAAGTTATCAACTTCTATAAAACTTCTACAACCTGCAGAATGTAAATATCTATGTGTGTGTATTTTTGTATTGCTTCATCTGGACATTAAGATTATGATGTTGAGCAGACGGTGGGTTTTGGCCAGCATGTCTCAATTAAATGTTGATATTTGATGTCAGTATGACGTTGGGGTGAGACATTTGGGAGACATTGGATTTTGGTTACTTAACAACTTAATTTATAACCAACAAGGTATCAAAGTCTATTGACATCAGATTGTGACGTCATCTGGGCATTAAGCTTATGACATTGAGCAGATGTTGGATTTTGCCCAGCATATCCCAATTAAATGTCAGTTTGTAACGTCAGTATGACATTGGCACGAGACGTTTAGAAGACATTGGATTTTGGTTACTTACCACCATGGCTTAAAACCATTATCAACGTCTATTGATGTCAGATTGTGACGTCATCTGGACATCAAGATTATAGGCGTTGGGTTTTGGCCAGCACATCCCTGTTAAATGGTGGTATTTGACATCAGTATGACATTGGGAAGAGACGTTTAGAAGACGTTGGACGCTGGACCATGACTTAAAACCAACCAAGTTATCAATGTCAAATGCCATCAGCATTCTACGTCAAATAAAGTCCATGTTAAATGTTGTCCTGACGTTGGATTTTGGTCATCCTACATCATATGACCTACATTCAACCAGATATCAACGTCCAATGACATTGTGTGCCTGCTGGGGTAGCTCTCTTCTGAGGTAATTTTCCTATTATGGTGTTGGTCCGCTTGTCCTCTTAGAGGGAAGAGGTACTTCATCTGACTAAGATCTTCTGACTGATCTTGTTTATCATATAATGAAACATTTCTACTCAGATGTGAGTAGACAGAGCCACCCAATGGCTCAAAGGATGATTTGATATTTAAAAATGATGGGAATCATACGTTATGACCTTCACACTCTCCAGATCTCAACCCAATTGAACCCTTGTGGGTGATTTTGGAAAGACGTTAGACAGAGCTCTGCACCACAGCCTTCAAAACACCAATTAACACCAGTATTATTACTATAATTAATTATTTGATTAGAAACTTATTGAAACATAAATACCACTATTCAGTATGGCATTTCTGAAAGAAATATACATGTAATATATTTATTAATGCATTTATTTATTTTTAACTTACATCCTTACTTAGTTGTAGTAGGTGCCACAACTTGTTTATAATTTTAACAAGCATTGGTGCATTATATGCTATAACAGTCAGAAATAAGGTGGGCTTAAGATGGGCTTTTCAGCTCAAAAGTGTCGAGCTCTCTCACACACGAACGTGCTACTCTGTGTCTCATGAGGAAATCCTTAACACTCATCACTGCCACCTCTACTCTTCATTCAGAAAATGGTGCTTGGCCATGCCCATGCATATACCTTTAAAATGTTTGCTTGGATTGTGTGTCTTTAATTCACCTCAAACCTTTTTTTTATTGTAAATATTCATAGTTTTAATAAATATTAATAACTATTAAATTAGATTTATGACATATGGCTTCATAAGCCATAACAACTAAGTTATCTTTACTTAACACTAATAGGCTCACTCTGCTGTAGGTATGGACCCTCCCAGAGAGCTTATGGTATCATACATCTCTGAGGATTCAGTAATCATATCATGGGCTCAGCCGCTTGCTCACTTTGATTACTACAAAATGTCCTACCAGTCTGCAAGAGGTATGGTCACTTACTGTCCCAGTGCATATTAATATCAAAGACTGTTTCAATGCACAAAGACATTGTGGACATTTTTGTATTACAGGTCAACTGGACCGTGTGGTGATTGACAAGGATGTGACAAACTATACTCTGACCAGACTACATCCAGCAACAGAATATGAGATCAAGTTAAACACTGTGCGTGGAAGTCAGGAGAGCAAGGTCATCAGCACCACTGTCTTTACAGGTATATTTACTTATGGTCATAACTATTATATTGTGGAAATAATACTGATTAGACAATTGTTGATCTAGACACCAGGATTGCCAAGTCTGATCCAATCAGGACTAATCTGATCAGCTGGCAGCCCCAGCTAAGTAACCTGTGAATGTAGGTTTGGCCCTTTAGAAACCAAGCAGTCCAGGTCTTGTATGCTTAGGTGCTAATTTTTCTGTGAATGGTGTGAAGCTCATCATCTGGATCGAGGATATTGCAGGATCTATGCTAAAATGTATGAAAGGTTCCCTAATAGCCTAGTACAGAATCTACCTTTTGCCCTTGTTCTCAAGTCCTGTATGTCCTCTCCTGATTATGCAAGGCTGTGCAAGATGCTAAACTAAGATGGGTGACTCTAGTTCTAGCAGAGTTTATCACCTGTCCACCTTTATCACCCAGCCCCTATCATGCCATTCCACTTGAATGAGAGAAATGTCTCCTCTTTATGGGACTGCCACTCCAGGAAGTCAAGGCATTATCCAGGTGATTCTCATCAGGTGATTCCCTGGTGGCTAGAAGAGTGAAATTGACAGCTAGTTCCATATAATTTGCAGGGTTCTTCCAGAACCAACACTAACCTCACAGTGACACCCCTGGCAGGATTGTTGGGGATCTAGATCTAATCTAGCTTTCTGTGCATCTGTTTTGTGATATTCCCTATTGTTGAAAATGTTTACAAACAAACCTTTGAATTGAATTAATCATTAATCATTGAATTGGCTCATTAGACTGTATAATTTCTCCCACAAACTCTGCACTTTTAGAAAATTAATCAAAACAAATTAGTTTCAACCTGGAGAGATGTGCTATATTTAACCATCTCTGAAAATCCTGTGCAAAAAAAAACCACAAGGAAAACACTGGACCAGGACTGGCCAGTCATACAAGATTGCTATTCTACAGACCTCTGTTTCATAAACTACACTAAACTAGAGTCTTTTTCACCTGCAGCCATGGACATGCCAATGGAACTGATGGCCCTGAACGTCACTCCACAGGGAGCATTGCTGCGCTGGACTCCTCCACTCTCAAATGTGGATAACTATGTACTCACCCTCACCCGCAGCCAAGGTAGGCAGAAATAAAAAGAAAGACAGCACAGGAGAAAAGGAGGACAGAGAGATGGAAAGCATGTCAGGGAAGAGAGAAAAAAGAAGGCAGAAGAGAATGTTGGAAAATAGAAAGAGAGTGTGGCAAAAACCGAGAAGACAATGAGTGAGGAAAAAAAGCACAGGAAAGAACTATGAGCAGGGCAGATGATAAAAAAAGAGCAAGAGAGAGAAAGAGAGTGAGATAATGAAGAGTACAGTAACTGCTAGTAGATGCATCTGCAGCATTCCATGCTTGTTAAATTTCTACTTTTTTGTTTCCTTGATGGCTCATTACCCACAATGATTTTTTAACTTAAAATGATCAACTTAACAAAATAGGGTGGCATGTGGGTAGAGTTGGCACCCTTAGCTCCAGGGTTCTCAGTTTGGTCCTGAGCTCAGGTTATGTTGTAATGCTGTGTTGAGTTTCTCTGTGTATTATGCATATTCCTCCCATGTGTCTGTGGGTTTCTTACAGGGTTTCTCCCACCTGTAGTTTCCTGTCACCTCCCAAAAGCATGTCAGTGGATTGGTGACTCCACATTGCCCCTAGTTGTGAACGGGTGTGTGAATTTGAGTGTACAGCGTGATCTGTGATGGATTGTCATCCCGTCATATCCTGGGTGTTTTTACATCCTGATAATAACTAAATATTTTCATTTGATTTACAGCATTTTACATTATAAATGAATTTACATCATTCAGATTATGTGCTGTAGAAGTGATAATGGTGAAGTGATTTACAACAGACTACATAAGGCCATTGTCTTTGACAAATGACATGTTAGCTTAGTTTACCTTTCCCTTCTACCTAGTGACAGCAGACACCTTTCTAGTGGAAGGGAACAAGCAAGAACATCAGCTGAATCAACTTCTCCCCAGTACCCCCTACTCCATTGCTCTCTATGCCACCAAGGGCCCTCTGACCAGTGGCACTGTGATTGCCAGCTTCATCACACGTGAGTCTCTTGTTAGCAACTCAAACACATGTATCCAAGTCATGATACTTCAGTGTGTGTTATGTTTAATGACAAGTTTGGTGTTATTTGTGATGTGGAATGAGAATATCTTAAATCTCTCTAAACTCTAAATCTTCAAAATCAGTGTCGGCAACCTCATGTACAGTGTGGGGCATTTATTTCTATCCTGTGTTCTATTTGGAAAAGGTCTCAAAAGCTGTAATGGTTGCAATATTACATGCATCACCCATAATGCTTTGTGAGAATTCAGAAGATTCAAATTATTGTGTAATATATTTTCATTTATTTGTCATATGACATACTTACATTTGAGCTATGCAGTTGATGGTTAAGAGGCATGCTCAACTAGCAGCACCAAGATTTAAACTCTGAACCTTTTGATCAATGATTAAGGAAGTGAATGCAGTGCAGTGAGGTGAGTGCAGAGTGCAGTGGTGGCTCACATTTTCACTAAATCCCTTTTCCTTTGACCAGACTGGTTTGAGCTGGCAGGAAGGCTACAGTAACTCAAATAAGCATTGTTTAATACCATGGGAGCAGAATTGCCTTTCAGAGTGCACGGCATAGCAAACAGCTGAAGATCAGACTTGGTTCCATTCTTGTCCGTGAAGAACAGGAATCTGAGTCTAAAGTGGGAATAGGCTAACTAAAATAGGGCAGATGAAGATTGAAAAAATATCACCTGAGACAAAATTCCTATATAATTCCTATATAATATATAATATTGTATATATAATATTATATATATAATATTTTGTATAATATACAAAATATACAAGTGAATATATTATTTAATGTAGTATAAACATGATATACAGATGGGTGTGCTATAGACATAATATACAGATTATACAGATTAATAAATCATTGGATGTTCTATAAACAGCATATATACAGGGGTTAGACAATGAAACTGAAACACCTGTCATTTTAGTATGGGAGGTTTCATGGCTAAATTGGACCAGC
>JAOUQY010000044.1:23336598-23358627 GCA_028566355.1 Doras micropoeus | reverse complement strand
TCAGTTGTATAAATGAGATAAATGTAAGTCACTCTGGATAAGGGTGTCTGCCAAATGCCATAAATGTAAATGTATGATTTATAAAGACATTGTACTTCAGGAGTCATGATGATAAAAGCACAGCCTGGCTTTTTATGATCAGCTGATTTTGGCTACATTGCTATATGTGGATCTTCTTTAAATGAATAACTTGAGTATAAAACAGATGAGAGATCTCTGAAACAATAAATCATGTGTATCAGAAGGGATAAACAAGGGATTTAATCCCAACCTGCTAATTAAAACATGCAACAACTTTTCAGAAGAAAGGACAAATAAGGTTAAATAACTATGCTTGGCTGCTTTTGAAATGAACACAAACAAATAAAGACCATGTTATTTTTGTGATTTCAGCTTATTTATATTGTTTGAATTACTGCAGACCTTATTGATCTGACTTTTGTCTCCCAACACAGGTTGCATCACCAGCAGGTCAGATGGCCATTTCAGTGCCTTTAGAAACACCGGCTGAGGAAGAGTCCAGGAAGTCAACATCCCATTCCTTCAAAGGCACAGTGGCCAGTAGTACTGATGGTGTGTATACATTTGTTAACTGCCTTAGTGTGGATCTGCTTGTAGATGTGCTGGTTTAGAGGCTTGTATAGTCTGTTCTTTCACTTGAGCAACACAAAAAAGTGATCTAATTTTGTTCTCTTCAAATCTATAACAAATCTGTGGTGTACTTTTGCCTTGATTCCTCACAGTTAACCTCTTTCTCTGTGCAGGATATGAAGACTCACTGACCCCAGCTGCTGTAGCTGAGGCCAACATGAAGGTTCTCACTGATTGCTTGTCCACTATGCCAGCAGGTTTGTTCTCTTCACAATGTAATTACCAGTAGAAGCTTTTTGATCTTTTCTTTAACTCTCAGAATAATGGTCAGGAAATTAATGTTTAGATTCTTTTGGTTCTTCAGGATCTAGGAACACTCCATGTGTTGCGAAGCCTAAACCCTTTGTCTGGGTAACCAAGTGGGTGGACTACTCCAACAAATATGGCTTTGGCTACCAGCTCTCCAATCAGAATGTCGGAGTCCTCTTCAACGAAGGCACTCATCTGAGTCTGTGTGACCAGCGAAGGTAACTTTTTAATTGATTAATTAAACAGAACTGTGATTCATTAATTATGGACTTATGAACACAAATGTTTTGAATCAAAGTCGCCAGATTTTGTTTTAGCTTATTTAGGTTATGACCGAGCATTTTTTTCTCTCTCCACAGGGTAGTTCGTTATTGTTTGACCAACAATAAACATTTCACCTTCCAAGTGGATGCACTACCAGAACAGCTCCAAAGCCAGAAACACATTGTGGAGCTGATGGCCAACTACATGGAGCAGAATCTCATGGAGGTGAGGTGCTTTTCAGAAAACACTCTGAAAGTCATTTCTTGGGCTGTTTTGGCTTTAAAGTACTTGGTTACTGAAAATGAATGCATGAGGCACTAAGAGTTAAACTAAGCTTTGTATCTGTTCTTACAGGGTGGAGATCTGGGTTGTGATGAGCAGCCATCTCCTACTGACTGCCCGCTTCTCCTGCAGTGGATGAAGACCGACCATGCTTTAGTTATGCTTTTTAACAACGGTTCATTGCAGGTTAGCTTTGTTTCTTTTATCCATCTGTTCAAATAAGCCTTTTAGATTAGCATGTAGCCTGATGCATTTCATAAATGCTTGTAGAAAGTTTTAGTTGTGTGAAAGAGCCAAAAATGTTGTTTTTATTCCCAGGTGAACTTCTACACTGATCACACCAAGGTGATCCTGTCCAAGATGGCAGACACGTACTTGTTGACCTATGTTAGTCGTGAGCGGACTTCCACCTCGTATTCTGTGAACACACTCAAAGAGCACGGCTGCTCGTCTGAGCTGCGCCATCGGCTCCATTACGTGGTGCAGCTGTTGCAGCACTACACCAAAACATAAATCAACCTCAAAATAGGACTAAAACCTCGAGGTTTATGACTAAAACCACATCTGAAGAAACTTGCATCTTGCCATGAAGGTTCTCCCATTCTGGCCTCCTTGGACCTATGGGTGCACAGTTTTGGATTTAGTTTTCTTTTCTGTTACACTGATACTACCAGCTTGTCTTCACAATGTACAGAACAAAGTGACAAGGAGATGACGAGAACTTGCATGATGAGGATGAGGCTTTCTGTTTTGATTACCTGCTTTCTCCTTTATTTAAAACAGGCCTTTATTATTTCACTTACAGTACACATCAAACTTGGAAAGCTGGTGATTCTAAACATTTTAAGGAGGGTGGTTTTGTTTTAAACCTGTAGTTGAAATCTGTGGCTGGATCGGCTGTAACTTGTGTTGAGGCGTGAAGGTAGAGTAAAGTGCCTTTCTGAGGGACGTCTTCTGGGTTGTGCAATAAATGCCCTTCTGTATCCTGAATTCAAATAACAAATAGGTATCAGAAAGGTAGTGTGGTTATTTTTCTGCTTTCAGTTTGATTTTCATTGTGACTAAATTGATGGAGGTAAGCACTACAAATACCTGCTATAAGCTTTTTTTCCTTACTTGGTACGAGATATTAGTCATGAAATAACCTCTATCACATGGAAAACAAAATGTTTTTCATTTGTACCTCCAACTGTTCGTCATGACCTCCACCATGTGGCATTGTTCTAAGTACTGTGACGCTGACTGTAAAGTGTTAAAGAAACAAGGATTTTTTTTCATCCCGTCATTGTGACTTATTATTTTTTCAGGCAAATTTTTGGCACGTGTATTTATGTTTTTATTTAACTTTTTATTTATTTATGAAACTCTATGGTGTTATCACTGTGTAAATGTTCAATATCACTTTTTTATGTATTGATATGGAATCTTGAGAGGGGGAATAAAGTTTGTTGAAATGCATATTCTTTTGAAGGTTGTGTTATTTTGTATTGTGTTCAGTGACTAACTTATAAATTATAATCAAAGCCAGGAAATTGGGGGGGGGGGGGGTGTCCACTAATTATTAGCTACAAATAGAACAAATGACATTAATGTGTCATCTGAATTCATATTAAAATAGACAGTTCCAAAGAACTTACTATGTGCTGTTGAGTAAATCTTTCTGCAGAAAAGTTTGCTCACTGCATATCTCATGAAAATCAAGATTTTTTTTTTTTGCACTCTACTCACAATAAGCATGCATGATGCCAGTAGTGAGAAGTGAGTGATTTCAAAAGGCAGTCATTAACCTAGCTGTCTGTTAAAAAGACTGCAGCAGGCTACACTCATGTGCTGTTGATCATGCTGTTTCATCACCACCTACGTTACCAGATTATACCCAGGCATACTAACATCCTCCAGCTTTGCAAGTACCATATCAGCCAACACCTTGGCTCAGCTGGCTGCAGTTTTCAGGAAAGCTGCCCAGAGTGGCTTGAAGGATTCACACAGCTCAGCTCACACTAAAGCAGCAGTCAGGTTTAGTGTGCATTCCCCAGATAGACAGTCTGGCTGGGTGGTGCGATGGCAAGCCAGAGAAACTAAACTTTCCTCCATGAAGCCAGCTACCCAGGAAAGCCACTTGGCTGTAGAAGCCCAATAAAAGAGGCAAGGTTAGGCTAAAGTCTCTCCTTGGAGTTCTGGTCCATAGAGGCTCATCATAGTCTAGAGCTGCAGATGGTAAAATCTTTCTTTTGGATACAGTAGAGGAGGATGTGTTCCTGATTCTGAAGCCATGTTTTTTGTGCCTCCTCATTACCAGGCAGCCAAAAATGAATACCTACTGTCATTACAAATCTGAAATTTGTGAAGTTGCATTTTTATATTTCCACATTCCATTGTCAACTGTTTATAAATTCCATGTTCCCAGCCACCTGTTATGTCAATTAGGTGTTAATTCCGCTGGTGAAATCTACGATTAAATGAGATAATTTTAATTTAAAAGATAAAAATGAGACAAAAATGTAAGGCAAAGGTGATTACAGAAAGGAAATAAATCTCATTCTGCATTACATGCTTGGGCATGGTGCTTGAGGTGGGGCAAGAAGACTGCTAGATACAGTGCCATGACAAAGTTCATATTAAAATTTAGTTTGATAATCTAAAACATTTAAATGTGACAAATTAGAAAAATAGATGAAAGTAAGAACATGGCAAATACTTGGCATGGCACTGTAGATTCCAGACCTGCTTTCTTAAATCTATGCTGATATTAAGGTTTCAGAGTCTGAAGAAACATCTTCTGATACTCCTTGCTTGATTGGTAATGCAAGCAACTTTTTCTGCTACACTGCCAGC
Source organism: Doras micropoeus (assembly GCA_028566355.1). Taxonomy (NCBI): domain Eukaryota; kingdom Metazoa; phylum Chordata; class Actinopteri; order Siluriformes; family Doradidae; genus Doras; species Doras micropoeus. The sequence goes on along the minus strand of JAOUQY010000044.1, from coordinate 23,354,346 downwards.
CATGTTTCTATAGGAAAATAATCAACAAATAGGTGGTGTGAGGCATTGTGACCACACTGTTAATCACAGTTGTTTATTTTCCAATACCCACATTTTCCAATACCCACATGTGTTTCACTCCACTTACACCACAAGTTTCCAACAATTACAATTTTTAAATTATTGCTAAACATAACATTGCACTCTTAACTGTTTATAGTTAGTAGTTTATGTTGTTTACAGTAATGTTGTGTAATACAATGTTGTGGAACATCTGTGAGACAGGTGTCATTCTATTAGCAGATAAAACAGCTGTTTCCTCACCAACCTCAGCTTGTCATGTTCTTCTTTCCTGAAGACTCTCTCCTGTGCCAAAAACATACTGACTCTTACAAAACACTGATGTCTATTAAACTATTAATTAAAGGTCTCCTCAGATAAAACATATCAGTGATTATATATTTTAAAATCTACACTATGTGGTCAAAATCCTGCCAGTCACACCCATAGCAGTTCTTCTCCAAACTGTTGCCATTAAGCAATTGTATAGAATGTCTTTATATGACATAGCATTACAGTTTCCCTTCATTGAAACTAAGAGGCCCAAACCTGTTCCAGCATGACAAAAGACATGGTTTACCAAGGGTGGAATGAGAGAACTCAAATGGCCTAGACAAAACCCTAACCTCAACCCTACTGAAGACCTTTGGCATGAATTGGACATCAATGCCCAACCTCACTGATCCTCTTGTGTCTGAATGAGCAAATCACCACATCCATACTCCTAAATCATTGGATTTCCAAGAAGATTGTAAGATATTATAACAGCAAATAGGAACTAAACCTGGAATGGGATGTTCACATAACATGAGTGTTATGGAAAGGTGTCTAGAAACTTTTGGCCATTTGTTTGTTTGTTTGTTTGTTTATGACCATATATATATAATTATTATTCTTAGTTTGTTCACCATTTAATATCATTTGAATTACAGCTGGACTTATTGTCAGAACTGTGTGATTATACAACATGAATCACACTTTTTGAACAGAATCAAGAATCACACTGCGGTGTTATGGAGTTATGCTTTAAGAGAAATTATATTTTCTAGTCTGATAATAATAATAAACTAAACAGCTAAAACTAGCATACCATTCCCGATGAGAAGTCACCAAACTCACTGAAATTAAGTGCATGCAGCAACCTCTATTTTTGTGTATGAAGACACTGCAGACTGCTGTACATGCACTGATTAGGCACTGCAGATTTTTCATATCAAGTCAAGTCATATCAATGAAGGAGAAAGGCTTTAGAACTCCAAAAATGGCGATGCACATTTGGAAAATGATCTGGCTTTCCACTTTAGAAGGAATTCAAGCTAATGAAATTATTGCATTTGTAATTCAGAAGCAACAACCTGTTGTTTTCATTCAGTAAATCTCTTCAGTTTTAGATTACAGTTAAAAGGGTAATGTCTTTCATAATGGTTCACATCGATTTTCTTTCCTTGACTGAATAGTACAATCATGAATTTAATTACAGACATTTTGTAGCACAGCAAAGGACAATACACCTCTGGTAGAACAATCATACAAATACACTATATTGCCAAAAGTATTCACTCACCCATCCAAATCATTGAATTCTGGTGTTCCAATCGCTTCCATGTATACAGGTGTATAAAATCAAGCACTGCTTCTACAAACATTTGTGAAAGAATGGGTCGCTCTCAGGAGCTCAGTGAATTCCAGTGTGGTACCGTGATAGGATGCCACCTGTGCAACAAGTCCTGTTGTGAAATTTCCTCACTACCAAATATTCCACAGTCACCTGTCAGTGGTATTATAACAAAGTGGAACGAGAGCAACTCAGCCATGAAGTGGTAGGCCATGTAAAATAGAGCGGGTCAGTGGATGCTGAGGAGCATAGTGCGCATCACTACAGACCTCCAATCTTCATGTGGCCTTCAGATTAGCTCAAGAACAGTGATAGAGAGCTTCATGGAATGGGTTTCCATGGCTGAGCAGCTGCATCCAAGCCTATGCATACATCACCAAGTGCCATGCAAAGTGTCAGATGCAGTGGTGTAAAGCACACCGCCACTGGACTCTAGAGCAGTGGAGACGTGTTCTCTGGCGTTACAAATCATGCTTCTCCATCTGGCAATCTGATGGACAAGTCTGGGTTTGGCAGTTGCCAGGTACATGTCGTACTTGAACGGTACTTGTCTGACTGCATTATGGTGTGGGGTGTTTTTCAGGAGTTGGACTCGGCCCCTTAGTTCCAGTGAAAGGAACTCTTAATGCGTACCAAGAGATTTTGAACAATTTCATGCTCCCAACTTTGTGGGAACAGTTTGGGGATGGATTCTTCCTGTTCCAACATGACTGCACACCAGTGCACAAAGCAAGCTCCATAAAGACATGGATGAGGAGTTTGGTGTGGAAGAACTTGACCTCAACCAGAGTCCTGACCTCAACCCAATAGTACATCTTTGGAGACTGTGAGCCAGGCCGTCTCATCCAACACCATTGTTTGACCTCACAAATGTGCTTATGGAAGAATGGTCAAAAATTCCATAAACACACTCCTAAACCTTGTGGAAAGCCTTCCCAGAAGAGTTGAAGCTGTTACAGTTGCAAAGGCCTGACATCATATTAAACCCTGTGGATTAAGAATGGGATGTCACTCAAGTTCATAAGTGTGTGAAAGCAGGTGAGCGAGTACTTTTGGCAATAGTGTATGTTAGTGTATGCTTAAATGTCCTTGCCATTTTATAGGGGAAATCCTACACCTACTCAATAAATGTCACCAGTAGAGAATGATTCTTGTTAATTCTGTGGTCTTCCCCCTACTTACACCCACACAATAGACAAGAAAACACAATCTGTCTATTTACCACACAGTTACCTTGTTGTTTGCTTTTCGAGTAAAAGCAAGAATGCGTAGAGTGCACTATAAATGACTCTGTGAGAAAAAAGTTTGTTCAGAAAATCATCCCAAATGCATACCCCCTTGCCATGACCTGAACACCTTGCATTAGAAAGGAGACATGAATTCAACAAATTTTAAGTCTTCATGAATGCTAAGTAACTCATGTTATAAAATTTCAAATGAAAGCCCACTAAATCAGCTTTATTATTTCAAATACCAGGAAAAGGTAAGTAGTAAGGTAAATTGGGTTTCTGATTCTATTTAGATGTCTCAGGTTACTTATAATCATTTTTTCTTCAGAATTTATTAAATAGAATTATAACCCTTTTCTAGAATATCCTGAGCTGCAAACTCACCTAAAGTCATTTGATAGGTTAATTAAGACCTCCTGTAACTTCTAGAAGTTTCTAGGCACTAATGAATCATTATCAGAGCCTACTTTTATCTTTCAGCACAAGTTTTATCTGGAAATTATTGTCTCAAAAGGCTGGAAGAATAAGCATGCTTCATTCTCAACACACTGCAACCCAGACAATCATTCATTCAATGCCACTCCAGCACCTGGCCAAACACATTTCCTTTTTTCCACCCCAGGCTACCATGAATCCTGGCTTTGCAATCAATAAATATGGCTCCTTTCTGGTGAGCATGTAGAACAAAATGTAGATTCACATTAGGCATCTGGATTATGCTCTACTGAAGTTGTAAAGCAGTGATCACCAATCGTTGACAGATGTTGTCAAAGAAAGTAATGTTTCCACTGCAGGCAGGGAAGAGGAGGTAGACGTTATGTCATGTTCAAATCCAAACCAACATTAGTTACAGCGGTGGAGCTGTATATCAATCTCTCCATGCTGGGAGAAATGAAAAATTCACAGATATACGCTGTTGATAGATGCTGAGAAGCTAGCTACTTTTATTTTATTGGTTTGTATGCTTCTCATGCTCTCTTTCATTTCAACATCTTGAGTTAAGGCAGCAGAGGTAAATAAATCTGTCTAGATAGAGGGCCTCCTCTAGTTAACAGCTCTTAATACAGATTAATCATGGCAAGATCATTTATTAATTATCTCCTTTTCATGGGTGCAGAAATCTCAGTAAAATCACAGGTGCTGGATTTTTAAAGAAAATTTCCAAACACAAGACATGCATACAAATACACACTCTCATTTACACCATTATACTGTGACTTTATAGGTGCAGGACTTTCTCAAGTTCATGAGCATCAACAATATACTGATGACATTACACAATATTAGCACAGGCATATCTCCAAAGAAGATAGGGATTTGTTTACTAACAGGTATTTTCAATGTGACTTTCTTCTAAGATATAAACAGAGGAGATGGGGGTAAGCTAATGTGGCCACTTTCATAACCCTAAAAAGGAGGACATCACAACACCAAAAGGAGGACATGACACCAGAATATCAGGAGGGAAAAAACCTTAATCTATCAATTTCAAGAAACTCACAGAATGGTATGGTCTACTAGCTGAAATGTTTTCATGAGTGTACACAATATTTTCAACAACAAATAACATCAAAACCTATATAAAAGAGCTAACCAACCTGAACTACAAATCTGTAATATAAATTAGAGTTTTACTCACCAAAACTGCCTACTTGTGATAAGCAAGTCCTTCCCTTGCTGCCTCCAGGAGTTTCTAAAGTATGTAGTACTAAATAATGGAGCTGTCAAACGATTAATTTTTTAATCGCCGTTAATTGGTAATCGCAGTTTTAACGCACAGTTTGATTTGCGTTGTTCATGCAGGTAGGCATCGTAGGGCCATTGAAAATGTTGCTGTTTATCACTGGTCTATTTTAAGAGAAACATAATTAGTCTGAACAGTGTTGTTTATCAATAAATACAGCTGAGTGCTGTAATCACTGTTGGTGATGTTACACAGCGTCCCAAATAGAGCCGTTTCAGTGACCGAGTTCCCCATGAAGAGCCGTTGGGATTCTGTACCCTGTGCAGTGTGTAGGGAGCAGGGATACAGCTTGCGATCAGAATGCAGCCTAAAACGAGTAACACAGCGGTCAGTTTTTGTGTTTGTGTTCACTGACGGCGCTGCGGGTTTGTGTAATTTAACTCATTTTTAATCTGCGTTAAAATGTTACATTTTTTTTAATCGCGGTCAATTCTTTGACAGCACTACTTATAAAAGACGAAACAGCAACAGCATTTTCAATGGCCCTACGATGCCTACCTGCATGAACAACGCAAATCAAACTGTGCGTTAAAACTGCGATTACCAATTAACGGCGATTAAAAAAATTTATCGTTTGACAGCTCCATTATTTAGTACTACATACTTTAGAAACTTCTGGAGGCAGCAAGGAAAGGACTTGCTTATCACAAGTAGGCAGGTTTGGTGAGTAAAACTCTCATTTATATTACAGATTTGTAGTTCAGGTTGGTTAGCTCTTTTATATAGGTTTTGATGTTGAAAATATTGTGTACACTCATGAAAACATTTCAGCTAGTAGACCATACCATTCTGTGAGTTTCTTGAAATTGATAGATTAAGGTTTTTCCCTCCTGATATTCTGGTGTCATGTCCTCCTTTTTAGGGTTATGAAAGTGGCCACCCTACACAGATGATGTACCTGAGCTCTGAACATTGTGCTTGTGTGTGTCAGCATGGAGATCAATAGCACCTGTTCCTTTGCTGCTAATGTCTACATCACAGCGAACAGACAGCATGGAATTCATCTTTCCTACTTTTTGAAATGAAAGAATGATGTGCTGATCTCTCCGGACTGGAAGTCGTTTCCGGCATTTCCACAGCGTTGCTTGCGGCATGAGTGTGAGTTCTTACTAACTGACCAGCACTTAGAGGGTTTTCCGTGTTTAGCTAGTTGGTGAGTTATGGGATCACATGGCGATGCTGTTAAACCGATTATATTCAATGTATTTGTTTCGACATGTTCGTGAGCCAATGACACACAAAATGCACCTCAGCTGTGCTCCAAAAAGAGGATTAAGAGGACAGGGAGCAAAAAAACTGGACTGTCCAACCAAAAATGTCTGCTACCCTAGTGTAAGCTGATTTTTAAAAGGGAAATTCTATTTTTCAATTCTATATTCTATTTTTAAAACACATCGTCTATCGGTCTATAAGTAGACCTGAATATTAAGTGTATTTAGTAAATAAATTCTTAATCATATTAATAATTAGTACAATTAACTTTTTTTTAATTCTGATTTTAAATTGCAAATAAAAAGTAATCTTAAGCATATTTAACATTTAGCGTATGCACAATGCACAATATGAACAGTATGAGTAAGTGAATGAGTACTGTATACAGTCTAGTCCACATAAAGAGCAGCTGCACACATTAATCACATTGTAGTTGAGTTCTATTGGTTTGAGATTTATTGGTGTCATTGCTTAGTGACAGCGAGCTATCTAATTAGTCACTAATAAAACTGCCTGTTATATCAAAGCTGCATCATTCACAATAGTTGAAGCTCATTTTTCTATGAAATTGAAAGTGTGCATTTGCACATTTCTGTCTCTTCTTATTGAATATTTAAGTTTTATTTTATCCAAAGTAGTTGCCATGGCAAGGAGAGATATGGACGACATGTGATGTGGAAAGGAGAGATGTGGAAAGGAGAGATATGGAAAACAGAGTATACTGTGTTCAATGTGTTCTCTTTAATGAGAAAGCCCTTAATGAACCCAGCAGGCTAACAAGGGATAGCTTTTCTTTTAAGACAGGGGTTCACAGCCTTTTTTTTTTTTTTTTTAGCAGTTTAATGCCTTTTATCTACAAACCCCATTTCCAGAAAAGTTGAGACACTTTCTAAAAATGCAATAAAAACTGAAATCTATAATATGTTAATTCAGTTGAACCTAAGAAATATATTTGCCAATTGACTTTTACACAAATTCTGAACTACATGTAATTTCAACTAATGAGGACATTTTCACAGTCATGTTTCTACATACAGGATAACACAGAGACAGTCTCTAACTTAAAGCCTTTGAAGGACACTTAAGCAGTTACAAAGCAAGACCAAATTTCAATACTTAGACAGTGCTTTGATTTATTATGATATAAAAGCAGGCAGCTGTCCTCAGTCATTAAGGGAGACCGAAGGTAGATGCATTTATATAACAGTTCTTTCACATAACAATCAATTGAGTTAGCTTCTGGGCTCACACATGAATTTGAGATGTCACATCAATATTAAGTGCTGCTAAAGTAATGGTATCTCTGCTATAGATAGAAACATGTACAAATTATCAAACTAGCAAACCCAGCAGTCTGCTGAAACCATAATAGCTAGAGTTGGTTGCCAGCTCATGTTACCTTTCTTTATATAATGTTGATAATAGAGGTGGTGTTCAGTACAGCATAGTTAAAATAGTCATTTGTATACTCCAATAGTTTTTCAGCAGTTGAACAACTATTCTTTCTTTCTTTCTTTTTCTTCAGTATGTATATATGTCATATTTTTATTCATTTGTGCTAATATACAACCATTTTAAAGTTATGAATGTCATAATTACTGATTTTATGACTCTATATGATTTTATGTGTAGTCTTGCTATGCCAGATTAGAATAATTAAGGTTGATGATAGATTTATGCATGTTTGACATGTCACATGACTGCATCACTGAGCTTTAAAGTCAGCTGGCATGAAGCTCTAACAGCACTTTACCTTACAGTCTTCAGATCAGTCAGAAAGCCTTTTGAGCCCATGACAAGTTAGGCTTAAGTTTTTACTGGGAAAACATTCTGTTGATGAGTTAAACAGATTTTAATTTGTGTGGGCAAGTATGAAAGTTGTCCATTGACTATGCACCTATAGGGAGTCTTCAGGCATTAAAAAGTTTAGCTATTATTGGTATTGGTATGAATGTAATTTGACTGTCTTTTTATTGTATTTTGTACAACTTTAAGTAGAATTATGCTTCTATTCTGCTACAGCAGTGAAACACCTTTAAATATGTCTATTATAAACATATCAGGATTTAACATACTGTTTATTGTAATACTGTACTGCAAGCCTTAGATAAACAGACTGAGCAACTGAAACAAAAGAACTATAGCTGTGGAATGTCAGTGACATTTTTAAGGTTAAAGAAAAGATTATAGCTCTTTTTCTCAACACAAGTGGCAGTGTGAGAGCAGACGGGTGAATCAGGCTATGAGAACAGACATCATGAAAAGGGAATGGGGGGTTGAAAGCATATGTGTTTTCTATTTCAGACGTTCTACTTCAGATTGCTCCCCCACTCCTGAAAACCTGTGCAGTGAGCTGGGAGGTAGTCACTTCTGAGTGACGTAGTGGCAGTGAGCTCATCACTTACCAGCTTTCACAGAAACTAAATTTCCTGTACAAACTAGCAACAATTAGCCACTCCATAAACCATCTATGATTTGTTTGGTTGTTGTTTTTAAATCAATGTGTTGTTACATCTATAGCCTGGTCCACCTACACTATATACTTTAGCTTGCCAAATGCTACAGATTTATAAATAGATGGTCACTCACTAGCTTAACTATGTAGATCACAACCATTTCCAGGCAGCTTTGGCAGACATAATTGTTATTCATCCGCCTTCGTAAGAACTTTAGGAAGGTGACTGTGTGGACTGATATACCAGCTCTGGTTTTCATTATTAGCCTCCACATTCCCAGACAAGGACAGCCCTCACAGGGCTAAATCGGGTTTGAGGCATCTGGGAGTTTCCTAACAAAAGCAGGGATTGCGGGGGTGGACGGACACACGGTGCGACACTTGATTTCCTCTGGGCAGCGGGTCTGGAATTTTGGTAGAGTCGGATAAGCCAGTAAAATGAGTGTAACACTTGGAGAGAGCTGACTTTACATCCACATAATGAACACTAAGTTTGTTCATTTAAAGCCTCTGTTTGGATGCAGAAGGAATATTTATAACATAGTCTGGATTACCTAAAATTAACTAATCAGTCAGTAGTACATTGTGCAGGAAATCAGACTAACTTAAAAGACTGTATACTTAAAGACTGTTGAATCTTGAAAGAGCAATGATCTTCAACATATTCTTCAGGATAACAACTGATTGGATAAATATTCCATTCCAAGTGCCAGTGACTGACTGAGTGTGGACATGTGCATTTTGAGATGCTTTTCTGCTCACAGTGGCTTTACAAGGTGGTTGTTTGAGTTAGCATAGCAGTTTCTGTCACCTCAATAAGGTGTTTTTGCACACAAAACTGCTATTTGTTTTTATTTTTCACACCATTATGCCTAAACTCTAGAGACTATTGAATGTGAAAATCCCAGGACATATGCAGTTTCTAAAATACTCTAAACAAGCTGTCTGTCACCAACAATCATGCCACCATGATTTAACATCTGACAAAGTTTGCAGGTAAATATTTCAGCATTCTCATTAACTGTAGTACTGAAACCACTGGCTGTGTTGTGTGAGACATTAAAACAAACTCACTGTCTTGTGTCCTGTAAAGAAGTACAAGAGATATGGAAGTACAAAAAAATGTCAACAAAAATGTTTTTAAAAAGGCTTTTCTCTATTTAATTTATTAAAATTATTACTATTGCCCTCACAACATGTTCATTCTTCTTGATGTGTGATGTGGGGGAGTTGGACTTGCATGGGTTTGGAAGTCAGGTTGCAATCACATTGGTGTAATGTGTAGTAATTTCTCATTTGAGATAACCAGAAACATGGTGCTGCCTTTTGCTTTCTTTCTCAGTTTTCAATAAGCAAAAAGCCAAGTCTGTGGTGCATTCCAGAGCTTTAGATAAGGGGAATTCCCACAGTTTCCTCCTGATTCTTTCAGTGCGCTGAAAACCAGATGTACTACTCTGTCATATGTTTAAACATGTTTAACAGGCCCTCAAATATAATTAATAGGAGAATATTTTAAATGCTCTAATGCTTCTAATGAGTCATCAGAAATCAGACAGCTTTAGCATATTTAGTTATAGATTTGCTGAACAATCATTAAGTATTCATTTGTTTTGTCTTTACTTTGAGCCATTGTTGTATTCAAACATTTTTGCCCATTATGAGACTTTTCGCAGTGACTACAGATTGACTCACAGGTATCTAACATAGGCAGCTATTCCCTGGAATACATGGGGGTTGTTTTTATGGTTCATTCCCTGGGGTGTTTTTAGACGACACTGTCAGAAGAGTACAGGTTTTACTTTTGGGGACTCATTTAGGTACTGACAGTGTAATCAAGGGAGGAAAGCGCTTATAACATACCCCAAGAAAAGAACAATGATCCCTACTCTTGGTCTGTCTAAGTCTGCTGTTTAAGTAGACAGAACAGACATGCTCTTGTTGTGAGGCTTCAGCTTTGGAATTTGAGATGGCCACCAGCTGGGTTTCTCTATTAAGGCAGGGTTGCCAAAAGGCCTGTTTCTGCAAAACCTCCCCTACTCTGAAAACCCATAAGAATATACTACTCACTTTCAGCTAGACACATACATCAGCATTTGGGGAATTTACTGTCTTTTTATGTTCATAGATACTCGTAGCATACAGTTACCACTTTGCATGTTCCTTTTGTTGCTAGTGGGAGGTTGCTAGTCATACTTGCTGTGTGTGCTGTCAGCAGTGCATTTCCCTCTTCTTTAAACTGCGTCATTCATGTAAGTCTGCTGACAAATGCCATGCAAAAATTGTGTAGTTAGTAATTTCCCTTTTCTGCCTGTGTAGGTGCACACAGATAAACTTGTATTTTGTATATGGGTACTTCTCCCTATTGTTGTGAAGGTTACATTCTCTGTCATTCTGCCCTATAGAATTTCCAAGATATTTATATTATTAGCTGTAATTTAAAGGAATTAAATGACACATGAGCCAATTAGTTTCTCATTGTTCTGTCTAGCACATAAAAGGCCACCCAAACTTTACTTACTACCCCTGTGGAGAGTTTGGCCAGCAGGTAGAAAGCTTACAGAGTTTCCAGTGACAGAGAGATGTACAAAGGAAGGAATATTTTCAACTTCCTGGTTGCTTTACTGGGTTCATATAAAGCTGCTACCTGACATGAATGTGTAAATGTCATCTTCATCAGGAAAGCTTTGTCACCCAGAATCTGTTCTTCATTAAACTGTAAAGTCTTCTGCCTTTTACCTTAAGGGTAGTAAAATAATGACATGTTTACGAACATTGGTATCATAGTATCAAAGTCCATGAAACTATGCAAGATCCACTGTTGGCTCCTTCAGCATGGTGCTTATGCCCTCAGTCACTCATCTTTATGTTGGGATTTGTTTATTTATTTATTTATTACTTCTTTTTGGAATCAAGCCTTGCAGTAAAAATGTCCTGAGGTCCTGGTTCCTGAGAAACAAAAGTAAGTGATTATACAAAACTGAGAGTCATTACATTTTAAATGGAAATAAACAGGGTGGATTAGTGGATGTTCAGTGCCTCCAATGTCCATTGGAATAACATGGACCCCATACAGACAGAGCCAAAGATAATATCAGGAATCACTAGTGAGTCGCAGATAGCTTCCAGAACAGATGGGATAACTGCCAAAACATTCTCTTTGTGTGTCACTTCCATTTCAGGTTATTTCCAGTGACCTTTAATTTCTAAGCTCTGGCCAAGTGAGAGTCAGTTTCAATGCTGTTCCAAGTTCCAAGTTCAAATGGAACAACTCAAAGATTTCAAAATTTACCATCATGTTCTTACTCTAACATGCTGACAAAATAGTGTCACCTACATCTGTCTGTCATTGCCATGCTAGCCATCTTTTTTCTAATCTTTTTTTCATGTATGAGAGAAAATGTCTAAAATATGTGTACTGAATAAAGTTTGTCTTTCAAAGATTGTTGGAGTAAGTTTAACCAAAATAATAACCTTTTCTCTGTGTCTATACACATATTAAAAACTTTATTGCTAGCTTGAATTTAATGTTTCATGGACTTTTTTCAGGTATTTTAAATGTCTTTTAGTTGGGTCATTCATAATCATTTGGACTTATACAAAAAATAGAAAGAAGAAAGGGAAGATGGAAGACATGAATGAAAAAAAGAAGCGATGCAAATATAATATTCCAGTAAGCAGAAAACAGGGGGACAAAATGTGTACTCTAGATTTATTGCTTTTAAAGGTAGTGCATAAATGTAGTATTTAGTGGAAAAATAAGTGGAAAACTTGTATTTGAACAAGCATGTGTAATAAAACTATTGCCACAATAAAATACTGTTTATGAAGAAAACAGTTATTAAACATCTATGCAGAGTAAGATAAGCCAGGAATTTACAGCTTCATCTCTCTGCTCATATTCTATTAGATATTTTGAATGAGATATCTTTGCTCTGGCTGCTGGCCAGGTCCCTACAGCAATAAAAGTGTTTTATGGATTCTGTTTGCAACAAGAACCTTGTATCTTTTATTTGACCAGCAAACAATGGCTCCACTTGCATCTTTGCTTTTGAGTAGTCAAGCACATGTTGGTGATGTGTGATTAATCCACAGATCCCAGAGAGTCTTTGCCTGCCAAGAACAAAGATACTATCTACTTTTAGTTTCTCAAGTGTTCTTGTAATTCATGACAGCACATTCTGGCCTGGCTGCCATGGGACAGAATGAGAGATAATGTGTGTGTGAACCAGAAGCAGGCAGAGTGAGAGAGGTCTGTATTGAGTTTCCAGTCACATATTACTACCTCAGCTGCTTATTTCTCTCCTACTCTCCATTAGCATTCTCCTCATACCACCCACTCACCATAGGGCACCTGATTCACGGCAGGGTGGATGACTTTGTGCTGGAATGCACAAACCCCAGGTGCACTAACAAACACATGCTTATATTAATATCTGTGGGTAATGTTTGCAGCCAGTTTGCTGCTGAAAGAGGGAAATTCACTTCATTTTCTAATGTTCTGATTACTGTACATATTTTGATGGATCTTGATCTAGAGATTCTAAAAGTGAAATCATGAGGCAAATGTGTCATTAAGCATCTATTTTGGTCATCTATGACACCATCTTCCTCATTCTTTAATGATGGTTACATTGCCAAACGTTTCTTTGTTTTCATTCACATTGTTTCTCCTCCCCTGTCTTGTCATTTGTTGTCTTCCTTACATGTTGTGATCATCTTCACCTGTTTTGACTTTGGCCCCTTGATTAATCTGTGTGTTTATATGCTTGTTTCCTTTGTTCGGGGCGAAGTACATGCTCAGTTTCTCATATGTGTCATTACCAAGCCTTGATTACTGTTATTGTCTTTCTGGTTTAAGAGCTTGTTACAGGTTTTTACATTTTGCCCTTGCCTTAGCCTAGTTCATTAGTATTTGCATTTCTTGACCAGGTTATTTTCTCAATCTGTTTGCTGACTTTTAATAAATGCACCTGCCTTTGCACTTGTATGACATAAGCCAGGGTGATAGTGGCAAGACCCTTGAGAGAAACAGACCCAAATTGGAACAAACATTTGGTGCACAAGTTTTAATTGTTTTGGAGTTTCCTAAAATCAACACAGGACCCTACACCTATTTAAATTAATGTTGACGGTGGTGTGGCTGGCCACTTTATGTCCCAGGGCACATAATTTCATGTCTGCGTTACCTTCTGGCTCTCCCTTTTAGTTATGCTAGTCTTGTCCAAGTCCCTGCTTGCACTCTGCACGAAATGTATATTTTCTCAATCAGTTTTGTGAAAGATCATACCTAATAATCTGTATTCTTTTCTCTCTTTCTCTCCCTTACTCTACCCTCTTGTCAAACTATGTATGCTACACCTGAGACACAATAACATATCAGTGATTATGAATCCTTCTCTACTTCTGTTTAGTGTTCTTACCACCAGAAAATCACTCTCTGTTGCTGAGGATGGCCCCACATGGATAGCCTAAACATCACCATGATGGACAGCTTAAACATGTGCTAAGAAACCATGATTATGACTTTGGACTGCAACTGATATAAGCAGCCTTCCTACAATGGCTAGGACTATAATTGCCATGAACAGTTTTATACTCCATTAGTCAAGTCTCCATCAGTGAACAATCAATAACATCAACAAAATAGATTTTATGTTAAAACTGTAATAAATTTACTGCTTACAACTGCAGTTTTTTCTGTATGGCACACAATTATAGAAGGAATTGTTTATTATTTTACTTTCCATACTTACAAATGAGAATGGGTTCCCTTTTGAGTCTCGTTTCTTCCTCTTAACGTCTCAGGGAGTTTTCTCTTGCCACCATCACTCTCAGCTTGCTCATTAGGGATAAGTTTTATATAAAATAAAAGGAAGGTTATATCAGGCTTGTATGTCCTTGCAAAGCTGCTGTGGACAAAGTCCATTGTTAAAAGTGCTTTAGAAATAAGACTGAATTGAACTGAATTGAATTATTAATTCAGTGGTGCTGACAATTCTGAGACATCTTTTAACTTGCCAGACCTCTTAACTTCCTATTAGTGATCATGATTGACTACAGCTGGTAGCTGCTCTGTGCCTCTGTGCCCTGTTTCAGGCCTCTGTGCCATGAAGGTGCCTACCTTCAAGCTCGACTACAGGTTGCAGCTGACCTTCTGGAGGAATGTTTTTTGGTCAGATGAGACAAAGTTTGAATTATTTGGCCAAAATGACCTGTGATATGTTTAGAGGAGTAATGGTGAGGCTTTCAACCCTAAATACACTGTATCAACTGGTGCTGGTAGCATCATGCTTTTGCTGCCAGTGGAACTGGTACCTTGCACAAAGTGGATGGAATAATGAAGAAGGAAGACTACCTCTTCCTCTTCTGAATTCTTCAGCATAACCTTGAACCATCAGCTAGATGGTTGAAACTTGGATATAACTGGGTGTTCCAACTGGACAGTGACCCCAAACACTCATCAAAGCTTGTTGTGAAATCGATAAAGCAGGCTAGCATTAAGCTTTTGTAGTGGGCTTCCAAAAGTCCTGATCAAAAATATGTTTTTTTGCCAGGAAACCAACCAATGTAACTGAATTCTACCAATTCTCCCAAGAAGTGTGATATAATATCCAAACCAATATTCAAATATCCAACCAGAATTCTGGCAGAAGCTTGCTGATGGCTACCAAAAGTGATTGATCAAGGTGCCCAATAATGCAAAAACATTCATGTCCATGATTAGTGTATGTAAGCTTTTCACCACAGCTGTTTAGGTACAGTCAGTCCTCAGGCCCCTCATCTGGGATGTTACTGTCATTTTTGGCAGCACATGCATGCTGTGCAAGTCACACTGGGGGTGAGGAGTGTAAATGCCAAGCTGAAAAAACTGTCACCCTGGGTGGGTGAGAGTGTTTACACAACGACAATCCCTTGCAACTTTACAGCCTGTAGGTGTGAGACACTACACAGTCAGTGGCATACCCCAAGTTAAATAACACACCACAAGAATTCTTTGCACAGGCAGCTGACACCTCTCTAATCACCAAGAACCATCATATAGATGCTTGTAAAGTGCTTGTGTGGGTGTGGGTGGAACTTGTCTGAGTATTTTTCCAGGAAAGCAAGATACAAAGTCTATATATTCTATTGAACTTAGCACATTACATTAATTGGTTGTTGAACTATTACTTGACAACTTACAAAAGGAGCAAAGAACAAGAAAAAATCTGTTACCATGTTGATGTTGATGTTTAAAGCTTAGCTGTGTGGGTGACTTTTATACTTTACCTACTTTCTACAGTAATATGTTTAAAGAATCACCTGACTGTCATACAAATTAGGCTTTTGTTTATTCAACAATCTTAAAATATAGGCTACTTGCCATACAATGTGAACGTGAACACGCAGTATTGACCTACTGTGCTTGCACACAGTGGAATTTGCCTTCTGCATTTAACCCATCCATGCAGTGAAACACACACAATTACACACATTGGTGAAGTGAGCACACACTAGACCAGTGGCAGTGGACACCCGGGGAACAGTTGGGGGTTAGGTGCCTTACTCAACGGCACTTCAGTCGTGACTTGTTGGTTGTGGGGATCGACCTGGTCCCCTTCCGGTCACAAGGCTGGTTCCTTAACTACAAGCCCATGGCTGCCTACAATATTGGTGAACTAATATTTACTGCAGTGTCTCATGAGGGCAGACAGAAGAATGGTGTGATCACACTTGCAGATTACTTCCTCTGCAAGCTGAGACGATGGTCAGTGAAACAGGAAGAGCTATGTGTCATGGCTGGTGTTAAGGAGACAGTGAGCAATGCTGTGAATCAGTTATACAGTGGAGTGGAAATGTGTAATGTGTAATGTGTGTTCAGAAAATCCAAAATGAAAATTGCAACATTTTGTATCTGGATGAGTATCAGAGAACCAAAAAAAGTTCTAGTCTAATGAAATCTACAAATTAGTAGTGTTAGCAACTGTTGGCAATTCTCAAAGGAGCAGTAACAAATCTTAAGGAAAATGAACACTGACTAAATATACTGCCAGTTAACTGGTAATTCTTGCTATCCTTCAAATAAAAAAGCAGCCAATTATTTGTGCCAGCCAGTCATGTGACTAACAATGAGCCACTAATGTTTACAATGATTCCTCTCTGTCTTCTTTCCCCACTGACTGTCACTGTTAACACCAAGAACCTAGTTGCCAAGGCAACAGCATCCGCAGCAACATTCTCATATCACTGATCATATGCCACATGCAGTATTTATTCAAAGGAGTTAACGTCAGCACACATACGCACATACCAGCAGACGTATAGGGTCCTTGGTGTTGCTGACGGCAACTCTGAAAAGCAGAGGCTCCGGGATGAGCCGACATTATTCATCAGCACTACTGGGCTACGCAAAGTCACTGCTTACATAAATCAATGACTGATTAAACTCTTTGAGTTCATCATGCTGCTGCTCTTTTGTCTCCAAATTTAGCCAAATTTATATTTCTCTCTTTTGTATCAACAAACTCATAGCATGTAACAAACTCATAGGATTTAACAAACTCATAGGACTAAACAAAATGTAATGTTTCTTATATTTTTTGTCAAACTGAATCTATATTTCAGTGGTTTCAAGCATGTAAGTTTTGTGGATTAGCAATATTACTGCAACAATCACAACTATGGTATAGTTGATGTCCAAGAACAATAACTAATTTAATGTTATAGAGGTTATAACTAGCTTGTTTTGGGGACAAAAATATAGAGTTGGTGCAACTTTTCAAATTTGAGCTTATTGACTTGAAATGACTAAATTTTCTCTAAATATGTTGGTGTATAGTGCAGCATGTAAAAATGTATGTATGAATCACCAAGGGAACAAAGAATCATGCTTCATAAGTAAAAGCTCTTGAAAATACTCTTTATATGATTTATGAGGCTCTGCATGTGTAAATTAAGGCAGGGTTAGTCTGTCCATAAGCAAAGGTTTACATTTCTTACAGATATTGCAATACAGATACAGGTATTTGTGTTTAGATTAAATCCTTCCTAGTTTTGATGAAATATAAACATAGCACAAAATGTAAGGTAATTTGTGTTTGGTGGATTATTTCTTTGTTGTATCAATGCTTCTTGGCAATAAATCTTATACCATTGGAAAGCCTGTTAATTTCCATTTTAAATGGTGCCACATTTGTAAGCAACATGCATTTGTGGGATGAGCAGCTGCCAATGTGGGGTGCACCCATGAAAAATTTGCCAAATCTTTGCCAAACAGCTTATTCTGCCATTGACTCGTTTGGTGTTTGGTGGACTGGATGATTGAAGTTTGCAGAAATAAGACATATTGGCAATTTAACAATTTATTCATTTAAGGAACAGGAGCCTCAGTAGCGTGTGAAGAACCATACACAGCCACAACACCCTGGCACCTCCTCCTCATGCTGGTCACCAGCCTGGTCACACACTGCTGTGG
>JAOUQY010000044.1:23321845-23336498 GCA_028566355.1 Doras micropoeus | reverse complement strand
CCTCTCCACTCCCAAATTCTGGAGGTAGTCTCTGATAAACCCCGCTCTGTGGGGGTGAGCGTTGTCATCTTGGAGGATAGAGTTTGGTCCCAGACTGTGGAGATATGGGATTGCTACTGGTTTCAGCATGCTCTAGTGAATCGTGGTCAGCAACTAGGAGAGCAGCAGCACATTATCAACAAATTTGGATCCTAGCTGGCTGAGTTGGAGGTGGTGCACTCAAATGCCCAAACTACTATGCTGGTGCAGGTTAGATCAAATACTACCCCAATCACCATGCCCCTGATGTACACCAGAGATCCCAGGCTGTGTAAGGGCTTATGTTGCAGTGCTCCTCAAGTTTCATGCACTGCCCCAACGTAAAGAACATGCAGAAAATTACAGTTGTGATCAATCAGCTCATGGACCAGGCCATGATCTGGGCCACAGCAATGTGGAACTTGACCAGCAGTGCCACATATGACTGGTTTGATCAGCTGCCCAAGGAAAAGTTCTGATCCCGGAGGGAATTCGTTGAAGGGGGAACAGCACACTTATCCACAAACTTCCACTCCCAGAACACACTGTGGCCTATACAGTGGTCACTAACTCCCAGGCAAGTTCCCAGCTTGCATGCTCAAGTGTGCTGGAGTTCAGCATGACACTCACAAAACTCAGGGCTAGTTATTCATTAAAGCACACTGTTTATTTTGCATTACCAGGTCAGTGTATTTAGTGTTTTCCATTTGGATATTCTGACCATTGGAGTGTGTTTTATTGTGATTCTGATCTGCCTCTGATCTTCTGTTTGTGTCTTGCCTGACCTGTCCCTGCCCAGTCTTTAGAACCGTGTTTGTGTGATTCAAGGTCAAATCTGCCTGTGCTTGTCTCCATCCTCATTCCTACCTGACACTCAAGATGCATCTATGTTTCTAATGTACAGACACAATAATTCTTACTAACTTTTACAAATACACAGTGAGTAAGTGGCTGTATCTGCATGGGAGTCTGAGCAAATCAGTATAGATTTACATAAAACATGTTGGCAGTTTCAAATGTTTTATTACATAAGAAAGGACAGTGACAGCCCAGAGCCTTCAGACAACATTAATATTGGTCTCAAATGATTAACATGGAGATAAAATGCCCCAGAGATTTCATTTTGGTCTCTGGAACATTTTTAGTCTCATTTTACTCATGAGGAAGGAGACAGTATTGCAGCAGCTGAAGCCTCGTTGCCACAGACAAAATTTAAGAGATCAAGTTGTGATCTCAATTGTCCTTTATCAGTGGCCTAATAACATTATTTATATGCAATACCAATGAATCCTTTATCAATTGTCTAGAACAAGTGTGCCATGGTTGGTGATGTTCATTTCAACATTCTGCACTCCAATTATTATACATTTTTTGCAGGTTGCTACATCAGGAATGAAAAATAAACATCAACACCCATGTTTTCATTTGTTCCCACTACCATTCAGGTTAGCTGTGAGATACATGCTTGACCTTCCTGTATTGTTTGCTTTACAGCATATATGGGCATGTTAGGGAATTTTGAAACATGCTTTATACCTGAGGTGGAAGTTTATCCTCTGTCATAAATGCTTTCCTTACATTCCCATTGACTGAGATCAGGATTGAGAGTATATTAAACAACAAAGGGGTGGATCCCATGAGGCCCAAAAGAAAGACATTCATCAGGACAAATTTGCTCTCTGGGTGAGGGGGTTGACATAGTCTCTCTCTCTTGCAAATTACACCAACACTAGCCAATCACAGGTGTCTGTGACCTTGTGCATGTGGAAGAGGGTAGTGCTTTCCTCGGGGTACATTACACTGCTCTGTGACAAAGCCGGAGCAGCAGCTCAAAAAGGTGGAGTTGGCTTCACGTGTCTTGGACGGAGCATGTGTTAACCTTTAACTCCCTGGTTGGTAGCTGTTGTTCGAGGGGAGATGGGAATGATGGGTGGGAAATGGCAGGTGATTATAAAGAAAATGGAGGGAAAGAACAAAATAAAGAGTGTTCATGTGTAGAATAATTGTGTGCTGCTAACATTCATGCATGCCATGAATCCTTTGCTATTTTATGAAAGTTTGGTCCAACCAAGGTGCTACAAATTTTAAAGACAATCCCAAATAACATGGGATTCCGGGTTAATGGCATGTTATTCAAACATTACACTCATCCACAACATTATACAAACTTTTATTTGATATTCTGTTCTTTTTTCATATTTTTATAAAGAAATGCAAACATATTTCAAAATTATATTTTTACTAAAATAAAAAAAATAAAATTGATGTGAAGCAAGCCATTTGAGAATACTGCTTAAACTACTTGTGATATTGTGATCTTGAACCTATTTAATACCACATTGAATGATTGGTACCACATTGATGATGATCAGGTGTAAATGATGAGACAATCAGTGTAAATAGGTGTTTACATACAAAATAAAGTCCAGGAAAGAGATGTATTACATAAACAGACTTTTATGTTTAAAAAGCCTGGTAGTTTGGTGGTTTAGACTGAAATGGTTTGCAGAAATTCTGAGTAAATATGGAATGTGTGTCTAGTATTCAGTGCCAGAAAGTCAGGTCTGAAACAGCAACAGGTTACAAGAAACTAATCCAAAATATCTACAAGCCAATGAATATTAATTAACAATAGAAATCAATGTTAATGGTGAGTGAGAGGTGTCGGAGAAGCAGAGAAAGGGAAAATATATAGGAATGATTTATAAATCACTTCAGTTTCTTAGACACGCTATGCTACATAGTGCCTGAGAATAACAAGTTAAAAGCCCTTTAAATTAGATAGACTTGGAGATACTCTAGCATTTCTAGTATTTAGTTGTGCCTTTCACTGCTGCTGCTGTTTTTGTTGTTGATGTTGTTGTTGTTGTTGAAGAATAATCGAACCTCTACAGTCTGGAGGACTACCTGATTTAGGCTCCCCATTCTCTGATGTTATCCATCATCTCCACCAGAAAATGAACCGGCACATTCTTCAGAGCTTAGAGAAGCCATATTTCCTGATGAAATCTCTTTGCTTTGTATTTCAAATCAATTGTGAGCTGACAGAAGATCAATGACAGCTTGGGAGAATGGCGTCATTTCCTCATCTGTGGGGTGCAGACTTCGGCCACAGGAATTAGGTTATGCATCACATACATTAATGGATTTCCTGTTCTGTTCCCACTTTACTCTGTTCTTCTTTCTCTTACCTCCTCTCTCACAAAGAAAGCCTTCCCAGAATTCTCAAGGCAGTGCATTTATGTCCATTCATTCATTGTTTCATTTATTCATTAAAGGTCTGTAAGTGGTGAGGTCATATTACAGTCACATTAGACAAAAACAGGAATGGGTTGAGAGAATTTTCATGACTGAACATTTCCCTGAGCAGATGTGAGTGAGTGTAATCTCATAATCTTGTAGTGTTGCTAACACAGCTGTGGCATTGCTGGCTTATTTTAGTGTTTCTATATTAAACATATCCATAACATAAAACCTCTCATCAGCATTAAATTCCTTCAAAGCAGCTCACCTATATTCCATAGTTACTTTTAATATGGATAATATGGATACTTTTAAATCATGAATATTAAAAACTATACACACCTTTGTTAAAATTGCAGATTTTAGTGATATAAAAATAAACCAAGATAAATCATGTCAGATCTTCGTTTTGGCGACCTTGTTTTGGTTTTGTTTGGCAACCAACAAAACTCAAGCAAAAAACAGATCGAAACATTTAGGAAAAAAAAGAAACCTAATAAGAACCTGCGCATACCCCTTAACCAATACTTTGTTAAAGCACATTTTGCTTGTAATACTGCACTCAGTCTTTTTGGGTACCAACTTAACACATTTTGATTCAGTTATTTTATTCCACTCTTTCTTTGCAAAAATGGTCCAGAGCTATTAAATTGTGAGAGGTTCTCCTGTGCCAAGCCCTCTTAAAGTCATTCCACAGTATTTTAATAGGATTTAGAGCTGGGCTCAGACTGAGCCATTCCCAAACACTGATCTATTGAAGCCATTTCTTTGTTCACTTGAATTGTGATTTGGGTTGATGTCATGTACCAATAGATTGATATTTACTGGAGCCCCAGTCCCAGCTAAAGAGAAACAAGGCCATAGCACGATGCTGCCGCCATCACCATGCTTCACCTTGGTTATACTATTTGAGCAGTAAGCTGACTTGTTTTCGCACTAAACATATTCTGTTAGAATTACATACATATCTTCTACCGTTACACATTTTGTCACATGGTTTGGGGTGATTTGGGAGAAAGGACTTCCATCTAGCCATCGTATCTCATAGCCCAGACATGTGAAGAATACAAGAGAGTATTGTCACATGCAAGGAGTGAGCAGTACTTGTCAGATATTCCAGCAGGCAAAATCTGTTATGATTTATTTTGGTTTCATTTTGATTGTCACAAAAACCTGCATTTGAACAGGGGTGTGTAGACTTTTTATATCCACTGTACTTAGCATGATACTAAAAGCATTTGTGAACTAAGCTACAGAAGCAATGTAATGTTGAAGAGAGAATATGTTATGAATATGTTTGATGTAATAACACTAAAATAAGCCAGTAATAGCTAGTTAGAGATTCATAGGGTTGGACAGGATTACAGTAAGGCTCATCTGCAGCAGAGAAAGGTGGCACACACACACACACACACACACACACACAAATTCATCATAACTGACATATTACAGTAAAACCTGTAAAACCTTAGAGCTGTAAACATGTCAAACAAAATAACAAGAGAACACAAGAGTACACACACTGGACTCCAGACCCCTGCTGCTGGGGCTGACTGCATTCTACTAATGGATGCAGTGCCTGTGGAGAGTGAACAGGCGTGCTGCTGGGTTAGCATGTGTGTTGCAGCGTGCCATACATACACACATCCACACACAAGCATGACTCTGCACAATGATGTCATCTCCATCAGATGTGTATTCTGTGCACAATCCCATCAGAGCTCGGCTAACTGCATGCTTACATAATAGTCATCTCTCTTGGCAAAGCTCACAGAAGGAGCCATTAATTCTGGTTATTTTGCAGCTAGGAGCAAAACACTCAGCCTGAAACACTTTTTCATTGTAATGCTCAGAATGTAGCTTCATTGTACTATAAGTAATTACAGGATTTAAAGGCTATATAAAAAAGACAATAATTAAATGAATGAGTCTGTTAAGAAGATAGTTTTAAAAATATATGTAATATATTACATAATAAAAGTAACTAAGCCCTGCACATTAACAAAGCCATGATTCCACATTCACTACTTTATATTCTGCAAGCTGTATCGTTACTCATTATTCATGCTGAATTATGTTGGCCATACTGCACTCTTTTGTTGGAAAGGAACTATAACTCATTCTCAATAATATATTAAAACAATGAATTCTTCTTAATATGCAAGAAAATGGATAGGGAGAACATATTCATGGTAAATATAAAAATATAAAAATTTATTTTTTTCTCCAAGTATCCTAACACACCAAAGACAAATAGGTTTTGACCAGAAAGACAAGGATGTGAATTTTCTACCTCTATTTTCATTGGCTGTTAGTAAAACTGCAGAAGAGTTGTTCTGCAATCAATAACAGCTGTGTTGTTAGTATTCATGCGACCTCTGAGGAACCTATTTTAAATACGAGTGTGCCTTGGCTTTACACGGCATTATCTCTGCATAAAAAGAGGTTATGTGGTGTGCCGTTTGGGAGGCGGCCCCAGGCTTTTGTGTATGTTTGAACGGCAGTGCAGACACACACTCTGTGTCTAGAGGTCTGGGGCAAGAGACAGGGATCTAACCTCCATCTGCCATTCCTCCAGCTTGTTTAGGAGAGAGAGGGGCCCTGCACTGCTGGAAACACAATGGAGAGTCTGCTTCTCCTGTCAATCATAAGGAAGAGTAGGCAGGCACTCTTTCACTCAGCTAAACACAAATATTCAATTGTCTGCACATGTGGGTATGTCTGTGTGTGCACCTGTCTTAACATGACTTATTAATATTAATATAATATTCAGCTCAAAATGCCAAGTTTTAATTTTTTTTTTTTACTACAAATACAATACAGAGTTCATCTTACATGCTTGGCTTCAGACATTTCCTATTACTTTCACTATAGTTACTAAACAATTTATAGTAATTATTAAATAATATGCTCAAAGACAAATAACCAAATAATGAGCTGGGAGATCAGTGGGTTAAAAGAACTTAAATCTGAGTTTATATTATTCAGCTTTTTTTTTCAGAACTTTTTTGACTTAAACAAAAAACTGCAAGGAATAACTGATGCATTAGTAGAAAGAAAGCTTGTTTATGAAGCCAAAAGTCAAAATCATTTGAAAGCAAATGCTGTTGGCCTTTAACCAGCCTCTCTAACTACACATTCCTCTTAGGTGCATTATAACTTACTGACTTCTGTTATGAGCTGACATTGTGTGAAGTTTGTCCTTCTCATAACATAAAAATGTCTGAGATGTAACTAACCTGAATTTGACATATGAAAGATATGAAACATGAATGGGATAGAAAATGACATGAATTCACATTCTCATACCAGCTCTAACATTCCTCTTCCCAGAAACATTGCAAGCATTCTTCAAGACCAGTTTCTTGTGTAAGAGTACAAGAGGTAAAGTCAACTTCATTGTGTACAGCCAACTATAGTATACAATATTTATCAGTATTCAGAATACAAAGTATATACAAATATTTTGTACTTAAACAGCTATTTGTATAAGAAAAATGCACCTAACAGCATGCAAATGTACACTTAGCTTCCTAACTGTAGTTTCTCTCCCTCTCAACAGAACTGTGTCCCAATCCAGTTTGAGATGATGAAAGTTGAGCTGAGAGGAAGTGATGGTTTGACCTATGCTGTTTTTGGCTCAAGCCAGGCCCTACTAATCTTAATGAGGTGTGTAACATTGCTATTTTTATACCATATTAGTGGTGACGAAAGGACACACACTCCTCTGTGCTTTTTGGGTTTTTATTTATAGAGACTGCCCTTGGCTAAGGGACATACTTAGAACTTTTAATAAGGTGAAGAACCAAACATACCTCCAAATCAACACAGAAATGGCAGAAACATAAAATCAATATTTTCATTAATCTCTGTCCATACCTATACCTATATAAGTTTCTTGATGGGGAGTGGAGTAGAAGATCCTTCTACATGCTATGAACATTACAGTCACCACTGATGTTTTTCTGGTGGCTTCGATGGCCCAACACCCTGATAAACATGTTTTAATACATGTTTTAATTTTATTTTTTTATACGATAAGTAGAGAAGAAACATGTGATTAGTCTATTTGGGATTAAGAACAGCTTCCTGGGTGAAGCTGCCTCATGAAAAGCATATTGTTAAGGATGTAAAATATAAAAATAGATTACATGTTTGCACATTGCATGATTCCGTGCATGATTTCATAGTACTAACTCCTTATTTATTATATGTGTGTGTGGTTCTTGTGCCTGTCTAAAGGGGTGACATTTCCCCTCTTCCCCCAATTCTTCGCAGCTGTTGCTGAGGCCCCATCTGTCACTGACCTCCTGGGGGTGAATGGGGCAGGGTCTTCTGTCTCACATGATTAACCTGATAGATACAAGCATTGTTTGTGTAGCACAAGGCACACTTTTATTTTGCATACACACACACACACACACACACACACACACACACACACACTTACACTTGTGAATACTTTCCACTGACATAATTATTACTGCAGCTACTTAATGCTAACCCTAAACCAAATCCTAACCTCACCAATGAAAAAGCAACATTTTGGCTCTTTTATTTTTATGTTTGTTAAAATCTACAAAAAAACCCCACTTTCCTTATGGACACACACACACACACACACACAAACATGGAGAACCTACAAAACTCCACAGATTTACTTCCTGATTTCCTAAAGGGGTTTGAATTTGAATACAAATAACACCCATATGAGGGTCTACCCCAAACTGTTGCCACAAAGCACAGAATTGTCTAGAATGTCTCTGTATTTTATAACATTATGATTTCCCCTTTACTGAAACTTAGAGGCCCAAACCTGCTCCAGCATTATACTGCATAAACCAAGCTCTGTGAAGACATGGTTTACCAGTGTTGGTGTGGAAGAACTTGAGCGTCCTGCACAGAGCCATGTCCTCAACCACACAATACTTTTGGGATGAATTAAAACACTGACTGCACCCCAGGCCTCTTTGCCTGACAACAGTGCCTGACTAATGGTTTTGTGGATGAATGAACACAAATCCCCACAGCCACACTCCAAAATCTAGTGGAAAGCGTTTTCAGAAAGGCAAAGGAGGCCAACTATATCAATGTGGGGTTTATTTGAATGGGATGTTAAACAAGGTGTCCATATAATTTTGGACATATACTGCGGTTCTGTTATGAGATATAGTATATAATCTTTACAATCACCTCAAAAGGTCATGAATATGATGTTTGTAAAATCAAACTAATAACAAAATAAGATTTTTTTTAAATGACAGCAACTCGATCAGTTGACCTATAATGACAGCTGAGGGTTTCCCACTCTTCTCTATTCTATATAAAGATCACTAATGTCACCAATGAGTTTGGACATAAGCTTTTGATAAATCCTCCAGCATTGCTTTAGAAATTATTTATGTTTAGAAAGGTTTTGAATTTTTTTAATACACATGAATGAGTTATAAAAGCAATTAAAGTTACAAGGAACTTCCTGTAACTTTCAGAGTGTTTCATTCTAGCACCTGGCAGTGAATGTGTCATAAGAAGGCAAGGAACCCAGAGGCATGTGGGTGGTTGTGAAATGCCAGAAAAGACACTGTGATGACGCACAGAATCTCAAGGTGTGAGGAAACCCTGTTCACAGATAAACCGCTGTATGCGGCATGATACTTGCTTTTGCTGTGGATACACACATTGTCACATATTTCCTGGGTTGTTCAGACTTGCCATAAACACACACAATCACACACATACACACAGTCAGATAGTTAGCATGCTTTATCTCTAACACACCTCAAACTGGGTGTGTCTGCTTTTTGTTTTCTTAAAGGGCATGATACCTGTGAAACATTTTCTATACCTTACAGTCAGGCCTATTAAGGATTGTCACAAGTTAACTGATGATGATATTAGCAATTTTATTTACATTTACAGTTATTCATCTGGCAGACACTGAAGCAGAATTAGAATCTAATCATAAGCTGTTAAACCAAAAAAGCTGTTTTACCAAAAAAAAAAAAAATCAGTCAGTTGTAGGAAAAATGGTAGGAATGGAGGAAGTGTCAGTACAAACACGACTCACAGTGAAGTCACACTATATGTTCTTACATGCTCCCTCTATCCCTCCCTCTTTACTAGGAACACCAACGTTTCAGACATTTCAAAGGACTATAAGAAAACAGCTGGTGCCTATTTTTTATACATTTTATCTATAAGATGTAATGGAATACAACTTGTTCCATGCATTTGATATCAGGGCTATAATGATTTCTATATTGAAAAGTATTTCCTATAGTTCTACTCTTTTCTTTTTACACTTTTCTGTAATTACTGAAAGTAATCTTTACCGCTGATTTACACTGGTTAGTGCAGGCAAAATAGATATTTAAGATATACCATTTCATCAAGCTCTTGAGATCTATGCAGATGAACCCTTTAGGCTATTAAGCCACCAACATCAAACACAACAGTTTTATTGATTTGATTTTCAATTGTGAGAAAAAAAACTGGATTGTTAACCTCTACCAGTTTAATGTTCTAGTAGCTGCTCATTATGGTGAAGAGTGATGCCTGTGTTGTAAACCTTGATGTAATTTGTCTAATTTGTCTTTGTAATTTGTACCACTAATTTTACCTAACTACAATCCTGTCCTGAACGTAATGCAATTGCAGGAAATTGAAATGATTTGCGATTTTAATTGATCATAAAGTTGTTTACGTACTCCACTCTGACCTTCATTTATTGTAATTACTTTATTAGCTACCTTTAAATTAATTCATTCTTTATTCCTCTGGATTTACTGCTTTATCCTGGCCAGGGTCAGAGCCTATCACAGGAAAAACTGGGTGCAAGGTGGGACAACATCCTGGGTGGGGTGCCAGTCTGTTGCAGGACACCAACACACACACAAATCACTATTCTTTTCACACACTCATTCAAACCAAGAGGTAATTTAGAATAGCCAACTCACCGAACAGTATTTGGGAGGTGTTAGGAAACCAGAGAACCAAAGAAAACCCACACAGAGAAAAGGGAGAACATGCAAAACTCCACAGATAACCTGACCTGAGCTCACGATTATACAGAGGCACCCTGGACTTGTGAGCCTGCAACACTACCTGCTGCACCCCTGTACTTGCCCTACCCTTAAATTGCATATAATTTTAATTAAAACACACACACACACATTGAAAAGCAAATTAATGCAGTTGTTAAAGGCAACTTCTCTGAGCTCAGAACAATCATGACAATTAAACCAGTTCTCTCCTCCCATGACACAGAGAAAGGTGTTCATGTATTTATTTCATCTTGACTGGATTATTATAATGCCATACATGTTGGGATCAGTTAGTAACCTGATGCATGTCCACAACTAGTTCAAATGCTGCAGCTCAGCTACTTTCTGGCACAATGATGAGGCACAGTTTTTCACTTTGCTTCATTGGCTTCCAATTAAATTTAGTATTCAATAAAAATTTTAATTGAATTGGCCCCTTCTTACAGACATGCTTTCTAGACAGACAGCCATTGCTGTTTGTTCCTCAGCTGGAAAAGATATGTGAACATGCATTTTCTGCTTCTGCATGAGGATCTGGAACAGTATACTGGTTGACATCACACATGCTTCTTCTGTGTCCACTTAAAAACTCACAAACATACTTTTATTCCTTAGATATGGAGAATGGTTGAATCCATATTGTATGCATGTATGATTTGTGCCTTGTGCCTTGAAAAAGTATCCACACCCCTTGATGTTTTCCACTTTTTTCACATTACACCCACAAACTTAAATGTTTTTATTGGGATTTTATGTGATGGACCAACACAAAGTAGCAAGTAATTGTGAACTGAAAAGAAAATTATACATACTTTTCTAAATTTTAAATAAATAAAAATCTGAAAAGTGTGGTGTGCATTTGTATTCAGCCCGCTGTACTCTGATACCCCTAAATAAAATCCAGTGTGACCTGTTGCCTTTAGAAGACACCCAATTAGTAAAGAGTCCAAAGAGTGTGTAATGTATTCTCATAATAACTGCAGCTGTTCTGTGAAGGCCTCAGAGGTTTCTTAGAGAACATTAGTGAACAAACAGCATCATGAAAACCAGAGAAGAATAAAGTTATGGTGAAGTGTAAAGCAGGGTTAGGTTATAAAACCATATCCCAAGCTATGAACATCTCATGGAGCACTGTACAGACCATCATCCAAAAATGAAACGAGTATGGCACAACTGCAAACCTGCCAAGACATGGCTGTCCACCTAAACTGACAGCCCAGGCAAGGAGAGAACTAATTAGAGAAGCAGCCAAGAGGCCCTTGGTCACTCTGGAGGAGCTGCAGAGCTCCACAGCTCAGATGGGAGAATCTGTCCACAGGACAACTATTAGTCGCATACTCCACAAATCTGGCCTTTATGGAAGAGTGGTGAGAAGAAAGCCAGTCCCATTTGCAGTTTGCCACAAGTCATGTAGGGGACACAGTAAACGTGGAAGAAGGTGCTCTGGTCAGATGAGACCAAAGTTGGCCTAACTTTTTGGCCTAAATGCAAAACCCTATGTGTGGCAGAAAACCAACACCACACACATCACCCTGAACACTGGCAGCATCATGCTGTGGAGATACATTTCTTCAGCTGGGACAGGGAAGCTGGTCAGAGTTGAATAAATACATGCCAATCCTGGAGGAAAACACTTGAAACTGGGACGGAGGTGCCCCTTCCCAATGGCCCTAAACATACAGCAAGAGCTACATTCTATTCATGTGTTTGAATAGCCCAGTCAAAGTCCAGACTTAAATCCCATTGAGAATCTGTGGCAAGCAAAGAAAATTGCTGTTCACAGATGCTCTCCATCCAATCTGGCTGAGCTTGAGCTATTTTACAAACAAGAATGGGCAAAAATTTCAGCCTCTAGATGTGCAGATCTGGTAGAGACATACCCCAAAAGACTTGCAGCTGTAATTACAGTGAAAGGTGATCCTGCAAAGTATGGCCTCAAGGGGGCTGAATACAAATGCACATCACACTTTTCAGATTTTTATTTATTAAAAATTTTGAAAACTATGTATCACTATGTAACAATGACTTGCTACTTTGTGTTGGTCTATCACATTAAATCCCAATAAAATACATTTAAGTTTGTGGGTGTAATGTGAAAAAATGTGGAAAAGTTGAAGGGGTATGAATACTTTTGCAAGGCTCTGTATGTTTGTCTGTTTGCAAACGTTATTGTCTAATTCAGTCGAGAGCAGTAGCTGGTGAATGTGCTAAATAAAACTGACTAACGGACTGACTTACTTCCTAAAATGCAGCAGCAGCTACCAGTATGATGTTTATGATCATTGACTTCCTGCATCAAAACCACCAAAAAAGCAAAACAGGTTTTGCTTTGGCTGAAGAATCTTGCGGTTGTGGTTCACTTTCTAAAAAATATTGACATTTCACACATACCTAACTGGGTGTGACTGACACAACAAGCAGATCTAAACAACGTCTAGCACACCTGTGTGCATCAGAAGGCTGTGGAGATAACCCAGATGCAGTGTTTCTCTTGAGAAATGACTCTCAAGAGAAACAATTCACAGAGCTCAACAATTCTCTGTGTTCAAACTTTTGACTGGTACTGTATTTTAACAAATTTGTTAACTGGTACTACTGGAAGTATTTTATCAAGTATTTTATCAAGATAAGTATTTTATCACTCTGCTTTGGCTGAAGAATCTTGTGGTTGTGGTTCACTTTCTAAAAAATATTGACATTTCACACATACCTAACTGGGTGTGACTGACACAACAAGCAGATCTAAACAACGTCTAGCACACCTGTGTGCATCAGAAGGCTGTGGAGATAACCCAGATGCAGTGTTTCTCTTGAGAAATGACTCTCAAGAGAAACAATTCACAGAGTTCAACAATTCACTGCCATTAGGGAATACCGTTGCCTTGAAGGGGTGTACTTGGTTTGCAACAATGTTTAGGTAGGTGGTATATCCACATGAATGCCAGGACCCAAGGTTTCCCAGCAGAATATTGCCCAGAGCATCACACTCCCTCTGCCAGTGTGCTTTCTTTCCATAGTGCATCCTGCTGCCATCTCTTCCCCAGGTAAGCAACACACACACAGCCATCCACTTGATATAACAGAAAATGTGATTTATCAGAGCAGGCCAGCTCTTTCCATTGCCCCATGGTCCAGTTCTGATGCTCATGTGCCCAATGTAGGTGCTTTCAGTGGTGTACAGGGGTCAGCATGGGCACTCTGACTGGTCTGCAGCTATGTGACCCAATAAACAGCAAGCTGTGACACACTGTGTGATACTTTTCTATCATAACCAGCATTAACTTTTTCAGCAATTTGTGCTACAACAGCTCTTCTGTGGGATCGAACAAGACAGGGTATCCTTGCACCCCACATGCATCAAAAGGCACTTGGGCACCTATGCCCCTGATATGACCTTACATGGACCAGTAGTATTAACCACTGCATCCCAGGAACATTCCACAAGATCTGCTGTTTTGGAGATGCTCTGACCCAGTCATTTAGACGTCACAATTTGGCCCTTGTCAAAGTTGCTCAGATTCTTACTTTTGCCTGTT
Source organism: Doras micropoeus (assembly GCA_028566355.1). Classification (NCBI taxonomy): domain Eukaryota; kingdom Metazoa; phylum Chordata; class Actinopteri; order Siluriformes; family Doradidae; genus Doras; species Doras micropoeus. The sequence goes on along the minus strand of JAOUQY010000044.1, from coordinate 23,322,658 downwards.
TTTTCTACTTCCAACACATCAACTTCAAGAACTGACTGTTCACTTGCTGCCTGATATATCCCACTCCTGTACAGGTGTCATTGTAATGAGATCAATGTTATTGATGCAACCTGTCTGCGGTTTTAATGTTATGGCTGATCATATGCAGTACTGTTCTGTATACGATGTCATAGTACATTATCACTTTTTGCTATTTGACATTGTAGTGAAAAGCCATACAGGTTTGTTAGTACACTCTACGCCCCTGCCCACACATCCATGACTGACAAAAAATCCACCAAATGTGGTACTAAGCCAGTGGTTCTCAGATAAATTGTGTTGTATAATGATATGTCTGTAAGCTTACATTGTTTGTTATAATGGCAGAGTAGTTGGATTTATCCCAATGTTCTCTGTGAATATTTGAGCAGAATATTACTTGTTATTATGTTAGCAGAATGTTACTATTCCCCTCAAGCTGTTTTTATCTATTTGTTCCTGAATGTAAGATATTTAAAATATGTGCCTTAACCACATGCTGTGAGTGCCTAGCATTGTACACTATCAACTGGAAACACTTTTGATAACACATAGAGCTAGAAATGTTTTTTTCATGGCACAGATTTTACTATAAGAATAAAAAGTAATTAAATACTGCTTTTAATAATCTAAGCCCATTTAGGGTCTTGGAACTTATCCCCTGTTCCACATACAGACCCATTACAAAAAAATTAGAATATCATTGAAAAGTTGATTAATTTCCATAATTCCATTCAAAAAGTTAAACTTTCCTAGATTATAGATTCAGGGCCCACAATTTAAACGATTTCAAGT
>JAOUQY010000044.1:23233759-23249948 GCA_028566355.1 Doras micropoeus | reverse complement strand
ATGGATTGGCGCCCTGTCTAGGGTTGTTCCTGCCTGCGCCCTATGTGGCCGGCTAGGCACCGGCTCTCCCGTGACCCAGAAAAGGAATAAGCGGCCAAGAAGATGAATGAATGAATGAATGACTGTTTGCTGGCCCATGTCATTACATTGACTTGCCTTTTCTGAAGAAAACCTTTTTTTCTGTCACCCCTGGTCCTTTAAATAATATGCAACCCTATATCATAAATGCATGGGTAACTTTGATTGTTTTCTTCAGGCGGTCATCTTTATATGTTTTATTAGACCAACAACAGACCAAAGATCTAGCTTCATCCCCTTGGCCAATGCAGATCTGTGTTTCATCATTAAATATCACTTTCATCCAATCATCCACAGCAGTTTTATTTTCTTTTTCTGAAATTACTTGAGAGTTTCCTTGGCTGTGTGTTTGGAATCATTGTCTTGCTGAAATGTCCACCCTCATTTCATCTGGTAGATGGCAGCAGATTCTTATCAATAATGTACATTTCTCTATTCATCCCTTCTTCAATTATATGAAGTCTGCTAGTACCATATGCTAAGAAACGGTTCATCACCATGATGTTCCACCTCCAAACTTCACTCTTGGTATGGTGTTTTTGGTGTGATGTCCAGTGCCATTTCTCCTCCAAACATGGTGTGTGCTATGACATCCAAAGAGTTCAATGAGATGAGAGTTTGGTCTCATCTGACCAGAATATATTCTCCCAGTATTTCATAAGCTTGTCCAGGTGTTGTGCAGCAAATTTTAAACGAGCTGCAGTATGCTTTTTCTTCAGCAATGGAGTTAAGTGCGGTGAGCGTGCATAGAGGTCTCCACGAGTGGTCCTTGGCTTTTATGGTGAAATTATATTCTTTCCACTTCCAGATAATGGCCCCAATGGTGCTCACTGGAACATTTCAGAAGTTTAGAAATACGTCTGTAACCAATACCGTCAGTATGTTTTGCAACAATAAGTTTATGTAGTTCTTGAGGGAGCTCTTTGCTTTTACCCATCATGAGATGCTTCTTGTGTGACACCTTGGTAATGAGAATCATCATAGATCAGCACTTAAGACTAAACTAGCTTATATTAATTTGCACTGCTAGGGGCAAGATTGCTTTCTACATACTGACAGAGTTGAGCTGTTTTTTTGGATTTCCATGCCTTTTTGCACCTGCTTTTTTTTCATGTGTTCAATACTTTTTCCCTGTGTCATTTTACTTTATTACATATAACTTACTTTATGAACTTATTTGTTTCTATTTCTTTGTATGTATGGATTACTTGGGTTGTTACTGACATTTTTGGTACTGAAAATTTCATGTCAATAGCCCCATCATTTACTGAGAAATATGTTGATGTCTTATATAAGCCTATATAGATTATATAAATCCCTTTTCATTCAGCTGATTTCTTACAGTTCAATCACGTTGACTCCTGTTTCCACCTATTTGTTTGGTTGAACATCTTCTATATTTAAGGCAAATTGTTCTGAGTTTTCTATCCTGACAGTTTAATGTCTTCCTTGTTCTACCTTTATGTTTTCCTTTTTATAACTTTCACATTTTGTTTATACTTGCACCAAAATTTAGACACAGCTGACTGGGAACAACCAACCTCTTTTGCCACACTCAGAGGTGGATTTCTTTCATGAAGGATTTTTGTATTCCTTTCCATTATTTTATTTGACAGCTCTCTTATTGGGGTCATTTTCCCTTTGAATTAGCCAAGTCAAACAGCTTGTTAACATCTGTATACTCTCTTGACTGCAGACTAATTTGCATTTTTAGAAATACAAATTACAAGGTGATTCCATATTTTTCCTCTGCTTGATCTGGGAAAAATTAAAATAATTTAATTTAGAAATAAATTAAGCTTCACAAAGCCAGCGTGTTCAGCTATTAAACAAAAATTGCTTTGTGTCATATCTGGCAATTTGTTTGCTACAAAGTAAAAAACCTGAGTGAGCATCCACTATATTTGGTGTCATAAATTTTGCCAGGGGTTCTAATGTGAGCTGACTATATTTTTGTTTTTGTTCTCATTGATGTTGATATTTTTGTTCTCATTGATGTTGATATTTTTGTTCTCATTGATGTTGACAAATGTTGATATTCATTTTCTTGTGATCTTGCATTTACTTGAATTCTCATTTTAAGAATTTATTAGCATCCAAAAAACACTTCCATACATCTGCTTATTGCCTATGGTGTACTGTCTTTGGCACAACAGGTTAATGGCAGTAGAAGAGGAGCTGAAGAGAGACCATGCAGAGATGCAGGCAGTTATAGATGCAAAGCAGAAGATCATAGATGCACAGGTACAACCTGGCCAAATCACAACTTGGGGACACTTGTTGGCAGTTTTTGAAGCTTGTGTATTCTGTGTTCCTCTACACAGAAATTACAATTATAATTCTAAATCTTAGCTATGTGAATGAAAGATGTGTGACCTATGCACAGCAGTAAAGGCAAGAGCAGTGTGTTCATCTGTGGCCTGAGAGCCTGCTGACCGGCTTGTTGTAACTGTATCCCACTGAACTACAGGTCTCTAAAGGAGCTGAGGTTATACAAGCAGGCAAGTATGAGCAGTGCATCACTGTCTGGAGCTGCCGCAGGACAGCTATGCTTGTGTGAATGCCACCCAAACCCAACACCCATGCCTGGCTACAACTTCACGTATATTCTGTGCAAGAGCGAGAATATACAGTACAGTTTTTCTGCATTCAAGAAAAAATAGGGAAGCACTATGGTTTCAAAGACTTAACTTCTCAGTTCATTATTAACAGTTCAATTCAATTTAATGTGTATAGTGTTTTTAACAATGGGCATTGTCACAAAGCAGCTTTACAGAAATATCTAAATTTCAGATATACATTTTAAATCTATACGTTTATCCATAACAATCAAGCCAGAGATGACAGTGGCAAGGAAAACTCACTGAGATGACATGAGGAAGAGGCTCTGAGAAGGAACCAGACTGAGACCATTCAGTGCTTTAAAGCAGTAATAGTATTTTATATTCAAGACAAAATTTTATTGGGAGCAAATGCAGTGTGGATAAAGGTAGGAGTGATGTGGTCATATCTTCTTGGTCCATCTGCACAGGATGTAACTGAAAGGCCTAGTACAAATATTTCTTAATCTCTTATCAGATTTAAGTAGACGTTACTAAGCATCCAGCATCTGTTAGGGGTTGTGCTGTGCCGCGGTCCGACACTAGGGGGCCGCAGCAGCGTAGTTCTCCTGCCAGAACATATTCACCTATACTTCACCTATTTATAAATATGTATTTATTTTAACCCCATTCTCTTCTGTACTTTCCCTCATCATTTTTCCTTATTTCTCCCTCTATCGACTGGGCTGGCGCATAACAGCCCAGCCTAACCCTGCACTTGGGTCTGGCCATCCAGGTCCCCGTAACAATCTAATGTCCTTTAAACATTGCTCAGTGTTATAAAGCTGGTGTATTTCATCTGGCTTTGCTGAAAAATACATCTGTGTGTAATAATCATAGAAGTAGAAGATATGCAAATAATTTTACCATAAGTAGCATAAACTCACTGGGCACTTCGTTAGATACCTGTGGAAATCAGTGTTGGGAGACAGGTTTGGGACTTGACCGAAACAGTTTTATTTAATATAACAAAAATTGGCTTTTCAGCTTTCAGTAAACTTGCACTTGAGCTCAATCTCAGCTCTCTCTCATTGCAGCTCTCTCATGTGCTCTCCCCCATTCCCCTTTTAATTCCTGCTCACTGCACCCAGACACACACACACACACACACACACACACACACACACACACTCTCTGCCTCCGTGTTGGCCTGACGCTGAGCTGACGTCGATGAAGGGGATTCCGTTTCCACCTCCAGCACTGCGCGCATCCTATGCTGTGCAACATTTATGCAGGACCCACCCGTGCAAATTCCTTTTAACAGTTTATTAAACCCTGGCCAATTTGTACCCAGAATTAGCGGATGGGAGAGGTGGGGACTAACCGCTGCATCAAAACTCTATGCCTTTCACCCGTAAATAATATTGACCTTGAACTTTTTCATACTTTTCACCTTCAGAAAGATCTTTCCTCCTTCCCATATTGCATGTGAACTGTCACTTGATAATGTGAAAATCTCTTTAAGCAAGTTTCCCTTTAATCAAGATTAATTAATTAATTGGCAAACCAATTAACAAACCTGTCTGTGACTGATATAAAAATAAGTCTAAAAAGATTTGAGAAATAAATCAAACATTATTTGGAACATGGTGTAAGTCTGCAGTCCACATACAAAATGCACCATGAAAATAGTTAGAAGTTCATAGGGACTGATTATCTTAAACTGGATTTAAAATATAAAAATTTTGCATCTTCCACAGGTTCTTCCATATAAGTCCATTCTCTTTTAAGCATGTAGGCTGTTTATTTGCCACACTGAGAAATAAACTGTATCATTTGCTCTCTGCTCTTGGCTGCTCAAGCCAATAGTGTGATGCAATGGGACATAGAGTCCCAAGCCCTTTTTTTTCTTTTAAGCAGTAATCATGCCACTGATGACTGCAGTGGATCTGGTGTCAGGGATGCACTGATATAAAGTACTGCACTCCTTTACTTGCACTCATAAAATATGCACAGATACCAACATCTGATATCAGATGAAATGTGATGTAATTCTAGTGAAAACTATTATCCATGATAGTGAAGATACTACATGATGTAACAGCTATCATGATTCATGATTAATGATGGAAATCAAAACTTAAGCACACTGTATGCAAACTTTACTAATATCAAGAAGAGCTACTAAAGCTGTTGTATTTTTATGTCCATACCAGCTCAGTATCAACAATGCTCAGCAGTGACCTTTATCTGTTTTTTTCCCACTTGCATCTGTGTGATACAGCATAAACCTCAGTGAAACTCATGGAAGAAATGGGAAAACGAAATATTGGGAAACAAAATAAATACAAATTATTCACTGTCCCACTATCTCATGTCATGTCTTTTGGTGAACAGTTTTGTAAAGCTTGCAAAATGGACTTAATGGAGTAATGAAGGCTAAAGAGCAAACAAATGTGATCATCCTTGCCATTAATGTGAGATCTTACCTTCTTTTGGGGTTTTGGCTGCTTTACATCCAGTCCAATGTATTAGAGCTCACTTTATGACAGGCTGATAGTGTGGACAATGCAAAGTAGTAAATGAGTTTGGGGCAAGATTTTGGGGGATTATTCTAGGCTTATTGCATTAATTATTCTTACTCAGTATTGATGTAAGAAATTAGTTGTAGCTATTTGAGAATTGTAAATCCTAATTAAACACTGATAGTAATGTGTGCTGAATAGTCTGCTTACTAGTGAGCATGTGTGTGAGCTTGAGCTTTGGCTGCTTTCCCAGGGTACCCATTGTCTGTAATTTGCAATGAATCCTTGATCTTGTTTTAAAGAATAAACATTCTTTTTTTAATGATTTTTTTATGTTTACACATTATGTTTAGATCCTATTCACTGAGTTAACTACAGGTGGCATTCAGACTTTGTGGCATTCTTACAAAGCACCTCTTACTTTGTGCTGGAAGAAGAGATTTTTTTCAGTTTTCCTGTCAGCAAAATACTTTTTTTTTTTAATTACAGTTCTTTTAATAAAGGTACTAAGGCTATGTCATTTAAGTCAATGTTTAGCTAATTCATTTTGGCCATCATTCTCCCATTTGAGTGCAGGTCCCGTTTTGCGTGCTGCCAATTACGCACATTTCACTTGCGCATATTCTCTCTTATTCTCTCACTTCAGAAAGAAGGAGGGCTCATGAAAGAGGCATGGTTTATTTTGAAATAGACTGAGTCACACCCTGTGTATTTTGGCTGTGATGTCATTGAAATCCATTCACCAATATTTATACTCATCTTAATTGATATTTCTCTGCACTGTTTCACCTCCCTTTCAGGGGTCAAATGTCTCTGAAAGTACACAGACACACACATACAAATTAATGTGCCACTAATGAGCCACATCTCCTGCAGGTTTAGTCTGTTTACTTTTGTTAACAGATACTTTAAAAACAATGACACTGACATATCTGAATTTTTGAACTGTATTTGTGCATGTGGCCTATGGCTGACGTCAAATGCAATATGATGTTTCACCAAGTAAATGGAGTTAGATCTTAGGCTTGCTCCACCCAAAGTGCATAGGTCAGGTCAAGGGGTGAATACGGGTAGGCTTAAAACTGCATGCATCTTTGGCTTGGGAGAATTGCACCCTTTATGATTAAAAATATATATATTTTTACTGTTTTGTGTCTGTAGGGACTGACATGTCTCTGTCTCTGTATTTTGCAGGAAAAGCGGATCAGCTCCCTTGATGCTGCTAACTCGCGCCTTATGAGCGCCCTTACTCAGGTCAAAGAGCGCTACAGCATGCACAACCTTCGCAATGGCCTCTCACCCACTAACCCCACTAAGCTCTCCATCACTGAGAATGGCGAGTTCAAGAACAGCAACTGCTAATCAGGCCGCTCACACCTGTCAAACTGTGCTAGTGAATTCTTAGACACAGAATTACAGGCACTAGTTAGATTTTGGAATAAGATGTAGTATCAATGGCCATGTTCTTTGACTACTAAACAAAATTTTATGCAAGGAATGTCTGGTTACAGTGTATATAGATTGTATCTTGCATTGGGCTTGTACAGAAAGGAGTAAATCAGTTCAGAATAGTTTTACATTGGTTTAGAAATGTATTGTCATACTATGTCAGTGATTTTTTTTTGTTTGTTTTAAATACAGAAAATACCATACATAAAGGTTAAGACTGCAGGTAAAAGGATTATGTTAACGTTAAACTAAGATATGATATAATCTTAGTTATGATATGTTTTTTAAAAAGATGCCATGAAGGTGCATAGAAGAGGTTTGTAGCTCTTGTTAATGTGATCAGGCAAACAGAAGGCAGTTTTATGCACTCAATTTTATAACTCAAGTTTACTATGTTTTTGATCTCCAAAATTGATCTCAGGTTTTTCATTTTAGTTTTTAGTTTAACAGAATTACTGACTGGTTGCTTTGGGAGCAATTGTATCAGCCTTACACCAGTGAAACAAAAAAGTCCCCAATAACACTGAAGTAAATTTAACAGTTATTTTTTCATGCTCTACACTATATGGCTAAAATGCTCAGACACCTGACCATCACACACATGCTTATTGAACATCCCATTCCAGATGTTCTCTTTGTTATTAAAATAACTTCCACTCTTCTGTGAAGGCCCTCCAATAGATTCTAGAGTGTGGCTGTAGGGATTTGCTCATTCAGTCACAAAGGCATTACAGAGGTCAGGCAGTGATGTTGGGTGCAGAGGCCTGGGACTCGGTCAATGTTCTAGCACATCCCAATGGTATTCAGAGGGCTTGAGGTCAGGCCTTTGTGCAGGGCACTTGAGTTCATCCACTCCGACCTTGGCAAACCATGCCTTAATGAAGTTTGCTTTGTGCACAGGGGCATTGTCCTGCTGGAATAGGTTTGGGCCCTTAATTCCAGTGAAGGGAAAATGTAATTCTACAGTGCACAAAGACATTCTGTAGAATTGTGTGGTTCCAACTTTGTGGAAATAGTTTGGGGAAGAAACCCATATAGTGGTGATACCCAGGTGTCCACACACTTTTGGCCATATGGTGTATTAAGCATGTTTTCAGCTGTACCGCTCTGGTGTAAACATATACATAGTGCAGTCTAGAGTGTGCTAGAGATCTAGTACCAGTGTTTCCCATTCATAGCCTAATATATACATTGAGAGACCTAATTAATCCAAAGTTAACACTCATTCATGCTGCTTTTTTAGGGTGGCCCAGACAGATATTCTTGTTGGACCATCAGTTAATTTCAAATCCCTGCTCTTTTACAATCTTATGTAATATTTGTTAATGACTACTGTTAAACCACACTGTTTTGCCATAATGGCCTCACTTTGATGTAAACAATATTTTGTAGCACAGAGATGCTGAATGCATTTTTGCCGTTGTCACTGTTCTGTAACATTAAAACAAGATTGTGAGGAATAAAGATCGTTGAGACTCCATTTTAGCTTTCCTATTTTAAACAAATGTGTTTTAAAAAACAAAGCCCAAATGAGGTGTAGCAGATGTTCCACATCTCTGTGGAATTATGTAGTAGTTCTCATTAACATATCATACTGTCAGATCAATTTTTGGGTCAATTCTGATCACAAATTAGTATTGCTATTTAATTATTACTGCATATTTTCTGAGCTTATATTCGATCAACACTAAAATATGCCTAATATTTTTACCTTCTGGTACTCAGTTTTTCAGTTTTTGGATAAATCCTTTCGGGCTTTTATTTTAATTCAATTCAACTTTATTTCTAAAGTGCTTTTAACAATGGACATTGTATCAAAGCAGCTTTACAAAGACATGAAATTAGGACATAGTTTATAGGTTTTGTCCCTACCTGTTTTAGTTATCTGCTGTTACATCTTTACAGCATATTTGTTCCTGCACATTCTCCATCAGAATTGTGTGGTACAGTTTGCAAAAATGAGCACTGCTTAGGCATTTATAAATGTTTTCATTTAACCTGACCTGATTAATAAAAATCTAGCTATAAATTATGATCTGTCGGTAAAGTTGGAAAACGGTTGAAGCCAAGATAAGTTAATTAAGGGCAACTTTGTCATTCCTGTTACATAGTTTATATGCAGTGGAACGAAATGTTTCTCCAGGACCAGTGTGCATCTACATATGCTTACATGATGACTTTTATTTTAGTAAAAAATAAATTATTGTAAAAGACAAAACTTTTGGACAATTCTTTTACCTTTCCTGAAAACATTTGCATGGGAACTCGGTCATTACCTTTTGAAATTCAAATAAAATCCTTTGTCTTTTACTTACACAAATGCGGTGTGTTTAGAAATGTTTGAAGCGGGGCAGTCACGGGGCAGTCGTGGTCTTGTGGTTAGGGTGTTCACTGACCTCTAGTGTGTCTCACTCCATGGATGGGTTAAATGTGGAGGTTCACTTTCGCTGTGTGCAAGCACAGTGACAAAAATGTGTTCTCCTCTTGGTTCAACAATAAAGCAGTAATATTATAAACCATGCTTTTGTTAACAATGTTTAGAAAGGGGAAGCCACGGTTTCCCTCATACTAAGCTGTGAGTGGATGCAAAAATTATGGAGAGGAATGTACACAATATATTCTTTTTCCATTGTGGTAATGCCAAATGAAAAGAAAAAACACTATTACATGACCTTGACCTCTACTGAAAAACAGTACAGTACATTCAGTTTTGCATTTTCTAAATGACATGCTAAATTCGTGTCACTATTAAATACAAAACACCATGAACCCACCTCACTGAAATGCAATGCACGAGATTTCATTTAAACACTGACACATGGAGAAAGTGCCAAATTGAAACGTAAAAGATCCATTAAATTTTTTTAATGACACTCGACCTCTTGACCGAAAAACAATGTGTGGATTTGCATTTAAAGAGTGAAATGCTGAATTTGTGTCAGAATTGAAAACAAACCACCTTAAAATGCAATCAGCTGAACTGCATTGTATTTCCTCTGTGTGGTGATGTGAACGTGCCAAAAGGAAATGCAAAGCACTCGCTCGAATTGCAGTGCAGAATTCTTGCCAAAATTTTATTTCAAAGAATTGCAGTGCAGAATTCTTGCCAAAATGAAATGTAATTGCTGTCCAATCCTCTACTGGATTTGGGGGCATGGCTAAGAAATCAATCAGATTCTTAGAGAATCAAGAAATCATCTGTAGCTGTAAATTAATCCAGAGAATATGTCTTTTCACAACAGAATAAAGGAGGAAAAAACCCTATAATTGTACAAACTGAGGATGGTGCAGTTACAGATGTGCTTGTTTTAGAGAACATGCCCCAAGTCATTACAGTAGGTGACAAAAACTTAAATGAAATGTCAAAAACACGCTGAGGAATGAACAGCTTTAGGCTCCAGCAGTACAACTGCATGCAGGACAACAGAAAATACCTGTCCATATTATTTATTTTTATTACCTTTATGCAACAGTAGTTTAAATTGTGCTCTGTGTATATTTTACCTTCCTGTTGGAATTGTGCTGCTGTAACACACGAATTTCCCTCTGGGATTAATAAAGTGATCTATCTATGTATATCTATCTATCTACTCAGCAGTATAATTAAAAGGCCTCTCTTTCACTCCATTCTGAAAAGACATTTTCTCTGGATTAAGATACAGACACAAAAGATTTCTTCTGACTGGTTTCTCTGCTACATCCCCAAATCCAGTAGAGTATTCTGATTGGGCAGTGGTTACATTTCATTTTGGCACAAACTCCACACTGCTAAAAACAATCACATTTTCTTTTGGCGCATTCACAGCACCACACAGAGGAATACAATGCAGTTGAGCTGATTTACATTTTAAGGTGCTTTGTTTTCAATTCTGACATGAATTCAGCATTTTATTCTTGGACATTTATGGAAAACCAATTCTTGTGGTTCCTGTATTCCTTAGCATCTAGAGCAGATGGGTATTTTATGGGAATATGGGATCCATCTAAGCAACCTGTGCCTCCTGGAAAGTTCCCAAATTCATAGAATTTTACCTTGTTCAGTTCAGCTGCATTGTAGCATCAGGGAAGTTTATATATACTGTTCTCTTAGTTCACAAATGGCCCTGCATACTCTGTGAATGACTTTACATACTGTTGGTTCACTCACACCAAAAAAGAAAATCCCCAGTTTCTCGATGAAAACGATTTCAAACACTAATATCATCAAAATGTTTTAATAGGTCACTTTTGTCAGCAAGAACATGTCTAGCTGGTGGAACTTGTTGGTCTTCATTGACATAGTCCAAGTAATCTGTTTGTCTTCTTTGATAAACAATATTAATCTGAAGTTAAATTTAAGCCTCAATTTAGTCCTGCAATAGCTCTAATCTTCCTTCAAGAATCAGATTAGATCATTTAGAATTAGGCTAAATCTAGGACAATTTCAAGCCATGACTGAGAAAGCAGATTTCTGTTAATCTGGCCATTTTAGTCTAGTACTAGGCTTAATCTCTGTCTGTGAAACCGCCCCTTATCTTTAATCACAATGAACTGCAAAAGCAAGAATTCTCATTCAAGACCTGGTGCGTCTTGCTAAAAAACTAAGCTTGAACTACATAGAGTATAGCACTATATAGCAGCAAAGCTACCTAGCTATGTAGTCGTTTGAATTTAAAATGTTGTATTATAAGGTAGATGCAGCATCAATGCGACTGCTCATCAAGTATAATTGTTTGAAAATAGACTCATTTGAGATGCTATATCACATTATGGAAAACAGGGTGAATTTTGTTTTGGCAACACAAATGATGAGAAAACAAAATGGCCATAAATAAAAGAAGTAATAAAAAGAAGTATAAATTAGTAAGAAGAAATAAAAGAAGTATAAATTAGAGGGTGTCCATGTGTATTTTGTTCCGAGGCAGAACAGACAACAGAGCACTTATGTTTCCAGTGTGACAGGACAAATCAATTTTTGGATAGGCATATCAAATTTAAAACACTATCCCTGGATACTCAATCAAAATAAATATGCTTAACATTTGCCAAAGTACACTCACCATACACTTTATTAGGACCATCTGTACAACCACACATTCATGCAGTTAGGGTAGGGGTGGCTCAATGGTTAAGGTGTTGGGTTATTGATTAGAAGGTCAGGGGTTCAAGCAAGCTGCCACTGCTGGGCCCTTGAGCAAGGCCCTTAACCCTAAACTGCTCAGTTGTATAAATAAGATAAATGTAAGTCACTTTTGATAAGGGTGTCTGTCAAATGCCATAAATGTAAATCTAATCAGCCAATCATTTGGTAGCAGTGCAATGCAAAACTCACAAACTTGCTAAATTGACACATGGAAAGGACCATACTTCAAAATGGGCAGTTATGAAGATGGTTCTCAACTACTCTCAAAATTTTTGTTGTCCAAAAATGTCTTGTGTGTGCAAAACACAAGGCAGTTAGAGGTTTGAAAGTGGAACACATGGTACACCCATAGACTCTAACAAGAGACTAATACTCTGCAATCAAGAGGACCAACGCACACAAGCAAAAATTGCCCTATAATCCTGGTGTGAGTGTGTGAATGACTGTGTGTCTGCCGCCCAGTGGTGGATGGTGCTCTGTCCTGGGTGTCCTGGCTCTCCCTTCCCTGCACCCCATTCAGTCCTCCAGGGTGCTGACTGTAAAGCATCCTTGGGTTTGAGAAAGGCGCTATATAAATGTAACTTTTATTCATTCATTCATTAAATGTTTGACTGTCAACAATCACACTGTGTGTATCATATGTAATCAAAAATATAAAACGTGTGTTTGGGGTATTTCAGAAAAACACTTTTAGAACATCCTACGCCTGTCTAGTTCACATAATAGTGTTTTCCAGCATGAAAAGCACTATGATGTGAGTGTACATCAAGGTTTGATCAGAAAGAAGTATTATGATGGCTGTTTGATAAAAATGTGACACTTTATTATAAAATTAATATTTTAATAACATTAGTATTATGCATTATGTTATGATACATTTTGTATTAAGGAATTATGATCAAGCATGTTTATAATACCTAAATGACACTGTATATTTGATTAATCCAGATCCTGCGCCAGAGCGTGAAGTGTTCCTGCCCTCACCTGTTCATGTTTTGGAAACTTCTGAGCTTTGAACTGCTTTTGTGTTTCAATACTCCCTCCACGATGCGGTTGTTTTGAGTTTTTGGACTGTTCTTTTGGACTGTTCTCTGGACTGAATTTCGCTTTTCGTTTCATACCCATTTCTGAACTGCACTGCCTTCAGTAAACACTCTGCTCTTGACTCCTATAAGTGTGGGTTCATTACATTAAATACTTAAATACTTATATTGTTACAAAAATATAACAAGACAGAAATTATACCTTTGAATGAACTCCAGCATTGACTGTAGCTCCACTGGATAGTGTATGTTAAAGCAGTAGTAACTGCCAAACAGGAGGCAGAAGGCAGCTATGAAAGAACTGATGTGGTCATTGACAACCTCTTGGTAAATACTCAACATTAATGTCCCAACAGTAAAGCAGGATAACCCTGAAAACAAAGCAAACAACAAATTAAATAAAATAAAATTTGAATTTGAATTTGAACATTTAACATACAGTGCATCCGGAAAGTATTCAGAGCGCTTCACTTTTTCCACATTTTGTTATGTGACAGCCTTATTCTAAAATGGATTACATTCATTTCTTTTTATTTTTTTTAACCTGGCTTGGCGAGAATTTAGGAATCTAGCTGCCTTAATATACCCTCAAAATTCTCTCAGAATTCTTCAAACCTGGTGTGTAGGACAAGGCAAAGTCAAAACGTGAGAAAAACGGTGCCGTCCTGGCTTGGCGAGAATTTAGGCATCTAGCTGCCTTAATATACTCTAGGTTTTTATGGTCGGTAAAGATGGTGACTGGAATCTTGGCCCCCTCCAGCCAATGCCTCCACTCCTCCAAGGCCATCTTGATAGCCAGGAGCTCGCAATCACCCACGTCGTAGTTCTGCTCAGTGGGTGTGAGCTTACGTGAAAAGAAGGCCACAGTGCAGCTTGACAAATAGCTGATGTGCCAATAGCCGTCAGAGGACCAGACGGACCTGTTTGACACAAGATCTGGGGTGTAGATAAAGATATCGTCAATGTAAGCTATTACACATACATCTAACAAATCTCTTTAAAGTATTGGAAAACACTTTTTACGGGCGTACGACCAGGCAAGAGGTCGATGGCACGAACGGGCGATGTGGAGGTTCCTTTTATCAAAAATCTCCATGAGGTCAGCATACTTGGGGGGAACATGAACCTGGACCGTGGTTTCAGGGCTTTCGAACTTAGTGGTGTGGATGGACTTGAAATGCAGATTGATTACGCTGCATGGTGGCACGAACCTCCTCCAATTGCTGCGTGCTATGTAAGAGCACCTGCTGTAACTTGCATGTGCCCTCTGACTCCATTGTGAGGCAGATCAACCTGTAATGATCCCCACACAGGCTGAAATCTCAGGAGAGTTGAGTGAACGACAAACGTATTGCAACACGATTTGACGTGGCATTGATCCGTGCTGGGGAGATAAAAGGCCTGTTTCAGACCTCCCCATCATGGATCAACACCACATCAAATCATTTCGATACTTTTGTCATTCACTCAACTCTCCTGAGCTAGCTAGGTTATCAAAAAGGCCGCCACACGGTGCGCCTCATTAAATGGGCCCTGTGGGAGTTGTAGTCCGGGAGTGTAATTCTCCCACAGCGCGTCTACAATTTAACTGTGTTAACACAAATGATCACATATTAGAAATTAGCTTCAAAGTAACATGAAATTGAAGTAACTTTTATTCACCAACTTAAAGTTTAGCTTCTTGTGTCCATGTTAATTGAATCAAACTGTTCAAAAGAAATGTTTCTGTAAAAAGAGTGGAATGTCCACTCACATCCAGTCACATAATTGTTCTGATAAATGTGTAAATACTGTGCTGCTTAAAGCAGATTATTATAGTTAAAATGCTACAGAAAAACATACACAGAATTTCACTGGAGCACTAGAGCGCCTAACTTTCTAACTTTTCCTTCTTTTGCTTAAAGGTCAAATGTGTGCTTTCTGTTGATGTGTTTTAACATCAGTGAAAAGTTTTACTGCCCCTCAGTAAAGGCTGGTTTAAACATGTTTACTAATGAAAATACAGTTTTGTCAAAAGTTTAATAAAATGTCTTTTTTTTCATCAAATATGCATGATTGCATGACTTTCCAGCAAAATCATGATGTACTGGGGTTAGCGTGTTATTTATGCAGAGACAACGTTATTCCAGCAGGAGAGTCATAGACGCTTGGGAAGGCATTTTTTCTAAAAGCGCTTATTTGCAGCTGCCTGCCGCTAATGCCAACGACAATTTTCATATGTTTATGATACCATATGATCCATAAATTGATCATTTACATTAAAAATGTTGAATTTGTTAATAAAATGTGTTAAAGTTAAGTTGCTGCTTACTCATGTATTTTTTCAAGAAGCATCCTTCTTTATAGCAAAATGTATTATGACACCATACATAAAATGATTGTTTACATTAAAATAATTAATATCACAATAAAGTGGAATAAAGACAAAATTGTGATAATGCATTTTTTTAAGTCATATACAATTAAAATGTTTATTTTGTTAATGAATTTTGTTAAAGTCAAATCACTGAATAATGTCTACAGTGAAAATTTTTCATAAATCCTGCTTCTTTCCATCAAAATGTATAATGATACTGTAGATAAGGTTTGTTTACATTAACATAATTAATATGAAAAATAAGAGGTATAAAGTCAAAGGTTTGAAAATGTCATTTCTCCATCAAAAATGCATTCTAACACAACTTTCCTGCAATTTGTAATGTACTTGTGTTATTAATAAATTTTAATAACTAAAATAATAAATAATTTAATGTTATTTGCAGCCCATATTGTTAATAAAACTTTTCAAATATTTATGCTGTCATATGATATATCATTTTATAAAGCACTGACTGCTCATGTATAAAGTATAATTTTTCATAAATCCTGTTTCTTTACACCAAAATGTATTATAACACTGTACATAATATGATTGATTTTATTAAAATAATTAATATTTAAATAAATATGAAAAATTGAAAATTATGTCAGTTCTCAATTAAATATGCATTATTTCACAACTTTCCTGCAATGTGTAATTTGTGTACTGTAATTTTCTGCAATGTGTACTTGTGTTAGTGTGGCGCTTAAGCAGAGAAAACGCTATAGTGGCAACGAGAGCTTCGTAGGAGCAAGGAAAAGCAGTTTTCTTAAAAGCTCTACTTTGCAGCTGTCTGCCCTTATTGTAAATTAAACCTTTGTTTATGTTGTCATTTGATATATAATTTGATACATCACTGATTACTCATCAGTTCAAGAAAGCATTTTTCTTTACAAACAAATGTATTAATGACACTCTACATGATATGATTAATTTCAATAAAATAATTAATATGTAACTAACGTGGTATGAATTTGAAAATCTGAAAATGCTCTACTTTGCCCTCATTGTAAATGAAACTTTTCAAATGTTTACATTGTCATTTAATAAATCACTGATTACTCATATATATA
>JAOUQY010000044.1:23194707-23207662 GCA_028566355.1 Doras micropoeus | reverse complement strand
ATCAGCATCCTGTAGGCAGCATCCTGTGAGCACTGATGAAGGATTAGAGGATGACTAATACAAACTGTGCAACAACAACATCTACTGTGTCTGACTTTACATCTACAGGATTTGGAAATAGGAAATAGATCAGCAAGACAAAAGTAGAACATTGCCTGTGAGCTTTTCATTGAGCCCATAGATCTGTCATGCAGATCTGTCATGAAAAACCCAATCAGGTGACTGTCAACAGCTACAATTTTGCTACAATTAAAATTTGGGTTAGGATTTGCCTAGTTTGGGTTTGAGCTACAATTAAACTGCTTGAATCCTTTTTGTCTCCTTCTGTTTCATTAGGCAATATATTATAAATTATATTTATATTTATCTTTCATTAAATTTTTGTTTTCCCATCATTTTAACAGCAACCTGCTGTTGTAGATCATTCACTTCAAATGTTGATGTGTTTTGCATTGTAAGTCGCTTTACTGCTTAGCATAGTTAATACATTAAATACATGTGAGTTATGATAAACCTCCTGTCAGCTCAGACCAGTCTCTTCATTCTCCTCTGATCTCTCATAAACAAGGCCTGTCTCAGCCTGCAGATTTTCCTCTCATAGGATGTTTTTGGTCTTTGACACCATTGTAATCAAACTCTAGATACTGTTATCTGTGAAAATTCCAGATCAGCAGGTTCTGAAAACAACAACAACAAAAAAAACAGCTCATCTGACACCACCAATAATCTGGTGTCCCTATTAAAATGGACAGTGAGTATTATATATTCTTTTTCTGGGGCAGAATTGGTGTACAACATTCCTCTTTAATAGGAAAGAAAAAGAATTTGGTAGACAAGTTTAATTTCATGATGCACCATATATTTTCATCAGGAGACAGATCTGGACTGCAGGCAGGCCAGTTAAGCACATATACCCTATGTCTACAAAGTCATGCTGTTGTAACTCGTGCAGAATGAGGCCTGGCATTGTCCTGGGAAAAGATGCCATCTTGATGGCAGCATATGTCTCTCCAAAATACCAGTAAAAGCCTCCGCATCAATGGTATCTTTGCATACAGAATATACAGAACACCCACTGATACATCCCATCACAGATGCTGTTTTTTGCACTTTTCGTTGGTAATCCAACATCCAATTTTCTCAAATGTCTGATGACAGAACATGTTTCCGTTGTCTTTCAGTCCACCTCAGATGACTTCGGGCCCAGGAAACTCATCTGTGTTTCTGTACAAAATTAATATATGACTTCCTCTTTGCATAATACAGTTTTGGGTTTCATTTCTTGATGCAGCAGTGGACTGTGTTAAGTGACAATGATTTTCCAAAGTACTCCCAAGCCCATGTGGCTATGTCCATCAAGGTAGCATGATGGTTTCTCAAACAATACTGCCTGAGGGCTTGATGGTCACGCAAATTCAGCAACAGTTGCTGCCCTTGGCCTTTACACAATGAGATTTCCCTTGACTCTCTGAATGTTTTCGTGATATTATGAACTGGAGATGGTGAAAGACCTAAATTCTTTGCAGTCTTGCACTGAGAAGCATTGTCTTTGAACTGACTGACAATTATCTCACAAAGTTTGGCACAAAGCGGTGAACCCATCCTTGCTTGCAAAGACTAAACCTTTGGTGAAAATTTGGGCTTGTAAAATCCCACTTACTTGCCCTATTCTACTACACATCATTTCCTATAGTTATTTCTTCATCTCAGCATGATCATCCTCATAAGATTTTCTTAGATAATCTAAGAAAATCAAGTGGGGTGGGGGGTAAGTGGGGTTTTACAAACCCAAATTTTCAGAAAAGTTGAGCCACTTTCTGAATATGCAATAAAAAATAAATTGCTTGAACTTTTTTTTGACTGATAAAAATACAAAGAAAACATTTTCAGTGTTTTCACTGACAAACCTAATTGTATTTGGTAAATATGAAAAACAATAGAATGATGCCTGTAACACAAAAAGGTGGGACAGAGGCAGGTAACACTGTTCTGGAAGTTTCCACAATTATCAGTTTAACTGGTAATAGGTGAGGTCATCAAGATTGAGTATAAAAGGAGCAATGTATTATTTAGACAGTCAGGGATACAACAGGATGTTTCTGAATGGTTAGTTATTAACTTTGTCATGTTGACATTTCTATTTGTACATGCGTATGTTTTGCCCATACAGTCCTGTTGGCTTTGTCATGTATAACCCACTGCTAGTGACTTGAGTGTGTGTTGTGTTTATGTATTGAGTCAGAGGTACTCATCCACCTGTAAACATTACCAAGTGAGCAAAAAACTTTGGCAAAAAAATTGATGAGCTGCATCAAATTGCTACTTGCTCATTTTTATGGTCTAGAAGCATGCATGCACTGTTCAAGAGTTCATTTTACTCTCACATCATTTAAGAGTGTTGATAAGATGAAGTTCTTACAGAACTTCTTACCTCTAGCAAACTAATAGAAGTGGTGTGGGGGATCCTGCTGCAAAAATGACAATAACTTTCTAGAATATTACATCTAATATGTTAATCTAATATAACTCAGTGCTAAACTCACTCTAGTGCAAAAGAAAAACAGCAAAAGAAAACCATAGCACAATTATTTTTAAAATACATTTCCCTCATCTTCAGTTTTGTGATGGACTTTTGGAAATTATCTGTCTTTTAGGTAAAGTCTCTTTGCTATTCCCATGCTGAATTGATGCAGGTTGGAGAAACAATCATTTTCAAAGTGGTTAGCATACACTAAAGGGTAATTTCTGACTGTAGCTGGGACTTTGCCATGAATAATAAAAATTTATTGACTAGGTTGTTCTGTCCTCTGAGGCTGGGAGCTAATGTAATAATATGTGTTGATTTCCTTAGCTTCAACATAATGCTGAAACATATCCAAGGCTAGGGCAAAATAAAAACAAATGGCACCCTTCTCTCAAGCCATGGGTGGAGATATTTAGAGGGAAGTTTAGTATTATTTAGTATTATATATTATTATTATTGGTGCACAAAAAAGAGCTAACATAAATTTTCAGTAAAAGACTTCACAGACTACAAAAGCATCTCAGGGAATAATATAAACATTTTGAAAAGTGTATGTCATGCCTCCTGTAACTCCATGAAGGAATATGCATATCAATAGCACACCCCTAGTGGCCAAATTGAGTGAGCGCACATTTACTAGCTAGCCCCTCATTGTAAAAAATACCATTCATGTTTTGTGACAGTAGCTTAAAGCAAACCATGTATGTATTTGGACACATATGTTTGAATTTGGTTTCAAAACATATGACCAATCATGTATTATAGCTATTTGAATAAACAAGCTCTGTCTCCTTAGAATTGCTTGATGTATGGACACCATATTGCATGAAACATCTAGAAAGGTTTTGTTAATTGCTGAGTATCAGACTTTGCTGAGTATTTTGACACCAAAATAATGAAGACTGAGTTCTTAAAAAGTATGAATTTCTGTTTAAAGCTGACTGGCTAAAGGCAGCCATGTTTGAAGTAATTAAGTGATTAAAAATTCATTTACAGATTTGCAGAACAATACAGCACACCACATTTCAGCTCAAGAGGACTTTTGCATGTGTGCTGCATCAATCTGCTAACTGGATCTTTAACACTGTTAAAGACGGTTACTTAACACTGTTAAAGGCTGTTACATATGCTGATGAGATTGAATGTGACTTTCCTTTGTTCATCTGCAGTGTGCACAATTATTAGGCAAGTGAGTATTTTGTCCATATCATCATTTTTATGCATATTATCTCGAATGACTATTGGATTTAAGCATGTATACATGTGATATCTATTTGTGTAATGAGGGAGTGTGTGATCTAAGAAAATCAACATCCAACACCTTGTAGGTGTGCATAATTACCAGGCAGCTTCTTATCCTCAGGCAAAATGGGCCAAAAAAGAGATTTAACTTTAAGAACCTATGACAGATGCAGAGAGGAGGTTCATTTGTGCACAGTCCAAGACAAGGGCCTGCATTGAAATGGCTTTCGGACAGTTAAAGTCCAGATTTGCGCCATCTCAGTATCACCCCGGACAGAGCCTGCGACATTATAGTAGCCTGTGCTGTTTTGCACAATGTAGCTATATTGCAGAAAGAAATAATGCCAAGAGTGCAGTTGAAGCAATGGGAAGACAACATTTTTATTGAAGACCACTTTTACTTAGCTTGCAATAACAAGCATAATAAACAGAGACCTTTTTGCCACTACTCTGTCTCCATTTTCTCTGAGTTCCAGCTTTCAAATTTTTAATTTTTTGTACAGCATATCCAGTTTTTTACTTTCAATTTCTTGGCACAGGTACATCTTGTACAGTTCATGAACATCACATTCCTTTAAGACAGAAATATAGTAAAGATTGAGAAGTTTTTATTTATGTTGAACTGCATAATTTCTATGCACTTCTTCCCTTGCAGAGGTGTGAGCTCTGGATGTGGAGGCTGAGGGCCTGAGGTTCATCCATTTCCTTTAAACATAGCACAAATCATGAGATCAGACAGCTCATCAACAGACAGATACTCAGACACACTCCTTACAGCTGGCCTTTCTGAACAGGCAGAATCTGTCTCCTCATCCTCCTGCAACATCCTGGATGGTCCTGCAATGGTCTTCCCCTGCAAACAACAAATTAGACACCTAAATGTTAAAAATCCTCTGGGTACAATCATAAGAAATAGGCTGCTTTATGGTACTCATCATTGTCAGATACAGGAGGTTCCAAAAGCATCAGGACATCTCCCACCACTGTAATATATTAAGCCATCACATATACAAGAACAAATCTATGATCTAGCCTATAAGAACAAAAATATACAATCTGAAAAACAACTGAACCTACCTTTAACATAAGGCTGTGTTTCATGGGGACAGACAGGATCAGATGTTCCTCCCTCAATTCCTCCAATGAAGGGGCGTCTGCTGTTTTGTGCTAACGCAAGGTCTTCTGCAGGAGTGAGGGCTGCTACAGGAGGCCCACCACCAGTAGCAGCAGTAGCACTTATCTTTCTGGTGGCTAAAATAGTTTATGCAGTTAATCCAGGTCATAATACACACTACAATATGGCATTGTACATTTTCCTGCACATTAGACTAACCAACTGGAATTGCACTTACCATTCTGGAGTATATTTTTATATTTAAATTTGACCTGCTGCCATGTTCTTTTCACTCCGCTCATGTTGCTTCTAAATCAGGATATGGGTAATTGTTAAGTGTATTAATTTAATATAACAATTTTGACATGGATATGAATGGATTACATAATATGTTTACACATTTAATGTCTGCAATTTTCTGCCAGGCAGCCTCTGGCTTTATTAAGATGTGTTGCCCTTCATCGTAATTATGTCTTTATAGGCATCATAAAGACCTATAAATAACTCCTGTTCAGCAGGAAAAAGGGCGCACATTCCTTTTTCTCTTTCTCTTTTTATGAGCTTCGATTACAAATGCGTGGCTTGAATTAGTGGATACAAATTTGCACCTGGATTTACTGTGTGCCCCGCGTGAGCTTTGATTAGTGGAATGGAACTAGACGGAAGTGAACTGTTTGGTTAACTCAAGCGAGGCTTTTATAAGCTCGCTTTGTGGAATACCCCCCCTGGCCAGTCAATACATCTGTGGCAAACACTTCAATTGAGGTAAATTAATGATGACAAAATCAACAGATAAAAGTCAGGATATAATGCCTCTGGCTAGGGAGTATGAGATGGAACCATCAGGATTTTTTAAATCTTGTTTCTACTGTGATAGTGAAAAACAAAGGCAACTAATTTTTCTCCATACATAATTTTGCAAGGGTGCTGCATAAACCGTCATAGTTTCTGAACTCTTAGCTGTTATTTCATAAATTCTCTAGGTTTGCACACAGTAATGTGGAATTTTTGGGTGTCACTGAGTGTCAAGAATAAATCCTTCAAACACATTTAATTTAACCCAAAGTTCAGTGCCAAAGAACAAAACATTAGTGATTACTGTGCATGTTAAGTTCTCAATTCACATTGACCGCAACTCAACACAAGTTACACTGGCTGGGACATTATTCACATTTAGCCGTTTTCTCACTGGCATGAGAAACTGTGATGTTAATTGCACTGGACTGTCAGTTTATTACAAACATGCATTACCATTGTATATGATGAAATAAAAATATATAAAATTAAGAAATAAGCTTACCCTGTGCAAAGCCCCTTCCGAGGGTTTAAATTAGCACTACAGTAGGGCCGTTTTCATTTAGCACCATAATGAACTCCTGGAAATTACTGGACTCACTCATTTTGTAAATTATCTCTAAATGTGATATAAATGTGAAATCTATAATTGAATTCTTCATACACACAACTTATAATTAAAAATGTGTATTCCTACATTTTATATGTTTTTTTTTTTATTGGTAACCATTTTTCTTTATTATAGTAAATAATGCATAGCTCAATTCAAACTACGCTAATGAAGTAAACATTACTTTGTCTGCTGTTCTAAATGTATCATTCATTTATTCTTATAAAAGTGCAATGTGAATTTTGTGCACCACACAAAATAAGCAGAAGACTGATTTTACTGTAGATTGTTATTCATGTTTACAGCAGACAGATGGAGTCAATTCATTGAACAAATATGAACAAAAGTTTTGCAATAATATTACCAACTATACATTGTACAATACACCAAAAAGTCTTGGTTGCATTGTTCACTGAAAAAAATTAAAGCCATGTTCTTTGTGACATAGGCACAGTTAAAAAAGACTGAGGTACCATCATGGCTCAGCTCACAATTTAAACATGAACCCTTCCGCAATCCATTCCAGACAGTCCAGCCAGAAGTTCCCCACAGCCACAGAACATGAAGGGAATGCTGAACAAGAGATTAACAAGGAGTACAGACAATTTATTGGGATTAGAGTCTGCATGATGGGGTAATCATACATAACAAATTATATAATGCTGGCATAAAACTAAGACAAACTGGAAGGAAAATCCATAATTTCCTATAAGCAGCAAAAAAAAAGTGTAGGGGTAGACTCAATAAAAGAATTTCATGATCTCAGATGAATGAGACCTGGTCAATCTTCTGAGCATGAGGAAGAATCAGAATTTTTAGGTGCCATAATTACATCATCCAAAATAGCCCCCCTATCAGGGCTATCATATCCAATTGGTGACAAAACATCTTTGTCCATGTTAAGAGAACCAGCCTCCATCTTTGCATCATATGTCGAAGTCAGGAAGTGGTGAGAAGTAGCAAGGGCACTACTGTCCAGATCTTCATTGTCCATGATGTAAGCCCCATCAGAAACCAGTGTCTCATTTTCACCTTGCTCCAGACGAAGGTCAGTATGGGCTGAAGGGTTGGTGAGGTAACTGTGGCTTTGTCTGGAGGTGTGTAGAGTCAGCAGTCGGTGGAAAAGATGTTCTGGCAGGAAGCCCTGGAAAAGAAGTGTATTATCTGTTAGCACTCATATCATGCAAAATGTCTTAGACACACTGGCCTATCCATCAAAGCTCTGCATGGCCAAATCCTCTGACAGTTTCTGAGAAAAAAAATTAAACAAACTTCATTTTCAGTTAAATATATGATCTATTTAAGTTAAATCACAGTTATAAGCAGGTAGCTTTGAACTAATAACAAAACTAGAAAACAACATTATCATAAATACACATGGGATATGTAGGTGCTGTGGTTTGAATAATGTTAACATCTTGCTTCTAAATGTGAATCAAAATGTACAGAAGTGAATCTTAATTAGCGTATTAGCCCTTCAGTTAATCAGTGGTTGCTAAAGACACCATGAGATGCTGAGCTCGGATGAGGACAAAGTACACAATCACGCAACGTAAAGATCCTTGGATGACACTGCAACACAAATATAGTTTTATTTCTTTTGGTAGTCTGTGTTTTAGTGTTTGATTAATTTGATTTGAAATAAGGAATTGCTTTTTACCATAATTAACACATGATCTTTAACGCCCTAAAGATTTCTTTTGTAATCAAATTGAGTGGGATTTTTACTTCAAACTTCATCTATTTTCACAAATTCATCTAGTATTCACAATTATTCACAATGCTGTTTGACTGGTCATAGACTTTGATGTGCATAGAGTTGTACGTCTGCATGATTAATATGAGTAAAGTTTCATATTAGACTAAAGTAAAGACTAATAATGTGAAAACTTGGTTTTACTGAGCCAAAGAGATCAAAGATCTAAGCAACTTTTACATAAAAATTACGTAAAAACTACCTATTTCTAATATCTATCTACTTCAATTACAGTCGTGGCCAAATGTTTTGAGAGTGAGACAAATTTAGGTTTTCACAAAGTTTGCTGCTTCAGTTCTTATGGTGGCAATTTACATTAACTCTAGATAATGTCATTTCTTGCCATAAAAATGAACTTAATCACAAAACCCCCATTTCCACTGCATTTCAGCCCTGCCACAAAATGACCTGCTAACATCAATTTAGTGATCTCATTAGCTCAGGAGAAAGTTTTAACAAAGACAAGGCTGCTGATATCACTCCGTCATGCTGATTGAATTTTTTCAAGCATGATGGAGCACTATGTCACAAGGTAAACACATGGCATGGGTGATCTGCATGTATCATTCATGTGGAGGCTTTAACTGATATTTTGGAGAGACATATGCTGCTGTCAAGACAACGTCTTTTCTCAGTACAATGCCAGGCCTCATTCTGCATGAGTTACAACAGCGTGGCTTTACAGACACAGAGTGCATGTGATCTGTCTCCTATTGAAAATGTATGGTGCATCATGAAGAGGAGAATCAGGCAACTCTGACCAAGGACAGCTCAAGTCTTGTATACAGCAAGAATAGGCAAAAATACACTTGCAAACTACAACAATTAGTATCTTAAATTCCCAACTAAGTACAAGTAAAAGAAAAGGTGATGTGACCCAGTGGTAAACATGCCTCTGGTCCCAACTTCAAGTGTTGCAGGAATCAATTTCTAAATTTGTTTATATTTAAGGAATAGTTTGTCATTAAAAACACTGAAAATCTTTTCATTGTCCTTTTGTCTGTTAAATAAAACTTCAAGTGAATTAACAAATAACATTCAAATAAAATTTCAGTTTTCATTGCAAGTGTTCCAACTTTTTTGGAATGGGGTTTGTATGTGTAATGTGGTGAACAGAAAAACATCTGAGTATGGGCTATAATAGTAGAAGACCACACTGAGTTCCACTCCTGTCAGCAAGAACCGGAGTCTGAGATCTGCTATACATTGAAGACATTTGGTTTGGAGATCAAAAGATGAATATTGAACAAAATACATGAATTTCAGATTTCATTTCCTCCTACACTATACAGATAAAAGTATTTGGACACCTACATATATCTACAGGAGCTTTTGTGACATTCCATAGGCATTCCATAGGCATATATAGTTCCCCTAACCATTTTCAGCTCTAACATCTACTCTGAGAAGGCTTTCTACAAGATTTTGCAGTGTGTCTGAGGGAATTTTTGCCCATTCATGTGGAAGATCATGACAAGAGGGCCTGGCTCGCAATCTCCAACCCAAAGGTGTAGCAGCCGAACACAATGAGCAGATCCTTCTTGAGGTCAACTTTGCTGTTCATTGACCCTTGAGTTAGATGGGCTACCTTTTGATGTGCCTTCTTAATTATTTCAGGGGTGGTGTGAGTGTATGATAAGTCTTCTCACATGTGGGTGCTCAGCAACTTGCAGCTAGATACTCTCCACCATTTTTCATGAGTGTCATGCAACCAAGCTGAGCACCGTGCACTGAAAACTTAATTGTTTGTACTGTGGACAGGGGGACAGTCATAAGTGAAGAGGAATTACAGGAGGGAGCTCAACACCAGTGTTCAGAATTAGAATGGAGGAGTGATGGGTAACCAGGTTAACTGACTGAGGTTGCTTGGTCAGGAAGTCCAGGATCCAGATGCAGTTTTGTTGCTTGAGGCCTAAATCCTGAAGGTGGGAGAGTAGTTTGTTGGGGATTATGATGTTAAATGCTTCACTGCAGTCAAGAAACAGCATTCGAACATATGATTTTGGGAGTTCAAGGTGGGCATATCAAGGCATATCTCCAGATATGCATACTAGTGCTTGGTATGGTGATTTTAATGTATGATTGTACCAACCTCTCAAATTACTTCATGATAACCGTTATTTTGTTAGGGCCTGCCACTTTCCTAGAGATGACACTGCAAAGCACTTGTCTCATTGCGGCAGTGCTTTTGATACTTCATCCTTGTTCTTCTGTCAAAACACACAATGTTCTTGAGCTCTACTGCCAGTTTAGTATCATCAGTGATGGGAGTTCTAAGTACTGTTTGTGTTGATAATAGACTAAATGACCTGCCATGCACATGGTAGGGTGTTAGTGGTGAAACAATCCCGTGCTTGTGAACTGCTTTAGCATGATGGAGCCCATTTTTAGGTTGGCCCTGGTGAAACTGTAAGCTACAGCATTGCAGTAGGCTGCGTCTCACGCTCTCAGTTTTTGGATCTTTAGTTCATCCAGACTTTCTTGTTTGGGAAGACCCAGATGTGAGAGTTTACAGTCAAAATGTTTGACTATAAAGCACTGAGTATGGGTATTCCTGTGTCTGCCTGTCCTCCATGTGTGGTCTGTGCAGGAATACATTTTATTTTGTTCTTTCAAAACAGTCTTGGAGCTGTGTGAGTACAACCCAGTAACCCAGAGCCTTAACCACTGAGCCACCACCATCTGTTACATTGATCAGCCATAACATTAAATTCACTGATTGGTGGTATAAATAACATTGATTAACTTGTTACAATGGCACCTGTCAAGGGGTGGGATAAATTAGTCAGCAAGTGAACAGGTAGTTCTTGATGCTGATGTAGGAAAAACCAGCAAACATAAGGATCTGAGTGACTTTGAAAAGGGCCAATTTTGATGGCTAGATGACATCAGAGCATCTCCAAAATAGCAGGCCTTGTGGGATGTTCCCAATACGCAGTGGTCAGTACCTACCAAAAGTGGTCCAAGGAAGGACAACCGGTGAACCAGTAAGAGGGTCATGGGCTTGCAAGGCTCATCACTGCATGTAGAGAGCACAGGCTAGCCCATCTTATCCGATTCCACAGAAGAGCCACTGTAGCGTAAATGTGTAAATTGCTAATGCTGGCTTTGAGTCTAAACACAAACACCATCATAGATCACTGTGTTGCATAGCCACAGACCAGTCTGAATGCCAACACTGACCCCTGTCCACCATGAAAAGTGGCTACAATTGGCACATATGCATCAGAACTGGACAAAGGAGTAATGGAAGAAGGTGGCCTGGTCTGATGAATCACATTTTGAGATGGAGATGGCACCAGTTTGCACTATTGGAAAAAGGCAAGCTGGCAGAGCTTCAGAGCGCACCTTCAGAGGTCTTGTGGAGTCCATGCTTTGACAGGTCAGAGCATTTCTGGTGGCACAAGGGGGGCCTGCATATTAGGCAGGTGGTTTTAATCTTATGGCTCATCAGTCCATATCTGTGTATACATGATCTAAGGTTTACTCCTCTAGTGAGAAAATGTGCGGTACGACTGATGTGTGGTACGGTGATCAATGCAAACCCTACTGTATGCCAGTGATTATAAACGTAATGTTAGTTGTGTCTTGTGTACTAAGCAGTTCTCCCATAACAAGGATTTTCTGCTGAGTGCAAGATAAAATGTTTCATTTTGCGTAAGAAAGGTAATGGTGAGAAAGATGCACGATCATCAAGTTTAGGTTGATGCAGCAAGATGACTCAGAGCACACTAACACAATAAAGGACTTCATCAGGGGAAAAAGTGTTTATAGACAGACCAATTCAATCATAAGACCTTAACCCAAGTAAGCATGCATTTCACCTCCTAAAGAGGAGATTAAAGGAAGATCATTAATTCATTGGCCGACCAAGTATTCTGCCTATCCTCAGTGCACGTTAGAAAGACGCTCTCCAGAGTCAACCCTCGCAAACCTATGGGACAAGACTGGCTGATGTCCTGATGGATATCTTCAACATCTCTCTGAGCCAAGCAGTCATCCCACAGTGTTTTAAGCCTTCCACCATCATACCAGAGCTAAAAAATTCAGCAGCGCCAAGCCTCAATGACTACCACCCCATAGCACTCACATGACTCATCATGAAGTGCCTTGAGTGGCTGCTCCACTCATTTCAAAGAGGACACAATCCCTCTAACTCTATACCTGGCATTAACCCACAAGAATACTAAACAACCATTGCCAACCTCATCAGTGACCGTGAAGAGACATAATATAGAGAGGATGTGGAACAGCTCATAGGATGCTGCAAGAAAAAACAATTTGTCTGAATATTAACAAAACAAAAAGAGATGATTGTTGAGGTTTTGCCCTGATCCCCCCATTCATAAATGGCACAAAACCAAAATTTCACAAAAACATTCAGTCTGCTGTAACATCTGAGTCAATGCCAACACTTCCCCTTCATGACTGTGATTTTGTGAATATATTTCAAAAAAGAAATTGAAGCCTAACACTTGGTGGTACGTGCTAGTATTTTTTGTGAATGCTACTGTGGCAGCGGGGTGTGATCAAGTGCTGCACTGGTAACTGGAGACAGAGTCAGAAGAGACAAAATTGATTGAATTTGAGTTTCTTTTGTGTGTGAGTCTGTGCAGGGAGCAAGGGCTTAAACAGGGGTGCGGAAAAGAGTGCGAGGGAGAGAGCCGCGAACAGAGAGTGGTGAGTTCAAGTTCGAGTCTTAGGCTTAAAAGCTATTATTTTGTTACAAATAAAAACTGTTCAAGTTGAGTCCCAAACCTGTCTCACGACTCTGTTTGCTACAACTACTAATGTGCTAAAATCAAAGTGAGAAACGTTTACCCAAAGGTGAGAACAAACACCAATCAGCCATAACATTAAAACCACCTCCTTGTATCTACACTCTTTGTCCATTTTATCAGCTCCACTGACCAT
>JAOUQY010000044.1:23119493-23131011 GCA_028566355.1 Doras micropoeus | reverse complement strand
CAGCATTGAGGACACCATTAATCCTGACCAAATCTCCAACTCCATTTGCAGAAATGCAGCCCCAAACCTGCAAGGAATCTCCACCATGCTTCACTGTTGCCTGTAGACACTCATTATTGTACCGCTCTCCAGCCCTTCGGTGGACAACTGCCTTCTGGTACAGCCAAATATTTCACATTTTGACTCATCAGTCCAGAGCACCGGCTGCCGTTTTTATGCCCCCCAGTTCCCGTGTTTTCCTGCATAGTTGAGTCGCTTTATGTTAATGACTGTGTTTCAACCTACATGTGAAATTGATGATCATTAGCACCTGTTTGGTATATGTGGTTAATCATACACCTGACCATAATCCTAAAAATCCCTGACTTTGTGCAAGTGTACTTATAAGAATTGATGCCGGTTTGAAGGCAAAGGGTAGTAACACCAAATACTGATCTGATTTAGATTTGTCTTTTGTTCACTCACTTTGCATTCTGTAAATTGATAAAAATAAACAACTGACACTTCAATTTTTGGACACATTCTTAGTTTACAGCATTTTTTCACACCTGCCTAAAAACTTTTGCACAGTCCTGTATATGGAGAGGAATTCGTGCCAAATTGAAAAGCAAACGCTGCAGTGCGGTGCCACCTCGCTGAAATGCTATGCACGAGATCGCATTTAAACACTGACAAGTGGAAAAAGTGCCAAATTGAAAAGAAAAAGATCCATTACATTTATTTACTGATACTTGATCTCTTAACAGAAAAACATTTAAATAATGAAATGCTGATTTCGTGTCAAAATTGAAAACAAAGCACCTTAAAATGCAATCAGCTCAACTGCACTGTATTCCTCTGTGTGACTCTGTGAATGTGCCAAAAGGAAATGCAAAGCGTCTGACTGTTTTTTGAAGAGTAGCAGTCTGCAATTCGTGCAAAGTCAGAGGAAATCACTCGTATCCTTAATCCAGAGAAAATGTCTTTTCACAACAGAGTGAGAAAGAGGCTTTTTAATTATACTGCTGAGTGGACAGGCGTGTTCAAGCATCTTGCTCGTGGTTGTACTGCTGGAGCCTGAAGCTGTTCATTCCTCGGTGCATTTTTTTTTTGACATTTCGTTTAAGATTTCGCCTCTTACTGTAAGGAAGTGGGACATGTTCTCTAAAACAATCACACAGTCGTCTGTAATTACACCATTCTCAATTTGTAAAATTATAGTGTTTATTTCCTCTTTTGCTCTGTTGTGAAAAGACACTTTCTCTGGATTAATTTACAGCTACAGGCGCTTTCTTCTGACTAGTTTCTTAGCCTCGCCCCCAAATCCAGTAGCGGATTCTGACTGGACAGCGATTACATTTCATTTTGGCACGAATTGCACACTGCTACTCTTCGAAAAAAGCAATCATGCACTTTGCATTTTCTTTTGCCACATTCACGGAGCCACACAGAGGAATACAATGCAGTTGAGCTGATTGCATTTTAAGTTGCTTTGTTTTCAATTCTGACACGAAATCAGCATTTCATTCTTTAAACGCAAATCCACACATTGTTGTTCCGTCAAAGAGATCGAGTGTTAGTAAATAAATGCATTTTTTTCATTTTGGCACTTTTTCCCCACGTGTCAGTGCTTAAATGTAATCTCTGTGAGGTGACTCCACAGAGTTTTGTATTTAATTGTGACGTGAATTCAGCATGTCATTTTGAAAAATGTCAATTATCGTGTATTGTTTTTCAGTAAAGAAGACAGGTGATGTGAAAAACAATGTAATAGTGGTTTTGTTTTTCATTTTGGATATATCTTGGACATATTCTGCATGCCACGATGGTAAAACAATACATTGTGTGCATTGCATTTCATGTTTTGGCACTGCAGCGACTGCTTTTCAATTTATCCTCTCCATATATATATATATATATATAAAACCCTATAAATCAAAATCTACAAAACAAATAACAGCTTTGCATAATACACTGTAGTAATTTACTTTCTTGTAGCTCATTTTCATCAGTTAGATATTAATGATGTTAAATGTTCTGTAGTGAGTAAACATGCTTCGTAAGCTGGTAGAATATAGAGTTACCATGTGCTAGATTATAGGTTTTGTATTTGCTTAAGATTAACTTTCACCACATCACATCACACTATGACAGAGAGGACTCTATAAATAATGGAATATAGAAACATGGTTGGTTGTAAACATTCTTACCTGTTGTGTTACTGTCGACAGGGTGACACCTTGCCTTTGGGCTGCCACTGTACCTCCAGCTGTAGCAACAACCTGATCTTGCACCTGTGCCTGTATAGGCACTTGTCCCGGCTGTACTTGAGTCTGAAGCTGCAACTTTGGCATCTCTGTCTGTGCTTGCGTAATCTGTGTCTGTGCAGGTAACTGGACATGTGTCTGGGGTAAAGAGGTCAGTAGCACCTGTTTCACAGGTCCATTAGGTGTCTGTACCAACCTATGGACACCTGTCCCCACCTTTACCTGTCCCTGTGCAGCTTGCGTAGCATTTAATACTGTCCCTCCTGAGACAATGGACATTCCAGGTCTTACAGGTGCCCCTGTCACAACTCTTGCAATGGTAAGCTTTCCAGCAGTGCCTGCAGTACCTGTGACACTCTGCAGTACTTGGGCTTGGCCCTGAGGGCTCTTCAGAATCACTATTTTTGGGGCTGCCTGTCCTGCTGCCTGTTGTGTAAGAAGATTTTGGGGTTGCAGCTGTTGTGGAGCAACTTGGGTCCCTGACACAGTCAAAGGGGAACTCAGAAGAACAGTAGTCGACCCACTGCTACTACTAGCCATGGGAACAGAAGTCTGAGGTACTGTCTGAATGGGAACCGGAGCCGAAGCAAGAGATGAGAGTGGCACCTGGCTTACTGGCTGTGTCTTAGGTGGAACAGAAGAGACGGTTGATGTGTTTACTAGTGGTGCTTGGATATTGTCACTGAGGACAGGGATACTCGTCTCTGGAGCTGAATCCGAATCTAACGGCGGATCCACTTGGCCAAGGGCCAACTTCAGAGCCTCCTCAACTGGGTCTGAGGATCCCTGAGAAAAGGTATCTTCTGGCAGGGAATCCAGGTTAAACAGCGGTGAATCGTCAAATAGGTCCATAATGGGATCTGCCATCTTCTCAAAAAGAAGAATGAACAAAAATTCCCATTTGGAAGTTAATAACTTAAACATATTTATGGGCCTAAATATTTACAGGTAATGCTTTTACAAACATTGTAAATATATGCAGAATTACCAGGTTAAAATATACTTACATTTTAGCTCCTATGGTGAATCAGACCCGTCATTTACCCACCAGTCTGATACACAGAGATGAACATCAGGTGTACGTGAACTCGGCTGAGGGATGGTGAGTCAGAGAGTCCTGATCACCAACCCTTCTCTCCTCTCTCCTCGAATACTTTCTTCTCTTTTCACAATGCTACACCAAAACAACAATGTCCTTTGATCGGCTAATGAAGAAGAATGAGAATCTGATGGAGGGACACAAGAGAAAACATTTCAGATGTTATATCGTTTATAAGTGTACTCGTGTGCAGCTGCACAACAAAGTACCCTGCTTTACATCATTACAGATTATTATTATTATTATAAATTAATGACAGAACACTTTTAGATTCATCATTCAATAGCAAATCAATGTCAGGACCCCAAATGCAGCGTTTATGTGGAAAAAGGTAGTAAGCCTTGTATAATTTTGATCATATCTGTAATGAAGTCAGAGGAAGTTCCAGGCAATGACTAGCAGATACCAGCTACAATTAAACACCGACTATGATCAAGACTATTAAATGTTTGCTATCTCCAATCATTGTGTATGTGCACAATGAAAACTGCTGTGGATCGTTTATGTTTTTGCTGATGATTGATGTAAATTTTAACTTTACATCCTTTACTTTCACTGCTCTTTCATTTTGGGCTCTTTCAATTCGTCTCATCAACAAACCGGACCAAAGACAACGTGCTACAACAACACAGCAGGAGTACGTACATGAACAAGGCCGCAAAGCTCTTACGGTCGGCCAGGGCTGTTTCTTTATTAAAACATAGTAAAACGCTACCAATCACTTGTAAGTATGTTCTATATTACAATATCGCTAAGCTAATTTACCTTTGCATCGACACACATGGCTTTCTCCCTCTCACAACACGATTACTGGAAACGGCTAGCGTAGAGCAGGAACTACCTTGCCAACACCAACGTCGAAAAAGCGCTTGCCCGGTTCTCATCCTCTCACGCTGATTGGGTGAGAGTGTGAGGGGCCGGCAGCATTCTCTCATCTCATTGGTCTAAACACATGTTCGTCATTCTGGTGTGTGAAATTACTGGGTGGGGCGGGTTAACGAATTCTGCCCAAGACGATAGTTTGGTTGACCAAGCAGTAAAGGCAGTCGTTAGTTTTCCCTGAATGTATTCGCTAGCTCTTATAGAGTATATTATAACGCGCCAGTGAACAATATCCAAATATCTAATTTGCCAAACATGAAATGTACACAGTTTTCCATGACCGAATGTGCGTGGCCGATCAGCACAACAAAAATTAGCTTCTTTACTTTAGCACTGGAGCCACAAGGCTAATAAATGACCTGCCAGGGATCCTTACTGTATACTACACCTATACCTGTGTAAACTATACCTAAATCATCACACCCCTGCCTCCAAAGACATCGTTTTGGCTAATGAATATTATAGATATACAAGTCAAAGAGCAACTGCTTTATCAAACAAAATTTGCTTTCAATTCTGAACACTTAAGTCTGATGCTTGGATGAAGTAATACCAAACTATCTGCTGAGAAAGAGCAATTACAGTCTAGTGCAGGGTCCAACCTTATCCACTAAGGGCCAGTGTCGGTGCAGGTTTCTTTCCAACCAAGCAGAAATCACACACTACTGAAAGTCAAGATAGATTAATTAAATCCACTGATTAAAAACAGGTGGAATGAGGTCTGGCTCCTGCTTGACTGGAAGGAAAACCTGTACCCACACCGGACCTTTGTGGATAAGATCGGACACCCCTGATCTAGAGACTATGGCAGTCTCTCGTTACCATGCCAGCATTAATGATGGCAGCAATGTGACACAACAAAGCACCTAGAAGTACCAGAAAAACTGGTATACCGTTTATACTTGGTAGGTCCCCCATGGGGTCTTGGAGGGAACGTTGCAAAGTCCTCATGCTGATTTTTGTTGAGGCCCCAGCACTGAATTCCGATATTACTTGAGGCAGTGCTGCACGCCTATCACATGCCAAATAATTCTTGCCAGGCGATGCTGGTCACGTTCACCCAGAGTCTTTTAACAGCCACACTGCTGTCTTAAGTTCAGTAAGTTAACCTTGAAATGCTCATACATGAAAATCCAAACTTTGCTTCTATCTCTGAAATGCTATGACCCATCTCACAAGATCCAACTATTAAACCATTTTGAAAATCACAAAATTATGATAACTTGGTAGAAACAGATCTAGAAGGTTCCATATATGTTTAAAGCTTTATATACACAGTGGCAGGTGCAACCAATGATGTGCATAGGTGGCATTGCTTTGTATTTTGCATAGGCTCAGTTTTTGTGGCACTTCAGTGTATATTGTCAATGCAAGCTGTTAGTTTACAGTGACTGGAGGCCAAGCAACCATTGGCTACAAAACAATTTTTTCCAATGTTACAAAGTAAATATGTTGTGAAGTTAATAATGATGAATATTGTTAACTTTCATTTTTGTGTTTAGCATTTTAGGCATTTTCTGTTCCCTTACAGCAATAAAAAAAAACATCCATAAAAATCAAAAGCATTTTTTATACTTTCATCATTAAAGTATTCAGTATCTATTGGGATGCCCTGCATGACATTGTGTTAAATAAATAAGCAGTGCCCAACATAATATTTTCCCCCACTGCCCTCAAGGCCAGTTTTATATTTTTACTGGCCTAGAAAAAAAGAGAAAAAAATACTTTCCATAAAACTGTTAATTTATTCATCGTATATGCCATACATTGTTCTATAGAGCCTGAGAGAACACTCAAACTCTGAAGGAATTCTTCACTACCTTTGTCTTTTCAGACCACTATCAGTCTTCTTACCACTTCCCCCTACAAGTAAATTGTCTCCATGTGTCGATACACTAACACAAAGGTCTTGGAAATTCATGTCTCAAAGAGAAATACCCATTGTAAGGACACTGCTTGCAGCTTAGTCCACATAGGCATCTCTAGTATTTCCAGAGGGATAAACGGCAGATGTTTTAAGTAATTCTGATTGAAGGACCTATAGAATGTGATTTGAGAACCACAATCCAGTAAGACTTTTTCATATATATGCTCAATTTGCACACTCAGAATCACACTAAACCCTACTAGGCCTTTGGATATATCAGCTGTCCTTGGCTTTTCTACACAGCACCTTGTGGAATCTGTGGCCAGAGTCTCTCCAGGCTCCTGATCCCCATGCTAGTTTTCTGACTGGTTTGCCTTATTAGTCTGTCTTTGATTCATTTTCTGGTTTTCAGTGTTGCATACCTTCTGGAAATGTACAGCCTCACCACCCCTATAGCAAAACTACCATGGTTCTGAGGGCAAAGCACCTAAAAAAGTAATCAATTTTAAATGAAAAGGGGCAGCTTTAAATGAAAAGAGGGCCACACAATGGTTAAACTCAGAGGAGGCAGGTATGCTTTTAACCTGAGGGTTGTGAAATTGTTTCATTTCAGATAACTAACATGAGGTGTTGGGTGTGCTTCTCTATATTTGTGAATGTTAAAAAGTTTAAAAATGGCTCTGTAGAAAGGCACAGCATAAGACAGATTATGATGTTGTCAAGGAAGAAATTTGCAAAAGCATTTTAAAAATAATTTCATCCATGTAACTTCAACTAGCATTTGATTACTGCATTAAACATGTTAGTTTCTTCATCTTTTAGTAACCCTATCTAAAGAAATTCCATGTCTGATCATTTCATTTGGGGAGTGAGATTATGCAAGATTAGTACATTTTGAATGTGAAAACGTAGGCAAATAAATACTTTTACAAACATTTCACAGCATCAGGTATTTTCATAACACTGGTTTTGGCTTCAATGTATTCAGTAGAGCAATATTGTATTTATTATAAGTAAACCTGATGGGTGGAGGAGTTGTTCTGGGTGGTCTGGGTTGGGCTACACCCCCCACCACACATTTTTGTGCACCTCCATCACTTGCCTCCTGTTAAATCTCTTTTAAAGATTTTTTTTTCATTATCAAGTACATTATTCAAATAATTTATTTTTACATTTTGATTGGCTGGTATAGCAGTCATTCTGCCATTTTTCCATCATAATTTTTTTGACCATTTTGACCAAGTTGCTTAACTACAGTAGGATATCAGAAAGGATATTCTCATCAGTCCTTTCAGCCGTATATGTTCTTTTTTAATTTGTTGCAGTGATTTTTGCACTATTGCTTCAATTATTTGCTCAGTGTATTTTTGTTTTACTGCCAGATCATGCGACATGCACAGATTTTTAATCCCCACTTCAAGCAGTGCCCCTTGGCAGTCAGAAACTGCTCCAGAGGACTTGGCGGTGAAGAGTAAAACCAGCCCCAGTACAAACTCTTCTCCTCTTAGCACAACAATGCAGTCAGAGGAGCAAATTTAGCACCTCGCAATATTGCGATATAGTAATGACCATGGTTTATATACAAACTCACTGCCCCAGCCAGTCCTAAAATCCTACCCTATGCATGTGTTTAGCTATGGTCCTAGGGCATTTAACCCTTAGCTGTTATCAATCTCATCCATGGCTGCAATAATTAGCACAGCTAGATGCGTGCTTCTGTGCCCCTGTCAAAACATGTCGAGACAATAAATTATAAGGTACACATTTTTTATTCATTCATTCATTTTCCTGACTGCTTATTCCTTTTCAGGGTCACAGGAGAGCCGGTGCCTAGCCGGCAGCTTAGGGCGCAAGGCAGAAACAACCCTAGACAGGGCGCCAATCCATCGTAGGGCACACACACTCACGCACACACTCGGGCCACTTTAGAGACACCAATCACCCAAACCGCCCCATCCGGGGATCGCCACACATTTTTTATGTAAAATGCAATTTAAAGAAAACATATTAGCAGAGAGCGTGAAGTTCTTCATTTATATACAAGGATGCAGGAAGTGGGGATGCAAGCTGACTACATGATGTCCCATGTAGAATGTTTAAAATACCACCATCCCCAAAGTAAACATTTTCCCACATCCCTATTATGATCCTAATTTTATATTTCATAGGCAAGTATGATGCCCATCTGAACATTTTGACCAGAGCCCAATTTAGGCAAGTAACACCATCTCTGATGGCAAATTAGTTTATAATTGTAGAATTTTATAATTCTTATTGCTAATGCAATTTTTTGTTGTCTATGTTAATAAACATTATATGTAGTGTATTGAGCTTAAGACTGGCAGTTCTCACATACAATTGTTGCTGTCATGACAATTATTTCAAAATCTGTTTTAACAAATTTTTCCACACTTTGCTTCTGATACATAAAAGAGAAAGGCAGAAGAAGAGAGAAAGAAATAGACAGTGATTTGCAGTGAGTGGGCTGTGCTAAAGGGAGGGTCTTTGTTAGATGGGATAAATAAGGCAGGAGTCATAGGCTTCATATCTTTTCCAGTCTCATCTTGCTTTATCCTGCACTGCAAAGGAGAAATGGCTACATCAGGTGACTTTCTTTCAATTACTAAGCAATAACTTAGAAACATTCTATATTTCATGACTCATAGAGATATTGGATCATCATAGTTATTTGATAGTGATAATGGGAGTAAAATATAAGTTGGTGGTTTAATTTACAGGTGGGGTGGGGTCCTTATACGTCTGTCTAAATGTAGAAAAACAAGTATTAATGAAAAGGGAGAAATGTGTTGTTTGGTCATTTAATATAGGCTTGTGTTTAAATATTTTTATTAGTTTGTTGATACTGTCAGTTAGCAAAGTATAAATAATCAGATGATCAGTTGAAAAAGTATCCAGATACTTGTAGCTGAAACTTGATTACATTATGGTAGCATGTTTGTCAAGGCTGAATTTAGTCGCATATTAAAAATGCCTATAAGTAGCATGCCTGGAAACTGGAGAGATACCATTCAAATAATATGCTGGAGGAATGGGAATAGGGATGGATGCTCTATGTCGGTGGGTGCATGTTATGGAACATCAGGAGGTAGAGGAAGCGTGTGAAAGACAGATGGTCACTCAGCGGAGTTGTTCCTTTTTCTCCTCTTGGCACATACTCCCTTTTGGATTCTGTTTCCCTATGTTGACAGTAATCCAATATGTTACCTGGAGATGAACAATTTTTCTTCTTCTTTTCCCTCTTATAACATTACCTGTTGGTTAACAAGGCAACTTCTGTCTTTTTAATCTCAAACTTCTAATTGTCTCTTTTCCTTCCTGCAGATCCTTTGCTGATGGAATTTAATTTCAATTAAAAAACCCATATGTTTTCCCCACAAATACTATAGCAAAGTAAAGAAAATCACAGTAGCTGCTTTTAAAAAACAGTTTGAAGTGAGAGAAAAGAGGAAGAGAGAATTATTTTATTTAAAAAACATATTTCACCTAGTATATTACCAGTTTATTAAGTGGATTACCCAATATCAACACCTTTTAAGAGCATGCACACAGTGTTAGGTTCTCTATCCACTGGAGTGCCCACTCTCCTGGGGTTACTTCTGCTGTGGAATCCCTTGTTGGTTACAAGTCAGAATGACACTGAGCCTATTGTACTGGAAGGTAAATGTTTAGTGGTCTGTGACTCAACACCTTCTTCAGAACCAGCAAATAATGCACTGGGTATGTCGGTGCGCTCTGGCACTGGCCGAGTGGCCTTCTCTGCTACTCGCCAAACCAACCATGAACCCACAGACATGAGCAATCGTACTATGATCATCTACTTTGACCAGGTAAACACAGAAATAATCAGCAGCTACAAAGCTCATTGGTCAATCTTTTGGTAGTTTATCTGTATTACTGCCTGGTCTTCTCTACAGATCTTGGTGAATGTGGGTGGTCATTTTGATCAGGAGAGCAGTGTCTTCTTGGCCCCAAGGAGAGGAGTGTACAGCTTTAACTTCCATGTAGTGAAAGCTTACAACAGACAAACCATACAGGTATGTCTTACTCTGCAATGAATGCTTTACCATAGAAACACGTCTATTATATTGACTTAGAGATCATTTTTTCCCACTGTTTATCTGTTGTAGGTGAGCTTGATGCTTAATGGGTGGCCAATGATTTCTGCCTTTGCTGGTGACCAGGATGTAACCAGAGAGGCAGCCACTAATGCAGGATTGGTGATCATGGAGAGGGGTGACAAAGCCTACCTTAAGCTGGAGCGGGGCAATTTGATGGGGGGCTGGAAATATTCAACTTTCTCAGGCTTTCTGGTTTTCCCCTTGTAAAAATAAGTACTTATTGAACCATGTGTACAAAAGGGTTGGCCAGAAATCTGATTTAAAGTAACAGAAGGCTGGGGAAAAAAAACTCTTGTAAATGTAAATGTAAAGCAAGCAAGACTAGTCTAACAGTAGAATATTAAAATATCAGATGATTTATAACATATATCATATCTTATTTTTTAGCAGAAGTTAATTATCATCATATATAAAATTATTTAAGCAAGATCTCATTAAACATTAAAAAAGAAACAGTGCATTTAAATCCCTTCATTTAAATATTTTTTTGTAATCTACTGTGCAAAAGTCTTAGGCACCCTATTTCTTAGTAGAAAATTTGTTATAGATGTTGCTATGACTTCTACATTAAGGAGTTATTACAAAAAAATATATATACATGCAAACATTACATGAAAGACAAAATGAAATGTTTCAGAAAAATGTTTGCATGCAAACAAAGTCTCCCGAAGACAAAAACTGACCAGCTAATTATAAAACTGCACAAATTGAGACTGTGCATTAAAAAAAAAAGCAAAGGGTTGCCACAGCAGGTATAGAGTTTGCTTAGTTTATAACTGTTTACTGCTTTTTGTAGCATTTTGTCTATGTAGAAACATTTTACTGAATTCTTTTTGTCATCTTTGCTTTACAGCATTTCTTTGCATGTACCTAGGACCGTTACACAATACTGTATATGACAGACCACCTAGGAAACCCTGCATATGGTCAACATTTGACTTTTTTTACTATATACAGTACTGTGCAAAGGTCTTAGGTGCTCTTTTATAGCAGAAAATTTTGTATAATATTTGTAAAATGTCTGCATTATTGGATAGTACAAACAACATTGCTTTTCCAACAAAGTATTACAGAAAAAAATGTATATTTAGTAACATATTAAGTAACAGATGACTTTTCAAGCAGCAAGCTTGAATGCGACCTGTGAAGTAATACCACCATCTGTGTGTATGGATAGATGTCATAACAGGTTTAAAAACAAAGCCAAAATGTCTCTGAGGCCCTCTAGTGGCTGGCTGGCTGGACTACACTTTTAACGCTGCCCATTCCCATCTTAGTAAATGGA
>JAOUQY010000044.1:22817708-22828111 GCA_028566355.1 Doras micropoeus | reverse complement strand
AGTGTGTGTGCCCTACGATGGATTGGCGCCCTGTCTAGGGTTGTTCCTGCCTTGAGCCCTATGCCGCCGGCTAGGCACCGGCTCTCCCGTGACCCTGAAAAGGAATAAGCTGCCAAGAAAATGAATGAATGAATGAACTAACAGCATGGAATCTGTGGCTGGGGACAGGGACATCTGGGATTCTCAGCCTGTTGCAACTGCAACCCCAACAGTAAAAGTAGAAGGAAAATGAATGAATGAATGCTTTTTACATAGCTAATGAAGGCAGCTCATTAATTCACTTCAAACAGCAGTAGCACCATGAAAACATTTTAGAACATCTATAGGACATGCAGTTTCTTTTTTTTTAAACCAAATATGAGCTTGCCATCAAAGAGCATATTAAGTCTATATACACACATATTACAATATAGACCTGTGCAATACGCTCCAGCCGAGTATGAATGATGTTTATTGGGTCTTTGAAGAACATCTGCTCCTGAGGTTTCATCTTCAGCAAGTTCAGATGGAGTGGACAAAAGAAGACAAACAAAAGATGACAAGTAATAAGTCTTAACTTAATAACGTAAAAAAAAACACATCAGAATAGAAAATGAGCAAGTTTCCTACCCAAATTAATCCAACTTGATTAAGCAACTTAAGATGGATTAGCCATCATGATGAGATCATTATAATTATAATCAGCTCCATAATGGATTGCACCACAATCAAGACCATATTAAGAAAGTTTTAAAAGTCTGTAAGAGTTTAAAGTTGCATGGTATCGACAGAAAAGAAAGAGATGCAATGAAATCCACATTATCTAATCAG
This sequence comes from Doras micropoeus, assembly GCA_028566355.1. Taxonomy (NCBI): domain Eukaryota; kingdom Metazoa; phylum Chordata; class Actinopteri; order Siluriformes; family Doradidae; genus Doras; species Doras micropoeus. The sequence continues at coordinate 22,827,301 of JAOUQY010000044.1, read as the reverse complement.
GTCTAATGTTAATTCTGATTTTTAACACTGCCATGTTTCTTGAAAGAATATCACTACTACTACTACTACTATCAGAATGTAATGAGTCTTTTTCATAAGATATCTGCGATTTAAGAAAATTATTAAGAACATAACAGGTAAGAGACCTAAATGAAACAAAAAGTATAGAAATTAATGAGCCAATCCCAGTAAATGGCAGCACCTCATACAACGGATATTAAAAAAAAAAGTCTACACACCCCCATTACAATGGCAGGTTTTTGGGACGTCAAAAATCATACCAAAATGAATCATATCAGATTTTTTTTCATCATTAATGTGATATCAACTAACCATAACGGGATAGCAAGCATAAGTGTGCACACTCATTTAAAACAGGTCATGTGACCATGCTCAAAACCAACCATTTGCATTTCAACTCGTGTTCAAAAGGAATTATGATGAATGATTTTCTTGATATGTCTTTCATTCAGCTGCTGAAGCCATTGTATGAACAATGCTTACAAAGCATGTACAGGATCTCATTGTCAAAAGGTATCAGTCAGGAGAGTGGTAGAAAAGTGATGTAGCATGGAAGGCCATCATCAACAAGTAGAGAAAAAGGGGCACCACACTTACATTAACATGAACAAGACGTCCTCAAAGGATAAGAAGAAAACATATCTGTGAAGCTGCCAAAAGTAGTGGCAAAATTAAAGGAGTTGCAGGAATATATTGCAAGTACAGTTTACTCCGAGTCTCTCATGCTCTTCGTAGCTGGGCTATGAGGTAGAGTGGCTAGATGGAAACTTTTTGTCAGGAAAAAACAACAACAACAAAACAATCCAAGCCTGCTAACCATGTTGCAAAATGTGTTAAGATCTGATGAGAACAAGATAGAATTGTTGTGTATAATCCTGAAAGATATGTTTCATGCAAAAACCAAGACAGATCATCACCCAAAGAACACTATACCCACAGAGAAACATGGTGGTGGCAGCATCCCGCTAGCTTATTGCACTCAGTAGGATCACCCTTAGTATCTAGAAAGTTCAGACAAAGAGCAATCCTAAAGATATATATGGAAAATATATAAATAAAAGACTTCTGCAGGCACACCCATGCAAGATGAAGGGTAGGGCATAGTTTGGGTGACAGGCATGTGAAGGGGAGTCGTAGTTAGACTAGACTCTTGCAATGGAAACTAGCTTTGGGAAGGAAGAATGTCACTTTGCTACTTTGTGTGGAAGGAACTTAAGTGCAAAAGATATGTTTCATGCAAAAACAAGACAGCTCATGAACCCAAAGAAGACCATGCCCACAGTGAAACATGGTGGTGGCAGCATCACTGTCTCGATGTTGGGCTGTTTCTCTTCAGCTGGACTTGGCCTTGTAGTCAAGGTAAACAAGTATATCTCCAAATGAGAGAGAGAGAGAGAATCCCCTTTGGCTGCTCCCATTCCTTGGGGTCGCAACAGCAGATCAAGTCCGCATCTTGGTCTGGCACAGTTTTTACGCCGGATGCCCTTCTTGACACAACCCTTCCCCTTAAGCGGGGTGTTGGGACAGAGTTGAGCAGTGGGTTGAGGGCGTTGCTCAGGGACCCAACAGCATCAACCTTGATCGGGGTTCAAACCCCCAACCTTCTGAACCACAACCCACAACCTACTGGGCTACCACTGCCCCAAGGTATACAAGTATATCTACAAATAACAATCAAATTTTGGCACAAAACCTCCAGGTGTTAGGCAGTCAGCAAGGAAGTAAGGAACGGTGTGCCAGAACACAACATTTTGTAAAGGCCCAGCCAGATCCCAGTTCTAAATCCTATTGAAAACCTGCGGAATGGCTTGTGGATGGCTGTGCACAGGAGAACCCATCACAATTTGAAAGATCTGGAACAAATGTGGAATAAAATGCCCTAATCAAGATGCGCTAAGTATTAGTTAAGGGGTGTGCACAAATCTCATACTGACATCCTCTTACTCCTCATCTGAGTCTACTCCAAGTCTACGCACAATTCTGTTGCCAAGTGAAGCATCAGGTACATGATGACTTCATGGTTTAAGTCTAACTGTGTCCTATGTTCATAAGGAAGCTCTCTATCAAAATCAGTCCAATCTACCTAAATTCAACCAATCCAATGCTTCAGGGCAGTTTCTAACCCGGTTATGATATTCAGCATTCAGCAAAAAATCAATAACAACTGCAATAAGGATTAAGAATAAGTGAATTTTTCAATAATAGTTGCCTTTATCCCAATGCTATGACTTTCCTGATGCCCCTTTTGAAACAAAATAGTACATGCTCTTATGTCTGTGCACACAGTGGTAATAGTGGGTAATTCGTAAATAATCCTCACAAGTTCTTTTCACAGACATTTGTTTTATAGATGAGAACTTTAGTATATGATGGTGTATTTAGGATTGTTGTATTTTGACTGTAGGTTAGTGCTTATCACACAAACCTGGTCAGATATAGGCAGGTAGCTGCAGCTGGATTTACACACACAGCAGTGATCTAAGAAGGGCGACAGAGATAATCTATTAGCTGCAATCATGTGGTAATTTAGAGCCACTGGAAACTCCTTCCCTATTTTTATATACAGGGTATTTCCAAAAGATGGACCCAATTTGAAATTCCGATTACTTCATTTTTCAGCAAGACGAAGCAGCGTCACATTTGCACCTGCAGGTTTGACGATTTCTAAATGACACACTATCTTGATGTTGGATTTGGTCACATGGACCCCAAGGTTTGGCACTACAATCTTGGCCACAATGATCCCCAGACATTACACCACCCTGTGACTTTTTCTTGTCCGGATACGTCAAAGATTGTGTTTTTGTGCCACCAATAGTGACTAATCTGGATGCTCTCAAAAACAGAACGTGTCAGTGGTTTGTAACAGTAGGTTTTCCACCACATAAAAGTCTTCAGAACAGGACATTTGGACTTCCCGGCTTCTCATTGACATGACAATCAGAGTTTGTCTTATTTCTTTCTCTCGAAGTTAAACAGGCTGGTGGGAGAATTAATTCAGTTACTTGGAAGACAAAAGGGTTAAAAAGATGACTACAACAGCTCGCAGCACATTTATTTGTCCAAGTTACCAGGCAATGGGATTTGGTGCTACATTCTTGGCCTCCAAGATCCCCAGACATTACACCACCCTGCGACTTTTTCTTGTCCGGATACGTCAAAAATTGTGTTTTTGTGCCACCAATAGTGACTAATCTAGATGTTCTCAAAAACAGAACGTGTCAGTGGTTTGTAACAGTAGGTTTTCCACCACATGAAAGTCTTCAGGGCAGGACATTTGGACTTTCCGGCTTCTCATTGACATGACAAGCAGAGTTTGACTTATTTCTTTCTCTCTAAGTTAAACAGGCTGGTGGGAGAATGAATTCAGCTGTAAGCACGGGTGGATTAAGGATAGTCTGGGCCCCTGGGCAAAGAGTTGCCCAGTGCCCCTCCCCCCTCCAAAAACATAAATAATAAATTAATACTAATAGCCAGAAGTAGAAGTCAGAGCAGTGCCAAAATGCCTCATCCATTTTCATAAGGGGCCCAAAAGCATGGCTAGGGCCCAAAAGCATGGCTAGGGCCCCCAAAAGCATGGCTAGGGCCCAAAAGCATGGTTAGGGCCCCCAAAAGCATGGCTAGGGCCCAAAAGCATGGCTTGGGGCCCCAAAAGCATGGCTAGGGCCCCCAAGAGGCCCTGGGGTCAAAGTCCCTAATAGTCAGAGGATCCTTAAAATGGAGGGCCCTCAGACATAAAAATATATTGTATCATAAATGTTGATAGGCATCGCAAAATGTTTTGGGCCAGAGCCCGCCCGGGGCCCCCTGGCCTCAAGGGCCCCTGGGCGCTGGCCCCACTGGCCCGGTCAGTAATCCAGCCATGGCTGTAAGGCAAAGTTACTTGGAAGACAAAAGAGTTGACTACAACAACTTGCAGCACAAGAGACATTTATTTGTCCAAGTTACCAGGCAATGGGATTTGGTGCTACATTCTTGGCCTCCAAGATCCCCAGACATTACACCACCCTGAGACTTTTTTTTGTCCGGATACGTCAAAGATTGTGTTTTTGTGCCACCAATAGTGATTAATCTGGATGTTCTCAAAAACAGAACGTGTCAGTGGTTTGTAGCAGTAGGTTTTCCACCACATGAAAGTCTTCAGGACAGGACATTGCGATTTTTTCTTGTAAGGATAAGTCAAAGATCATGTTCAGAAGACACTTTGAGAGGCATTTGGGATGAATCCAACTCTCATGTAGATGTTGTCCAGCAATTGGAGGACACATAGAGCATTTATAATATATACTTCTTTGAAATGGTCCATCTTTTTGAAACACCCTGTAGTATGTTGTATCATGTCACTCATTAATAAATAAAAAATGGAATTGATGCCTAAACACTGTGGTATAAGAAGAATAAAACAAAATGGGAAGTGCTGTTAGTACCTCAGAGTATCGCACCATAAAGTCACAGATTATTTCTACAGCCTATAATGTTTTTTTTTATATATAGCCATGGTTAATTCTGATGAAAAACTGTTTATTTAATAAAACAGTGTATGACTATTACTATTATTATTTTTTAATCTCACTTGGTTTTATGCAGCTTTCACAAAGTACATGGCCACAGCTGGACACTACAAAGTTATTCCCTCGCCTCAGAAAACAGTTGTTACAGTGAAACCAATCCATTCCCTCACAGAAAAACCACAAATGGACCTGTGGAGAGAAATATGAAAGTTTAAAATATACTTATAATGTACTACCATGAAAAAGGAAAGCAGGTTGCTAGCTAGTGAACTAACTAGTCATTAAACATAATTAGCTAGATAGTTAAATATTTAAAGCCTATTCACTATGCAAGGACATAGACATTATTTTGACAACACATGTTTAGATACTTTGCAGTGTATATATAAGTTTATAAAGGACACACGAACGATTTTTCTCGTCAGACCGTTAAGGCTAAGACCAAATTTTCTATTGCGCGAATATGACATAGTATACGGTAGTATATTAAACCGCACTACATCACTATCTACAGCTACATCCATGATTTCCGCTACACAACTGATTCTTTATAGTCTTTATAGGTGCAGTATTTATATTTATATATATTCATATATTTAAGTCTTTATAGGTGCAGTATTATAAATCAGTATTTGGTCCCAGGTTTATACGACTGAAATTAGTTTAAAATGGAGTACTGTTATGGCAAAAGCTATAGATAGCGGTGTTTAAAATACTACTACCGTGCAGCATGTAATATTCGCGCATATGCGTATTTGTGGCGAATGTTGTCATGTAACGTACCACTGACTCAAAACTGACAGAATTAGCCTAAACCTAATGTTAATATCACAAGTGTAGATTAAGACACAAGTGTAGATTAAACGGTTTTGTGGATTTTTAGTTTGAAAAGTTAACCTTGATGTACTAAACTGAGGAAATGAGTCGTAGCGGTTCTTTTGAACCGATTCTTTTTAGTGAATCGATTCCCATCACATTGATTCGAAATTTTTATGGTTCAAATAATCATGCTTAATAATACACAACTATTTTAGGGTCGTATTGAAAGTAGTAAAAGGCTTGAAGACGTTGAATGTCACATTTGAGTTCAAATTAAAGCAGTGTAAAGGTATTTCTTATTTTGAAATTGTTATTTAGCCGGCAGGCGGTGGGGCAGCAGGTGCCATTATTACATCACAAATATTCACAGAGATTCACATGAACATGGTGAATTGAAACATTCTTAAAAGCTTGTTCATGTGGCAAAGTTTGACATTTATGGAAGGAGTCTCCAGTGTCACTTAATAGTAATAGTAAGTTTTCCTTCCCATGAAAGTCTTCAGGACGGGATTTTTGCACTTTCTGGATTCTTGTTGACATGACAAGCTTTGTTTGTTTGTCTTATTTCTTTCTCTTGAAGTTAAAGAGGCTGGCAGGAGCTGTAAGTCGAAATTACTCAATTAGGAGGCAAAAGGGTTTAAAAAGAAGACTCCAATTTGCAGCACAATAGCCATTTATTTAGCCATTTATTATTAAGTTACCAGGCAATGGGAATATGTGTCTGAACAAACTGCATTGAAGCTCAGTTCTCTTTATGCAACAATACAGCACCTGAAAATTGAGTACATAACATAAAAATAATGTTTCGTTTCCTGAGAGTGACGGAACTTTGGAGTACAGAATTTGACTTATAGTTCAGTTCATTTTCATAGATCAGATCAGCTGCTCTGGTGTTTTCTGGTGGGCCAGAATTCATTATATTGGATTACCACATTTTAGGTGAACTTGAGTGGCATCCCATTCTTAATCCATAGGGTTTAATATGATGTCAGCCCACCCTTTGCATCTATAACAGCTTCGACTCTTCTGGGAAGGCTTTCCACAAGGTTTAGGAGTGTGTTTATGGGAATTTCTGCAAATTAGAAATAAGAAAAAGCCACAACAAAAAGGAAACGCCTATCAATGTCAACTACTGAGCATAAGAAAATATTTGTTGTGATGTTCCCATTTCATTGGTTGAAGCTACTTTATTTATCTTTTTGAAACAACACTTTTTGCAGTTGTTAAAAAAAAAATAAAGACATGATTGATTGGGAGACCTGTTTATTTAGCATTGTTCTTTTTAAGACAGCTTTCTGAAACAGTTAACTTCTTCCAGAGGGCAGGACGTCAAGGCTTTGAGAAAATGGTCCCAGGAAGTATGGACGGTCAAGTTAAGGCTGTTCTCACGTCTAGATCACTTCCAAACTATATACATTTAATGTAACACTGATTGCTGTTGCTCTACTCATGTCTGGGGTAGGATGTGGTACACCACTAACCTTTTTTCTCCAAAGAACACCATACCCTCTGTATAAAATGTATTAAATCAGTAGCACATCAGAAAACTGTATAAATGTAATATGTAATATTATTTTTTTTTAAAGAAACTAACGTTTTCAGTGTACATATTTGTTCGTCTCCACTAGCATGCAGTGGATTATCTTTACGTCATCCTTTTGACCACCAAATGTCTCCAATGTGCACTGTACTGAGTACTGTACAAGCTTTGAGTAATGAATTCTTCCCAAAACGAGTGGAAGGAAAGCTTTATTTTGCCATATTTGCTATACATGAGTGTTATGGTATATTATTACAACTATATTTAAAAACCAGTGTGTTCTGCATGTTATGAAAAACATTGGAAGTGCTCATAATAGGGGCAATATGGTGGCACAGAAGGTAACCTCACTAATTCATCAGTCCAGGATCCCTGGAGCTCAGGTGCATGTCCTTCCCTGGCTCAATGGTTAAGGTGTTGGGTTATTGATTAGAAGGTCAGGGGTTCAAGCCCCAGCTGCCACTGTTGGGCCCTTGAGCAAGGCCCTTAACCCTCAACTGCTCAGTTGTATAAATAAATATAAATGTAAGTCAGTCTGGATAAGGGTGTCTGCCAAATGCCATAAATGTAAATGTAAATCCATGTCGGCTCGTGCAAGGTTCTCCAGCGTCCTGCCTAAAAAATGCCAGTAGGTGTATCGGGTATGCCAAATTACCACTGTGTGTGTGTGTGTGTGGAGCCCTGTGATGGACTGGCAACCCATCCAGGGTACTAGTATCCAATGAAAAAATCAAAATTACAAATTGTGAATTTTAGATGTAAAGAAAAGCTATTAAAACAGTTTAAAATGAATTTTATTTTAACAAATGGGATAAGACAAAGCTAACAAACCAGTCAAAAAAAAAAAGATAGTGCTGTGAGATGTACTGTGGCATAGAAGTCAAAGTATGGTTTAGAAACAAAGAAAAAAAGGCAATGTTAATAAGATAATGCAGCAATGCAGGATGTGGCGTCTGTGCTTAATTTAACAGTATATCACTCTATCGGGTGTCAAAGAACACGCCTTTTTTTTTTGGTTGACAAAATGAAAGTCAGAGCTGGGCGATAATTCAATATTGATCATTATCATGATAAATTAAGACACACCGTGTCAGAATATGCTACTGTGGATATCGTCCATGCTTAAAGAAGGCTAACTGCCTGCATGTTTCATGAGAAAGTGAGTAAAATTCTATATCACGATAAATATCGAGATTGACCGATATACCAAAAAATGATCCTGTTATCATTTTTTTGCCCATATTGCCACTTCTACTGGATTCCATACTTTTGACTGACTGAACCCACTGTAATCATTTCCTGTTGTAGTCTACGTACCTCAAAGCTCAGTGCTCTGAGATGCTTTTCTGCTCACCATGTCTGTAAAGAGTGGTTACTTCCTGTCAACTTGCCATTCTGCATGAACTCTCTCAGCATCAAGGTGTTTATGCCTACACTGCTGACACTTATTGGCTGTTTTTTGACTGTTGTGTCTAAAAATCCTAGATCAGCAGTTTCTGAAATACTAAACCCAACCCATCTGACACCACCAAGCATGTCACGGTCAAAGTTATTGAGATGACATTGTTTGATGCAAAATAGAGAAGAAAAAAAAGATTTGATTACAACCATGAATCATCCAGATCAAACTTGAGAGATGCAATATTTTTTTTTTATGGATAACTGAAACTGGAAACACATCCAGAGAGCCCACCCCTTCATATTTTGGGACTGGTGTAGGTCTAGCATAGGTTTAACTGTATGTATATATATATATGTATATGTATGCACGTGTTACTCCAAACTTATAGTTGTGTTTTGAAATCAGTAGGGTTTCCATAGAGTCCAAGTGAAATATAGTGGTACATCTGCTGGTATTGACTGTGTTAAAAAAAATGCCCTTACATTTCTACTGCTTAGATTTTCACCTTAGGAGAGAACCTAATAACAGAGAACCAAGGGGTCTCTTTGTAGAGAACCAAGAGGTTCATTGGACAGAATTACTTCAACAACTAGTAGTTTAAGGTCATACCATAAGGTCAAAACTTAACACTGGCTTGAATTTCCATCTAGCCATTCCTTTTCATTCCTTTTCATTCCTTTCTTTTTTTTCCTACCTTAAAAAAACCAGTGTCTACTATTTGTACATATTTTAACCGCTAGTTACTTTTGCATTTTGGGAGCTGTCTGAAATAAAATCTGTACTAATATTCCGTACCATAGATATTCACAGTGGACTTCTTTGTACATCAATAACCATTAACAAATTCTAATTCCCTTCCAAATCTGATACTGGATCAGGTCCAGGCAGATGCCACGGTCAGTTCCAAGCAGGGCTTGGGAAGGAGTCAATCTGTATTGTTTCCTGACAGACTGTGCCCTGAATGGAGTAGGACACCCGAACCCGCATCTTTAGGCTTGCCTATAAGCAGAGATAAAATGGTGTACATTCATTAAGCAGGCTGATTCAACATTCAACCAGCATTCAACATAGAAAAATAAAAGCAGTCTACATAACAACTGACCTTATTGGTACTGTTGAGTAAAACAGTCTGAGTGACTGTACCATGGTTTTGTCCTGGAATCACGTCACCGCTTGGAGCCTTCATCTGAAGCTGTACACTCTATAGAAGAAACCCATTAAGATAGATCCAATTCCAAGTCCATCCCAGCACATCAGTTTTCACAATAATACAAGCACTTGGCTCCTTTCACATCATTTT
>JAOUQY010000044.1:22768803-22780094 GCA_028566355.1 Doras micropoeus | reverse complement strand
CTACACCATACTAATAAATTATTGTGGTCTAAAATGACAGGTGTTTCAGTTTCATTGTCTAACCCCTGTATGTTATTCATGTTGTATTAAGATCGTACATACAGCACCCTGTTGTTTTTAGGTACAACTTTTGCTATAGATTTGATCTGTTTTCAGACAAAAAAACATAATGAAGGCTGCTGGGGTTTGCATGCAAAGCAAGAAGTAACTGAGCGTCATGGAGAATCTGCGACAGCTCTTCTGGAGACTTTGAGTGTCACACTTACTTCTCGATTTGCATGCAAAACCCTGCAGCCTTCATTATGATTTTTGTCTGAAAAGAGGTCTGTTGTATAATGTGTTGCTTTCGTTACTGACATACAAACATTTTTCTGTAACATTTCTTTTTTTTTTTGGAAAGGTAATATTTGGAAATATCAAATCAAATTTTTGTACTGACTCAGTAATACAGAACTACGAAAACAATTCTTCAATTCTGAGCACTGTATAGCGCTCTTATTTACTTTAATGCTAAAAACGGCGAGTCGCTATATTGTTTTAATTGTTTTAATTATATGCTGAATCATTACATTACCTCATACAGGATCACACATTCGAAATCCGAGCTGTCTTTTAATTGAATAGTTATGTCGAATGGGTGCTTGTGTCTGTCCGAGATTGTCAAAACAGCCAAAGCTTTGAGAGATTGGCACTAAGCAAAAGCCATCACGGTTTCTGTTCAATGGAGAGAGAGAAAAATGCTTGCACAGGCTCTGATCATGAACTGTAGACATACACATACGAACCGTAACTCTCCTTGACTTGTCTGTGTGAATGCAGTCAGGCATTGCATCTTAATCTTGTGTTAGCTCCCTATTGTGCCTATGAAAGACCACATTTGTTCTTTTTTTCCCCCAGATCCTTTTTGTTGACATAGGTTGGGAAAAAAAGAGGGCTTGTGCCTTTTAAGTGGCCATGAAGCCTAGAGAAGTGCTGGAAGAAAGAGCGAGAGGCACACAGAGACAGCCTGAATGTTCTCCTGCTTTTAGAGCTTATAGGGATAAACCTGCTGCTGTCACTGCACATGCATTAAAGGGAGCTATCTCTTGTTGAAATGCAGCACATTAACTGGTAGAAACCCTGTTATAATGAATTCAGAAACCTAAAGGCAGAGGAGAAAGAAAAGGACTGCAGCTGGTGAGGACTGCAACAGCCTATTAAAATATATTATTTTCGATTCTTGATATTGGATTGTAGAGAAGAGCAGAAAAAGTGCTCTCTCTGCTCTTACCGTCTCTTTAACATTATTTGAATGGAACATCATTATTTACTTTTGGCCATTTTTCAACTTCAGAATGATCAGATATCTAAGAGATTAGCTGTCCAGTGCTTCCAAAACTAATATAAAACTGTTAGTACTGATGTTTTTCAATGCATATGCAGCCCTTTTCTGGCAAAGTGATTTATATGAAGGATTTTTTCTGTGTAATAAGTATTACTCTTCTTACCACTGGAGAGCTGAACACCATTCTTCTAAAAGATCAATCATTTGTTTGATGATGGTGGTGGGGGGTTATGGGTTGTGTAGCATGTTGGCCAAAAATCCAATCTTTCCCAGGTGTTCAATTGAGTTCTTCAGATCTGATGAGTGTGCAGGCCATAGTACACTGAAGTACCAGAAAAACTGGTATACCAGTTAATACTTGGTAGGTCCCCCAAGGGATCTTGGAGGGAAAGTTGCACAGTCCTCACGCTGATGTTTGTTGAGGCCCTAGCATTGAATTATGACGTTACTTGAGTCTTTTTACGGCCACGCTGCTTGTAGTCACAACGGTACACCCTTGAAATGCTCATACGTGAAAATCCAAACTTCAAAATGCTATGACCCATCTCATGAGCTCCGACTCAATAACTTGACATTCTCACGGCAGGAAACAGCTCTAGAATCTTCCATAGATGTGTGTCGCTTTATATACGGTGCACGCAACCACTGAAGTGCATAGGTGGCGTTGCAATGTATTTTACACAGGCTCCCGTACCAGTTTTTCTGGTTCTTCAGTGCACACGGTTTACATCCTTTTCATACTAATCAGTGGATGTGCTTGGGGGTGTTGTCATCCTGGAAGAGACCTTTCTCATCAGGATTTAGAAATGTTTCCTTAGAGGAAGAAAGGGATCAATCAGAATAACTTGATATCGATTTGTAACGAACCTTCCCACGAAGGCGACACAAACCATGCAGCGATGTAAATCCAAGCAGATAAAATACAAGCTTTTGCGAATAGATTTTCCACATCCTCAATCTCATCTGTTGAGGCGTGTTTCCAGATGACACTCCATTGCATTTGATCTAAAATGGATGACAAGGTTTTGCACAGACATGTGGAGTCTATGCCAACACAGCTCGATCAAGCAAAAGGGGGGGTTGGGATTTAGAAAAGACAAGTCAAATCAATCCAAAGCTCTTCTGAACGATCACACTTGTCCTCCGATGGAACGCTTCTCATGGCAGTGGTTTCTTTCAGCATGACTCCGCCCCCGTCCACAGGACAGTTCTCTGAATGGTTTGATGAGAATGGAAATGATAGAAATCATATGCTGTGGCCTTCACACTCAACAGATCCTAACATGGTTGAACACCATATTGGTGTGCCTTATTAGACAGCACTCTATCATCATCATGATCAACAGGGGGATATTATTCAACAGAATGGTGTTCATTGCTTCAGCAGAGTTCAGTATGTAGAACTGATGACTTGCATCATACCAGTATAATAGTGAATGCACATACAGTGTGTTTATTTTTATAATCTATATTAGGAATTACATATAGATCTGTTTTCTTTTGCTGTTCTGGCTATTGATTTTTGCTAGCGGAGATCTCAATTCCTGCCTCCTGCACCTTTTAAATGAGCGTTGTAGGAGTTAGAGGTGGTGCAGCATGTAGTGTTGTATCCTATATGCTACTGCAATGGTGACTGTTTAAGAAGTTAATTGACTCTTACAGTATGATAGATGACATGCTCTGGTATCAAATTCCATGTAGGGAAAAAAAACTGTCTGACTATGTAACCAGTTGGCTTAACAAGAAGTGAATGTTCAAGTCAAGTCCATTTAACCTGTTAATCCGTTAACGCCATGGCGTCTTATATGATTATTCATATAAAAAAAAAAGAGCATAGCGTTCAGTGTATGTGAAGAATGGTTTGTGAAGAAAGTTTGAGCCTGGGAGTTCTAGTTATTCAGTTTGATCACATTCATACCATTGTTTCTTTCTTTGTTCCCATTGTCCACCTACTCTAAGCTCCTAAGGCAGAGCATGTGGATCCCTCTGGAACGAGAGCTCGAGTGGGCCGCAACACGTCATTTGTCTTTTATGTCTCACCAGCCGCCCACTGATGCCCAAACTAAAGTTCAGTGCCACCAGCTATGTTCTCAGTACACTCTAAAATGTACAACGTAACTTATTATAAGCAGTGCAAGCTTTATTCTACAATATTCTTTAAGGATTAAGCTCCTTTATACTTATAGAAATATTTTGATCTTGGCTAAGCAGTCAGTAATATTTACTATCTATAATTGCCTTTACCCTGCTTTGGTGCGTTTGCTCTTGGCTCAGTTTAAAGTGGGAGGTAAAGTAAGAATAATGCAATTAAAAGCTCTGCATGAGATGAAATTAATTAATCCCTTCCGGCCTGCTTGTGGACAAACAGTTTTAATGGGAAGACAGTCTCTGTTTTGCTCATTAGTCTTTACTGGCAACAAAACTACTTAGTGTCAAATAACAAATGGACAGAAAACGAATAAATTAAGAAAGAAGGAAAGAAAAAATTAACATGTCTACACAGAGTGGGGTTCAAAAGGCTAAACATTAAAATTGGGAAATAAACAGAAGGTTTCAGTTGCCCTGAAGAGGCCATGTTTATTTTTTTATTTTCAATTCATGCTCACGATTTAAACTGTGCGTCTGCTTTACTTTATTTGTGAGGACAAATTTGTGGCTGTTAGTTACTAAAGCATGCGCACGCTTTGCTCTATTCATGTGCACACTTTAGTAACTCATGGCCATGTTAAAAACTAATTTGTACTCACAAATAAAGAGCAGCCTGTGCACAGTTTAATAAATCATAAGCATGAATTAAAAATAGAAATAAACATGGCCTCTCCAGGGCTCTGTAGTAGGTTTTTAGAATTTTTTAATATTTAATGGATAAGTAAATGTTCAATATCTTGAAAATGTTATTTACAGTATTATTTAGATTAATAATTAATTATAATTATTAATTCTACTTAATCATAATAATATAATTGATAATAATTGATGATAATAATAATAAAAAAATTAATACTTTTTTATAGCTATTATAATTAAGCAGTGTTCATAATATAATAATATAATTAATTATTATAATGATTAAAATGATTACCATTTAAATTAATAGTTATTATAATTAAGATTCTGGACTATTTTTAGGTTAGCATATGTGTGTGTCGAGCTACAATGTGTCAAGTTTTCCATAAACTTTTAGACTCCATGCCACTTCAGTGCAAATTCAAAAATTAAAGCAAATACCACAAAAGTCTGAAATTCATGTAAATATTTTTTAATGTTTGGTTCAAGTTGCTTAATAATTGAATTTGTAATGAAAATTGTTGTATTCAATTAGAAAAGAAGGCAAATTAGAAACATTTTGACTACAGACCTTTACACACCACTGAATGTGTACATATGGCGCCCTTCGTTTGAGTGTATATTATTGCTGTTTTGAGGGAATTAGGGCTGTTAATCATGATAAACATCCTCGCCGATTCTCAGAGTGGTGGGAACAGAGCAAGGAAACAGAGACAAACTTGAAAGATGTGCTTTCTTAGACTCCAAAGGATTCTTCGGTTGTGCCTCTGGGGAAACCCTTTGTAGAACCAGCTCCTTATCCGAAAGGTTTCCGGTAGAAGCTAGGAATCCTCAGTTATCCAGGGAACCCTGAAAGAACCCTTGAAGACCCTTTTAAAGAGTGTCGCAGTCACTTCAGGCTCTTCAGTATGTACCTTGTTTACTCCCCTGTGCAACTGTAATGAACATCTTTCTACTACAATATATAATCGGTTCGTAGCTGTTACGATCACAATATTGTTCTTTGTCTCCTCGAGAGTCCCTTACCCATATTGGTCTCATTCTCATGAGAAAAAGAGATTATAAATCATCCATAATGTGACAGTAAGGATTACTCATAAAGCCTGGAGGAGCCTTGCAGTCGCACAAAACACTACCTGCTAGGAGACAAAACATTCCTTCTCAGCCTATTAATAACATACTGCTGAGGAGAATCGCTTTAGAGTAGGAAAGAGAGGTAGGATTACGCTGTGCCTATAAATATCCATAAAGCAAGAAAACAAAGATTTTTTTATTTTAATGAGCACAATATGAAAAACATCTCTCCTTCAGTAACTGTAAATAAAGGCCATGGTGGTGTGTCTGGGATGAACAAATCTGACAGTTTATTTGTTAAATGAAAACACATGTCGAAAATGACTTGGTCAGAAGGCCGCCTGGAAAAGCTCTGCTTCTGGAATCTGCTTAAAGCCCAAACAGCAGCCTTCCTCCGTTGCTCTGATGCCTAGGGTTGCCGATTGAAGTGTGCAGAGGAGGATGCTGGGATATCTGGCATCGGCGCAGCTTGGTGCAGTAAGGGGCCTAACTCCGGTTCCTGCTGAACTGAGCCAGTGCGTGCTTTACCAACTGTTATCAGCTCAGTAGGCACAGGAGGTTGAGCCCAGTCCCGCTTTTTTCCTGCTTCTGAGTTGTCCTTCCTTTTACAGCTTGTCCATATGGATAAAAATCCAAACACAGTCTTTCTTTTTTTTTTTTTTTCAAATCATAGCTGTCTCATTATTTCCTCACAACCTATATGTCTTTACACCGTACTGGATTTCTTCCTGTTTTCCCATGTGTGTATCATGTCTTTGACATGGTTGACGTTTTTCATCATGTAAGCTGCTGTACTTTGTGCTTGAATACTTCATGCCATTACAAACATGTTACTTGATGCATACATGACAGCTGTTTTTATTATGGGCCCTTGATGATATATGACTAACAGCTCAACGGCTAAAAGTCATGTTGTTTGAACAATTCTTTCAAGGTAATACGTTAGCTTTTGTAATTTTCTAAAGCCTTGTCTATTCAGTTGGTTAGGACATGTATAGCCTTTTCGTATGAATGGGTGACATACAGATGTCCCTGTCAAAATATATGTTGTGGGTGTACGACTTGTTTGAAATGGGTCTTGATGTGGTTTTTTCTCTAGATCGGTTCATTTCTGTTTTTTTTAAACAACAACACATGAAAGTGCTCAAGCTATGCTGTGTTTAAATCATTTATTTGCCTGTGAGGATATGAGAAACATGTCTCAACCTATATAGTCTCTATATATTATTATTCATATACATAAGAACCTACTTAATCAGATCACCCTGAAAAGAGTCCCAGTCATGATACCGATCCAGGATCCGTTTCCTTCCCATTTGTATAGAAACGCTCATTAGAGTATTACAGGAACAGCTTACCTTAGGTCAGCGCTCCTTGCTCTTTGGAATCCATGGTGCCTGGATTACTGCCTTCCAGCCATCCTGAGAGTTCGTCTCAGAGGAGCGGAACTTAGCCACTGTGAACACGGCCTTTTCCCGGATCTGTTCACAAAGCTAGCCAAGTCCTGCACCTCACGAAACATCACAAGTGACGCTCAGCATGTGATCGTCACCTTATCAGAGCCAGGCGTTGTTCTTGTGAGTTCATGTGCTTGCGCTTGATCGTTTGCAAGCTGCTGTTCTTGTTTTTCTGCCTTCCACCACACCATAACCCAAAGATCACAGATATATACACTGGCACGATCTGATCGAGGGCAGTGGCCATTTCACTTCACTTTGTTCTACTTGTATACACATTATGTAAGGCATAATGTACAGCGAGCGACTCATTATTGCGCTTCAAATAAACCTGTTGGGGTTTATTCCGCAATAATGATCAGGCTCGCTCTACATTATCCTGATGATTGCACGGCTGTTTACTAGAGAAATAAAAAATAATTGACGCAAAATAATTATTTAAAAATGATTCTGTGGTTAGAACTGTATCCATAGCAACGTAACCTAACCAAAGAATAACCTACTTAGTGTAATAATCGGTATATATTAAAATTAAATTTTAGGAAAATTTGACAAACTATGACGTTTTCTGATGGAGTAACGACTTTTTGCCACAGGGTGTCACAAACGAGCTGACGTTGTTAATTTGATTACTAAAACAATAAAAATTTTATGGACATCTTTCTGTGGATTAATGTGATTGGACGTAGTCCTATATGTTCGTCTGTGCTCAGAACTGCGTCCGGTCTGTTATTCGGAGACAACAGACCGTACAATGCAGTGAATCGACCTGATAAAAGCCATGTAATAATACGTTTTACCGACGATTAGAAGTGGTTCCTGGGGTAATTCTTCTATAATGGATGGTCAGCGGGGAAAAATATCAACCAATCAATCTGTGGTGAAACGAGATGATAAAAAAAAAAGTGCATCAAAGTATTGCAGTAACTTTTCTTTTTACAAGACCAATAAAATATCCCATTGAACACTTTGCCTCACAATCCACCTCCCACCCCTCCTCCCAAACTCTACTAAATCTTCATTTTAAAAGTTCTAGGCTGAATCAGAACCATATCCATGTGCCTAATGAACTCGTTAACACATTTTCTTCAGCATACACTTATGCATCAAAGTATGATGGTGATAACTCCAATTCTTTCCACATGTAGGATTCAAAGACCACCTTGAGCACAGAAGCCACAAGTAGTTTTTATACTGTGCTCCCACATACATCTGCATGGCACCAAAGTCCCGTATCCCGTTCCAATTCATAAAACCACAGTCATCACTTGGAGACAGTCGGAGTGTTTATGCTCTGAAATAAATGAAAGGCTCGGGTTGGAACCAGTTACGGTTGCTGTATGTTCAAAACTTTGGATTGATTTCACAGCTTTAGCCTTCCGAAGTTATTGTTTATTCTCCCTCAGGTATCTTTGCAGCCTCTGAGATTATGCCTTTGGGAGATTAATAAGGCCAGGCCCAGCTTCTGTGTACAGAAAAATGAGATGCAGGGTAAACGTGAATACGGCAGAGGACAAGTCAGAGGACGTTTGGAGCCTTTACTGGTCGAAGCGAGTGGCTTGCAGCTGGTTGGAAATCCCTGGCAATGTGATTTTTTGATTTAGTCCCAAATCACTCTGCCAGGAATCCCTCCAGCTGCCCCAGTGAGGAGAGAGCGAAAGGAAAAAGACTTGGCTGCAGTTGTTCACACTCTAGGCTTGGTCAGTCATCACCCATTAATTACACACACACACACACAGACAAACACACGCTAAACCATGCGAATGCATATCATACAGGCTCATCTTTCACAGAATACTCATAAGACTCATTTGCTTAGGCTCACCTGAGAAAACACATGCTCAATAGAGCCTTAGTGTCCTGTGTTTGTGTGACCTTCTGACAGCTTGGTGTGGCGCCCGTGTGTGTGTGTGTGTGTGTGTGTCGGCAAACTTGACGTTGGCCTCATCACCAAGCGTTTTCGGCGCTGACAAGAGAAGTCCTTTCCCATCACAAATTAGCAGCTTTGGAAATGTTTGTCAGTCATGTGAAAATAACTGACATGGACACGGCAATGGCTAAATAATGCAACTCGTAATTCAGTCGGATGTTGCTCCCTTATTTCCAAAATCACATTTAATCATTTCAACATGGAGTAGCTCACCACACTAACGCACATCATGTCTGAAGATAGCCATTGCTTTGTGCATGTGGAGATGCTTTAGATGTAGTTGTCTCTCGTCAGCATGGCCGTAGGCCAGCGCGTAATTGTGTTATGAGCCATATTAAGAGCCTGGAGGACGCTCCAGTCTGCAGCAAATGCTAATGGCTGTTCTTTCCCCTGCCTTTGAAACACACTAAAGTAAAGCAGAGACATGTTCCTCTGTCTGGACCAAAGGGTTTTTTTTAATATTGCACAGTACATAAAAACGTTGCAACAGCCTTACTTTCCCAAATGACACATAACGTCTCTTTTCTTCAAAGTCCACTCCCAATAAGTAGCTCTCCAGATAGTTTCTCCAGATGTTCTCTAACAAGACGGAACAGATCTGTAAAGGTGAGAAGAAACCTTTCATTCCATGTCAGCATGGTAAAACATACATACGCTTGGTGGCATGGCGTGTAAATAATTGGAATGACTCATGGTCTCAGGATGGTGCCATCCAAACAGTTTGAAGATGTATGAAAGCTGAACGCAATCACCGATCATACACATTTGCTTAAACTAGTTCATCTTTTGAACCCATTGGAAAAGACAGAATCCTTCAAAAACGAGGTTTACATCATAGTACACTGCCTTAAAACGACATATATGCAGTATATCCTAAGAAGTGGGTACTGGGTAAGCTGGGCGTTACCGTACCCTTAGGAATCAGCAACAGAAGTCACATATTGCAGACTGTAAATTTAAAATCAGAACAATAGAAAATGAATTGATATCATCTGTTATATAGGGCTCTAAATGATAACCACACATGCATAAATAATATTATTCCTAATTGACCCAAGCCATAAAGAATGCTGGCTATTAGCTTTTTCCCTTCTAGACTAGGCAAAAGAGCAAAAATATGGCCTTTCAAAATATTTATCCCACCTCCGTGAAATGGTGTGAGCAGGAAATAAAGAGATACAGTCCAGAACAAACAAGGCTCTCCATTTCACCTCTTTTAAAGACAGACTTTCTGTCCATGAAAAATGAAAAATGAAAAGAAATTAGACCTTTTAAACAACACGTAGTGCTGGCACGCCGCGTCACGTGATGGTCACGTGACAAAACTACCACGTCAGAAGTCTGAGATTTGCTGATACGACTCTTATCTTTAATAATCTGTCTTAATGCTTTCAGTTGTTGCATTTCACATTAAAAACAATATGACTACGGAAAAAAAATGCCAATCTCTCCACCAAACTGGTCATAAATTGTGCCAAAGTGGAAATTATATCGTTAGATGACATCTAAAAGCCGTTGAAATGTTCTCGCTGCCATTTCGGCGTGACTCATTAGCCGCAAAGTTGCTAACATTATCATTAAAAAGTGAAATTTGGTCTTAGTCATACATTAGGAAAGGTGTCAGCTTTAATATGACGAGAGGCTGCTGAAAAACGCCTTTAGACTTCAATTCGCTTCAGAGACGTATCCAATCACCACATGTCTAAAGTTGTAGCGCTCATGGCTGGCCAAATGAGGCCAAAAATAGACCCATTATACTGTATATACGATCACATCACTGTTAAAGGAAACTGTCCAGAAGAAAGAAGCAAATTACAGGTCTGTTCAGACAAATTGAATCCGTTATTCCGAATAAGACACTTCATCCATGGGAACAGATCATTTTTTTATGTCTAAGCTCAGGAAACACGTGTTAAACTATACGCTCGGGCTGTCTTTACTGTCAAGATTTCGAGCATATGTTGTGGGAATGCAGTATTATCCAGATAATTAACATCATCTGTTTAGACTTTGACACCTTTATCATTTAACTGAAAGGAAGAAATGCGGAACAGCCTACATGTCCACTCATGGTGCTTGAAACCTCATTTTCGATGCTAAATTTGGAAAAAGACAGAGAGAAAGGGAGCAGAGCATTTATATAATCCATGGTTTTCGCTCTACTCTTTGCTCTTTGTGTTTTAAGTGACATGAACAGCATCTCAATAGAGGTAGTAAAGAACTAATTAAATGAATGCATTTCCATTTAAACCAAGTGCAATCATAAAACTAGCATATGTACACTAAACAGTTTGTCCCTTTTTTTTTTTTAATCATTCATATTCATGCAATATACAAAAATATTGTTACAAATATTTCTTTGGTTTGAAATGATTACTATTTTTATTATTTATTAATTAATTATTTATTTATTTTTATTTACCCCCCACCCCCACCCCCAAAACAGCCATTTAGCTTCTTTACTGCTTTCTTTCCACCTCCAGTGCAAAATGAATAAATCTTTTGTGATATCACAAGCAACCTGAATTTTGACCTCTGGTTGCTACATTTTCCATTTTTGCACAGAAGCGCGAAATTAGGATGTAACATCAGACGTCTCGGGTCGAGGAGAGGTGGAGGCACTTTGCTTTAGTTGACTTGACCTGTGCCACATATCCTGCTGCAGTGCGATGTCACAAATTAATCAGCACTTCAGAACAATGCAAGCTTCCATTATATA
>JAOUQY010000044.1:22455585-22469525 GCA_028566355.1 Doras micropoeus | reverse complement strand
CCTTGCCCCTCTGAGCACATCGCTCTGCCTTCCTCGCTCCACTGAGGATGTTGCTCTGCCTTCCTTGTCCCTCTGAGAACATCACTCTGCCTTCCCTGCCCCTCTGAGGATGTCGCTCTGCCTTCCTTGCCCCTCTGAGGACATCGCTCTGCCTTCCCTGCCCCTCTGAGGATGTCGCTCTGCCTTCCTTGCCCCACTGAGGATGTCGCTCTGCCTTTCTTGTCCCTCTGAGGACATCACTCTGCCTTCCCTGCCACTCTGAGGACATCGCTCTGCCTTCCTTGCCCCAATGAGGATGTCGCTCTGCCTTTCACGCCCCACTGAGGATGTCGCTCTGCCTTCCTTGCCCCACTGAGGATGATGCTCTGACTTCCTCGCCCTGATAAGGACATCACTCTGCCTTCCCTGCCCCTCTGAGGACATCGCTCTGCCTTCCCTGCCCCTCTGAGGACATCACTCTGCCTTCCTTACCGGCTGAGGACATCGCTCTGCGTTCCTTGCCCTGCTGAGAACGTTGCTCTGACTTCCTTGCCCTGCTGAGGACGTTGCTCTGTCTTCCTTGCTCCTCTGTGGACTTCGTTCTGCCTTCCTTGCCACTCTGGCTTACTTGCCCCACAGAGGACACTGCTCTACCTCCTTGCTTCACAGATGATGCCACTACAGAGCACGGCCTTGCTATGGGCATCACTCCATCTCTCTGCTCCACCCCAGATTTTGATGCGCCACCTGGCTCCACTTCAGATGATGTGCCACCTACCCACTCCTCTAGCTTCTGGCTTGGCTAGGACACCTCTCTGCTTCCTTACTCCGCTCAGTACGTCACTCCTTCACTATGTTTTGCAGTGTGTATCGCTTCCTCTTCTGACCTTGCAGAGGACACAGTGTCATGGTTGCACTGAATAAACACTCTGGACTACGTTTCCCATTAGCCCCGGCACATCACATGACCCCATCATGCGCACCTTCATCGCTTTCACCTGTTTCTTGTTTTTCTGTCATTAGCTTGTGTATATAAGCCCTGTCTTGTCTAGCACCAAATGTCTAGATATGTGGTTAGTCCCTGCTGTTTTGTGTGCCCTATGGTTTGTCCTTTGTCTTAAAGGTCATAGTTAATATTTAAATGTAATAGCTCACGTTTTTGGTCGTTTCTTTATAAATAAAACATCTCTGCACTTGCATCTGCCTTCACATCGCTTTGTGATACCTTGAACATTATGTAGACACGGATGAGTATTACCTAATAAATAATAAAAGAAAAAACATAAATCAAATAAAAATAACAAATGATGATGTTGGATTTGACCTCGGATGCTTTGATGCCTAAAGCATTCATAGACAACATCATGCGTATGTTGAAAAGAATCACGGTAGTTGCACTGTAGTATGTCTCTATCTGAAATATTTTTTTATTAAAAAAATATATTTTTCTCTCTGCTTATATTTATTAGTTGACATAACGATGTCTAAAGCTATAATAACATTTTTGTTGGGGCTTAAGCGCTATCTAGTACTAGAGACACACCTAATTAAATTCAGCAAAAAAAGAGTGCTGATTTAGTAAGAGAAAAAAAAAATCTGATCATATTCTGATCATGTTGCTTTTTATGTTGTACAGTTTTCTTACCTGTTCTCCTTGTCATTATTGTTTTCTCATAGTTTCATTTACTAATTTTTTATAATACCATTGTTTGGGATTTTTCTTCATGATTTACAATGCATCTTTGGCTTAAGCGTGTAGGATATTTTAGGGGTCCATGGTCCTAGGGATCTCCAAAGATCTCCAAAAGATCTCCAAAAAGAACTCTAGCATATCAATGGGTGACCCATCTGATTGCATATTAAAGCTAAATAAACAATTTTGTGATTTTTCTGACAAAAAAACCCCGAATTACTATGAAAAAACAATCATATTTATCCATTTTACTTCATTAGCATAACATTTTAACAGGTTTATTCTGACACCCTTAGTGCTAGGCTTTAGACTGTTTTCATGGTAATTCCCAACAGTACATGATAAACGCACATGTAAACACAAGTGCGGAGGCATGCGCTGAAAGTGCAAGGTAATGTTTTTGCAGCGGGCCGGCAGCCCGCACCTTAGAGGATGGCTTCATTTGAGCAGAGTTGACAGGCGGCAAAGGCATCACGCAGCCCTTTTCACTGCTCAGGCTGTAATTAAACATTACAATGAGCAGGGGCCCGCGAGACAGCCCGGCTAATTAGCAGCTGAATGAGATCCTCTCCGTGCTTCCTCTCTCTCTGCTCCTCCAGAGGCATTCACTAAAGAGAACATGACACCGAGCGTTCAGAGTTTGGCTTGTTTTTGTTGGCTTAGCTAAAAGGTGCACAAAAAAACCCTACAGGGAACAGTATGAAAAAGTCTATAATACAACTTCAGGTGGTCTGGTACATGCTTAGTTCAGCATCGCGGCTTCGCCTCAATGCTACATTTTGGCAAGGTCTGCAGCGCTTTGGCTAGAAGTGGACACGAAGGCGTTTGGCACCATAATTAGACTGGTGGTGGTGTTGTGCCCTGGCTTGATGGCTTGGCCGTCAAAAAACAACATGCTCCAATTAACAACCCCTTAATGCGGCCACCGTGGACCCCCTGTGCCCTCCTGGCCCTTTAGAAGTGCAGAATCAAAGAGCCAGGAAGCGCCCATTCCAAGGACATAATTGGGCTGCCCTTTGACCTCCATACCTTAAATGAACCAGCTTGACTGCTCCCAAACACTCCCCTGTGCTAACTAGCGCTTACCACCAGCACTCATTAGTCGAAAATATCCTCCGCTTGGGAAAAAAAAAGCAGACAAACACAGATACAGAGACTAAAAACCAGGCTCCATCATCATATTTTTCTATCATTCACTTAAATTAAAAGGCACCACATTGTAGATCTGGTCTAAATAAGCATAGCATTTACATTTTTAAAGTCGATGGCGGCAACTGCTGTATTAAATCTGCTCCAATTAATCTACATTAAAGACAAACGGCGACCAGGGAAAGTCAGGCAGACTGTGTGGAGACATTGTGGTATCAGGCGCGAACAAGCGACTGCTCATTAAATCGATGCGTCCCAGAACGATGGGATGTCCTCTGTTTAGCCGCCGTACTGCTGAATGGTGCTGATAAGGAACGTGGCCACATCATTAAAACCTATGCAGTTGCCGGCGGTTTATTGAGGTGCCCTTATTTACATCTGCACAAACTCTGTAAAACTGTGCTTTTGATTGCCGTAACGACTCATCACATGCATATGGAGGAGTCGGGCACGACTGTGCAGCCAGACATAACTACAGTCCTTATTTCAACCGTGAGGAGAACAAGCTTCATTTATTTTTCTCACTATGCATAGCAATGGCTCTTCATTTTATGGCAATGACTATCATAAAAAGAGCTGTTGGCTGCTCCTGGGGGAGGTTATTTACTCCGCGCACGATCATCATTACATGTTGGTAGTGAAGAAATACATATTTCTGTCATTTCCATAAAGTATGACTATAGCATCTGTACCATGAAGCGTTGCAGGAAAAATAAGGGTAATAAAATAAAAGCGTGTAGATTGCTTGCCGTATGCTAACTCGTTGACCGAAACAGAGCCAGTTCTCTCAGGATTCTCATGATCAATCAAAGGTTATTAGAGGGCAAGTTTGTGTAACACTACAATCAGATCTCATTTTGCATTCGTCTAGTCACCAAAGCACAAAAGTACAAGATTACGGACACCCAGAAAGCAAAGTACATGCAAACCTAAATCTTTCCTTTTTTATGAGAGTTCACTTATAATACAGCACTCCATGGGTAGGAGGGCTGTTTATGGTGGCGTTCAGTTCTCCTGTCTGGGGGTCTTCTTTAAATCATACAGAGTAAGCAGTGCCACGGGCGCACTAAAGGAGGGGACAGAGGGTTTTATGCCCAGCATGTTGGAACCAGAACTTGGCAGAATTAGGAGAAATAAATGATCCCAAGGCCAACAAAGTTATGTGAAGTGTAATCATGCCATGGCAGCAGGGGGCGAAGCAGAGAAGGCCATGCAAAAGTGCTCTATCAAACAGCCGTGGCAGGTGCTCCAGCACAGCAGGCATGCTAATGACGAGAGGCCCTGCTTTAGCCATCCACTTCTTCTCCTGTGAAGTAGTTCTCCATGGCTCCACTGACTTAGCCAGCCTGGTGCACTCTTGGGAAATTACCCTAAATGGGCTCGCTGTCTCTCAGTGTGAACTATACATGGATGTTAATCCACAGGCAGAGGATACACTCCTGCTTCTGGGTGCACGCCTTCCAAGAGAGGATCGCCAGGGAACCAGCAGGGAACCAACAGCGGAAGCCTTCGACAGGCTTCTGATTACGGATCCTCTGCTACTTAGAAGAGATTCAATCAAATTATTCAATCAAATTATTACCTTGTGTATTTAGCTGGACGTTATATGCCTTTGAGACAAATAACCATCTGAAGAATGAGATACCATTAAAAATTAAACTGAGTGAAGTTTATCTGATTGATGATGACTGTAAGGGGGATTTTGGAGGCGGGGCTCATAAAGGTAGGTTTGATTTTACATAGAATGATTTCTGCGATTTCGTCTGTTTGCTTCCACACCAGGGTAAGCTCCAGATACTGTCTGTTTTCAAGAGGACCAGCACTCAATGTTCCCGTACTCATAAACAGCTTTCCCGCTTTACCAAACGTACCCGGCTCTCAGAGTAAACAGTCCTGAATCTGTGGAAAATCTGTGGATGCATGATGAATAAATTTTTTCCATTCAGGGTGTTAGCTTCACCTAAAAGCGAACTAAGTACAAGTTTCTACACATCCTCATTCACTTAGATTCTCATTCACTTCTCATCTGCAGGTCTCAAGCATGATGCATGATCTGTGATAGAGCAGCTCCGTTAAAGGCAGTTCATTTGCCACCTCCAGCTCATTAATGTAGCCATCACGCTCATTTTTGCCTCAGAACCGACTTAGCAGTTGTGTTTAATTTGCCTTTTCCATTATTGTTTCCATTATTTCTGTTAACTTCTGCGGGCGACTTTTGTTTTAACCTTGAACTGGCCGCCTCGGTGTTAATGACTTGAATAAAGAGAGATTGGGGTGTGCATGTGACATGCCATCTCTACAAATTAACAGTCGGAGAGAGAAAGAGACGGGGAGGGAGAGGGGGGACAGCTTTAAAAGGGGGTTTGGTTGTCTTTTATCTGGTTCTATCCACTTTTCTTGTTAAACGCTAAGCACAAGTGAATCCATGGAGTGCAGGCTGTGTTTTTGACATAAACAGATCCACACCAAATACATGGCATTGCATTGACATTATTCACACACATAGAACGCATAACAGACACACTACTGCCAGAATAATGTATACTCTCTTTCACACTCATTCCAGGAGCTTTACCAGCGAAGGCTTTATGTCATTACCAGGGGGTAAAATAATGAAATACACACATGTATTCTTGTTACAGCTTTCGAGTATGTGATTCTCAAATCCCTGTTTTTCAATGTCAAGGAAGGATCTTTAACGGCTACATTCCAGGATACTTCATCATCGAATCATCATCTTTTCTGTTCTGGTGTCTAGGATCCTTCAAATTTAATGGCTCAGTGGGTAGCCTCATTGGGGCACCTCACAAGCAAGCAAGAAGGTCGTGGTTTCAATCCCAGGTAGGAGCGTTCTGGGTCCTTTCTGTGTGGAGTCTGCATGTCCTCCTTGTGTCTACACGGGTTTACTCCGTGCACTCCGGTTTCCTCCCACAGACCAAAGACATGTAAATTATGACACCCTTATCCAGACTGACTTCCATTTATCTCATTTACACAACTGAGCAACTGATGGATAAGGGCCTTGCTCAAGGGCCCAGCAGTAGCAGTGGTGTGGATTTGAACTTGCAGTCCAACATCTTAACCACTGAGCTACACACTGCCCCATATCATATCAAATTAGGTGAACCAGACATATAAAAGTTGCGCATAACTGCGTTTGAAGTCATACTTGTGTACAGATGAAACATTTTGTCACTTTGTGTGTAACCTTGTGTCTGTCACGAATAGCCACTGATGCAGATATGATGTTCAAAAATTAAAAAACAAAACCTCTGAAGAACTCGACTTGGAAGGACTCATCCTACCAAGGATGCATCCTTGAGATTGAGAAACAACCACAGTAACAGTATGTATGAATTAACTAGAAATGAACTAGAAAGATCATTAATGAACCCATCATCGTCACAATCCCAACTGTGGTCACTGCAATACTTAAAGGCAACAGGTCTGAGGTTCTCAAAGGGAAATTTGAAGAATCAAGATGTGCTATTCTCCAGACTTGGGCTAGTCTTTACAAAGGGAATATCACAGCTCACGGTAGCTTGAATTCAGGTCTACCAGCGCTAGCTTTGGATATTCCAAGTTAACGACTAAGCACTCTTGTAAGTCGCTCTGGATAAGAGCGTCCGCTAAATGCCATAAATATCAGTGTAAATGTAAATAGAATACGGTCACACTGGTGCACATGAATTTCTGATGGTACACACATTCTATGCACTTGTTAATCCGACTTTCCCTCTTTCAATATCCAGCATCTTACATTATATATAGAAATAGTTATGCACATCATAGACACACTGACTGCACTTCCACCGTGTAACGGGGTTTTGTTTGGGGATTTTTTTGGATCAATTTGAATTATTTGCTATAAAACGAAACTAAAAATACAGCTAAGTATTTTTAAACTGCTCCAGTTTGGCATCAAAACTTTGGCGCTTGCTAGCCCTGTCAGTAACTCTCCTGACTGCTGCACCTCCTCTAATGACGAATGTCATACAGTGAGCGCAGGACAGAGCGATTCCTGCCCCAATGGGCTTTTATTAGTGAATGTGAATGCAGTTTCCATTTATGACTACTCAATGGAGTAATAACTCTATCGAGGGAAGTTTTTAATCATTGGTCAATCAAAAGAGGTAATTAGTGTTTCAAAATATATGGAGGTATGTCTTTATGAAGATTTATATATATTATATTGAAATTGAGACATCACAAGTCAAAAAGAATTTGTCATTCTGTGTTGACTATGTGTGTGTGTGTGTGTGTGTGTGAGAGAGAGAGAGAGAGAGAGAGAGAGAGAGAGAGAGAATGTGTGTGTGCACACTCTGTCTGTGAAGTGCAGTGACACAGTCAAGGCTGGTTAATTAGAATTGTGTCAGTGAGTAAATGTGCTGTGACCTGGACCTTTGCAAGCACCATCTCTAACGCCATGGATGACCCTTTCAGCTGCTTCACCACAGACCCTGGATAGGCCTGTCAACCAGTCTGCTAGTGTATGTGTGTGTGTGTGTGTGTGTGTTTGTGTGTGAGCGTGTGTGAGAGACAGAGTAAAAGAGAGAGAGACAGAGGCGTGTAGGTGGATGTCAGACACGAGAAAGAGAAAGTAGCAAGAGAGGTAAAAAGGACCCTTGTCTGTGTTTGTCCTGGAGGGTCCTTTAGCCCTACTCCAGGGGACAGGAACACCTCTGTGCTTCATGAACTATGGTAATGGGGCCTTGATGAACCCTTCAAAGGCTTGGACAGACTTACTCTTGCACAGCACGGTGCTTGCAGTGGAGAGAGTTAGGGAGAAGGTGCACTCCTGTGGGCACAGTCAGGCAAATATTCAGTCCAGTCATTACTCTAATCACTACATTTCCTGCTGTAATTCTCTCTCATTCTCTTTAGAGTTTTAAAACTTCAGAATCAGGTGTTAATACTAACAAAGGAGAATGCAATGTCCTTGTCTTTGTGCAGTTTATTATAACATGACCACTGTAAATAAAATCAACTGATACATTAACTCTCACTGTCAAATAACCAAACATTTCAGTAATAAAATTACTACTACTAATAATAATATAATTCTGCTTATAAAATTAATTATTTAAATAAATAAATTATTTATGAACACTTCAGTGTTAAATGCTGACAATATTATTATTATTATTATTATTATTATTATTATTATTATTATTATTATTATTATTATTATTGTTCTGCCTCTTAAGTAAATTCACATTTAGTCTTTTATTATTATTATAAAAACTTCATATTATTATAAAAGCATGCTCAATAGGGATAACATTCAGTGATAAAATGTATATAAGTTACAAATTATGTCTGGATTTTAGCTGCTTTGGGACAATGTCCATTGTTAAAAGCGCTTTAGAGAACAAAAATGAATTGAATTGTATTGAATTGAATTAAACGGAAGAATTTAAGTTTTATATTATTAATCTTACTACTATGGCATTATAATGACAGTTTAATTAAGCTATTTATATCTATTCATGAATTTTACACATGGCAATTCTGAAATCAGTCTTAATGTGAGCATTGAAATAGGCTTTATTCCTGTTTATGTAGGTCTAAAGAGCCCATGTTCTTAATAATGAACACTACTCCTAAGTGAAGTGTTAATATAAACATTAGGCTTATATACAAGGTATATATTACAAATAGGAGGCTATGCCTCACTCAACATTACAGTCTTATACAAAATCATTCATTAAAATGGTTCTTTAAGCTTGGAATAAGGACACACTGTGGTAGAGTTTTACATACAATCTTTACCTTACTTACAGAAAGGTCATTAAATACAGTGCCTTCACAGTGTTAGTTCATGATAAAGTATACAGCATTCAGTATTATGTATGGGAGCTTGTTTGGATTCCACTTAGGCCGGGTCACTCTGAAGTGACGCTACCTGGAAGACATGTTCACTATCAAGTACAGAAGTACTTTACCATATTAATTCTCATTTTGCCTCACATTTTCATAATTCTGCTGTTTTGATTAGATTTAGACCATTAGATTTAGACCAATCATTCTGCTTATTA
This sequence comes from Doras micropoeus, assembly GCA_028566355.1. Classification (NCBI taxonomy): domain Eukaryota; kingdom Metazoa; phylum Chordata; class Actinopteri; order Siluriformes; family Doradidae; genus Doras; species Doras micropoeus. Next base: position 22,460,666 of record JAOUQY010000044.1, on the reverse strand, counting down.
GCATTATTTGAGTAAGTGGATGTTCTGTGCAATCGAACGTGTGTAAAAAGCAGATGTCTAATAGGAGACAGGTCTAATAGGAGTGTTATCAAGGCAGAATGTGTGCAACCGTCGTAGAGATTTCAGACTCTTTCTAGTCTGTCCTCTCAAAACTGCTGCCCCCCACACCCGCCCTTTCCCATACACATCCCTCTCTCTGTGTTCCTCCTCTTCTCTGTCTGGTGACACCACCTCACCAACTAATTAGAATTCTGTCACTAAGTAAATGCATTGTGACCACTGGGTGACAGCTGTGCCTCCCTGCTATTTGGTTTGGGGAGTGAGAAGAGAGAGAGAGAGAGAAAGAGAGAGAGAGAATCAAGAGTGTGGCAGCCTGGCAATGACGGTGGCAGTCTCCCCTTTTAACAGGAGTGGTGCTGGTCTTTGCCACTGACCTGACAGTCATTTAAATTACAGCAGAGGAAAAGGGAGGCCAGCCAAACACTGTGGAATAATGCACTGTCTGACGGACCGACTGAGTCCTGTTTGCCCTGACAACGGCCTGCACTCTCTTCCTTTTCAATTAAGAGAGAGAAAGAGAGAGAGAGATAGAGAGAGAGAGAGAGAGTGGAAGAGTGAAGAGGGACAAGCATCCCGCATCTCCCCACCCCACCTCCCATCTCTGGCTGAACCTTCACTCATGCCGACATCGTCTCGCCATCTCCTCCCTGACTCCTGTCCTACTCCTGCATCTTTCACCATTCCCTTGTCTCTCCAGCCATGCCAAGTCTCTCTCTCTCTTTATTTCTCTCTCTCTCTATCTCTCTCTTTTACTTCTAACAGCACGCTGCCGATCCACTCATACACAAATGAGCGTCTGGGTGACGGCTGTAATATCCAGCAGCTCACAGACAGGCTATAGCTTATTAGCTTACACAAGGAAAGCACGACTGCGCTCTTCTCTTATTGCCTGCATCCCCAAAAATAGCATGCTCATGTCTTGCGGCTTGACCTTAACTTAATTTACTTTGTTTGCTTATATGATGTGAATACTACTTAACATGTTGTTGCTGTCCACCATTCATAGTGATCAAAAAAAGGATCCTTGATTTCTTGTATGACTCATATTCCAAGTTGACACTATTTAAGACCTATGACAGTAAACAGAGAGTAATTAGCTGTCAAGTCCCTCACAGTGCTTGTAGTGTGAAAAAGTGTGAACTCTTCCTTTATTCACCTGGATGGCAGTTAGTGTATGGAGTGTAAGACTCAGTGCTCTTCACTCACTGACTCTTACTGGCACTTCAGGCCTTGGCCTTTATTTGGTGCTGTCTGGGTGTGGAGCGTGCCCTGCTGGATGGCAGGCAGGCAGGCAGGGTGCCATTGTGCCAGCATGTGCCAGCGTCTGGCATGGCTGCCAACCTGTGACATGACAGTGGATTATGCCTGTTCCACTTCACCATGCAGATGTCCCCTCTAAAGCCCATCATTAGAATGGAGGGCCTCGCTCCAGAGAGGCAGGAGAGTGGATCTGCTAGACTGAGACACACTCAAGAAAGAGCGGTAAAGAGAGAGAGAGAGAGAAAGAGAGAGAGAGAGCAGCCAATAGTCTGTATCTTTCCCTTGGGAGACAACAAGTGCCAATCAGCATAGCTGAAGAGAGAGAATGATGAAATAACTGGCCTGCCAAGTACTACATTGGACCTTTCCTCGGTGTGCAACATATTCAGTACCTCGGGCTTTTACTGCTTGCAATACCAAGCCTCATGTGCATCACTAAGGTTACAGTGACCAATATTCAGTGGTCAGTTTTTTTACTGAGTGTCTGAGAGAGAGAGAGAGAGAGAGAGAGAGAGAGTGAGCAAGAGATAAATAAGTGTGATAAGTACAGAGTGACATACGGTAGGGCTTTTGCCTCTGAAATATGCATGGCTTTTTCAGGGGGAGAAGAGAGTTCATTTAGCCCCTTCGGTATGGTGGGGGTAATTAAAATAGATGATCAATAGTCTGAATCCCTCTTACCTTCAGTGTCTGATAACAGCTCATAACACACACGAAGCACAGCAGGAAAAGGCAGAACAGGAGGGGAGAGACCTGTTTGAAATATGCCAACATTTCTCTGTGAAATAAGCAGCAAGGTTAATTCTTTATACAATTGCATTTATACAGCGACTGAATAACATTAGATAACCTTATTACAATGGTATTTGTAAAGGGCTGGGATATATCATGCAGCAAGTGAACAGTCGGATGTGCTGGAAGCTGGAAAATGGGCATGCATAAGGATCTCACCATAAGGAGATTGACAAAGGACAAAGATGTGACCGGGTTAGAGCAAGTCCAAAACAGCAGGTCTTATGGGGTGTTCCCCGGTATGCAGTGGTTAGTATCTACCAAAAACGGTCCAAGGAAGGACAACTGGTGGCAGGGTCATGGGCACCCAAGACTGACTGATGTGCATGGGGAGTGAAGACTAGTCCATTTGGTCCAATCCCACAGAAGAGTTAGTGGAGCACAGAAAAAGTTAATGATAGAAAGGTGTCAGAACACGTATGGGGCAAGTCAGAGTGCCCATGCACATCAGTGAGCCTTGGGCGCCCATGACCCTCAAGCCAACTGGACCACTTTTGGTGGGTACTAACCACTGCATACTGGGAACACTCCACAAGACCTGCTGTTTTGGACTTGCTCTGACCCAGTCATCCATCCATCACAATTTGGCCCTAGAGAAAGTCACTCAGATCCTTACACTTGCCCATTTTTCACACTTCCAGAACTGACTGTTCACTTACTGCATAATATTTCCCACCTTTTAACAGGTGCCATCGTAATGAGATAATCAATATTATACATTTCACCTCTCAGTGGTTGGAATGTTAAGGCTGATTTGTTACAGTTATCCATAGACTCATTAATTAACTCATTATGTTCATTCTTAGCGATGTAGTAATTAGAGGTATTAATTCATGTAAACAGTTCCCTCCATGAGAATTACTTTGAATTAAATGAATATGAAATATACCTAATATTATTTCATTATATTTCATTACAGCTTAATTCTTAACTGCATTGTGTTGTTTTATAGTTTAATTATTTTACCTTTACATCTCCAGGTGATGGTCTATTTTCATTAAATCAATTAAATCAATATAAATCATAAATTCACTGTCGTTGGGAAAACCTTGTATTAGTTATAGTGAAAAAAAATCTCTAGTTGATTTCTTTGGAGCCTGAAAGAAAGATTTAGACTCTCCTAAAAGCTGAACTCCATCATCAATATTCTAAAAGAATCCATAGTTCGGGAATAGCCAACTAATTAGAGTTGGCTTAAATAATTTAGGTCCTTAACTTGCATTGATTTGTCAGTTCTGCGATAGGAGTAGAGCAGTAAAATTGACTAACCTCAAACATATATGCTTGTATGTGGTTTTATGGGGTCTAATTTCTCTTCTGCCCTTCTCTCTCACTACAGCTGATAACCTTGGATCTCTGGTTGCAATTTCTATTCATTTCTATTCGTGCTCGTTTCTAAAAATGCCTTTGTTTGAATTCAGTGCCTCTGTTTTTATTGATAACTGTTATGCATGAAGTATTCAGTACAAAGATGGCTGCTTATCACGTGTCACTGATGCACCAAAATATATATCATTATATTATGCAATACTATGCTAATACATGGAATATGTTACAGCCGTGTTTGAGAACTATTTCATCATTCCCTTTGCCACACTGCTGACATCCTCGATCATGACAATGCAACAATAATTCTGTCCAGTATGAGCAATTGACTGCTTGATTTGATATCAGCTATATAGGAAATTGTTTTAGTGATTAATCATTGCTTGATCGTTTGGAATTATTCGCCGATCAGCCCTCTGATCAAGATTTTGATGGTTAGTAAAGAAAAGGCCAAATCGGTGTCAGACTGGAAGCACAGAATGTAGATATTGTAGGATTGCAGGGAATTCAGTTAAAGCTGTGTGCCCCTGCTGCATTCCTGCTGCATTCCTGTACATTAAATCCTCTATTTAAATCCTCTATTACATCAGTGCCTTCTATTAGTCTCATCCCCTTTCTCAGAACTAGAAATCTATCAGAGCAACTCTTTGTTAAATGTTAAGGAACAGTAGTAAATCTTTAGTAAATGCTTTCATTCTGTGATAGCTTATCACGTAGCAAATATTGGATAGGTCGAAATGGTTCCTCGATTTCAGTCCTAGGAATTCTTAGCCTAACCAAAGTTTCATGTTTTTTATGCTCTCAGCACACCCTAATTGTTCTCCTGGTGGTCTCAGCACATCTTTATCAAGATGCCGAGGAGAGCAGTGGGTCCTTAGTGCTGATCTTGAGGACCATCTTTTTTATATAAAAACCCCCCAAAAAAACCCATTTATAAATTTTTTTATTAACTACTTTATTAAATTACAAACCCAATTTCCAGACACTTTCTAAAAATGCAATAAAATTAGCATTTTTCTTAATTCACTTGAACCTTTATTTAGATTTTTAAAAGATTTTCAGTGTTTTCAATGATAAACTTAATTTTATTTTTTTTTAAATATGAACAAATTTAGAAATTGATCCCTGCAACACACTCAAAAAAACATTGGGACAGAGGCATGTTTACCACTGGATCACACTGTCTTTTCTTTTATACATTTTAATCTTTTGGGAATTGAAGATACTCATTGTTGGAGTTTTGTAAGTGGAATTTTTGCCCATTCATGCTGTGTAGAAGACTTGAGCTGCTCAACATTCTGTGGTCACTGTTGTCTGATTCTCCTCTTCATGAAGCTCCATACATTTTCAATAGGAGACAGATGGACAGGTGGACTGCAGGCAGGCCAGTCAAGCACACACACTCTATGTCTACAAAGCTATGCTCTTGTAACTCTAGCAGAATGTGGCCTGAAATAATCCTGGGAAAAGATGTTGTCTTGATGGCATCCTATCTGCAAAATACCAATATAAAACTCCAGATCATTGGTACCTTCACATATACAGGGGTTAGACAATGAAACTGAAACACCTGTCATTTAAGACCACAATAATTTATTAGTATGGTGTAGGGCCTCCTTTTGCGGCCAATACAGCGTCAATTC
>JAOUQY010000044.1:22373805-22383805 GCA_028566355.1 Doras micropoeus | reverse complement strand
CTCCCTCTGCCCCACTTTAGCCCTATCAAAGCCCTTAACTGCCTCTTTTCAGTCAGCCATTTTCAGGCCCCGGGGCCTGCTGACCCGATCGGCGACGATTTCATAGCCGCAGAGCTGAAAATTGCCGCCGTCAAAAAATGACACCTAAACGTAGTAAATGGGTGGCTAATCTGGAATCCTGCTTTATTGGAGGCAAACACCCCCCCCCCTTCCCTCTCTTCTTCCTCGACGCATGACCTCTCAGTGTCGGTGTGTTGTCGGGAGTTAAGCTGCCTTTCACACTTGCTGGCGCTGCTGCTCTGCAGGTGCTGTTTGGATACGGGCTGCCTAATATCACACCCCCGCACCAGAATGCACGGCATCCTCTCCTCTTCCCTACAGAGCAGAAGAGTGCAAATCTGCCACTTCTCCCAAAACAGATACCCCTCTGACCCCCATTCAGAGATATATTGATTTTCCAAAGCTCGCTCTAACACTGAGCAGATGAAGGTGGTGGTGGTGGTGGCGGTGGTGAGTGGCAGGGGGGGGGGTTGTAATGATGGTGGACGCTTGTGCTAGGCACGCAGCGTGATGCTCCTCTCTGCGATTTTAACACGTCTCCCGCATTCTACTCACAACCACATCAAATGAGCGCAAATAATCAAAAGGCACCAAGACCTTTAAGGAAACTGTTGTTATCTTTTGCTTGAAACTCTGTTGAGCTGGTGTGTGTGTGTGTCAAACAGAGTTTGCTTGGTTGTTGCATATATGTGTGTGTGTGTGTGTGTGTGGGCCCAGCTTGCTTTGTGGGTTTTAAAGTGGCCTGATCTTCACCCTTGATGCATGAGTCTTTTAACTCGTGTTTACTAGGGACCTCTCCGAGCCAGAGGAAAGATCCATGGAGCAGAGAGAAGCAAAATAAAGTGAGCGCGTACAAACAAACTGCATCGAGGGAGCATGGCCTAGGTCTCTCTGCGTGAGGCCATCCTTCAGTGCGCTGTCCTAAGCCCTGCTCTTACCTCTGAAAACGAGAGACAGAGAGACAGAGAGAAAGAGATAGTGTGGGTGGCTGGAGTGGAAGCCTCAGTTGTTTTCTCAGACAAACTTACTGAGTTGAACTTCACAGAGGAATGTGTCAGTTTCTTTGCTGACATGCTGCAAGGATTAGGGTTGTTCCCCTTCATCCTCCTCTTGAGGGTTTTCTGTTTGTAATTATTATTATCTGAGACTTCAGACAACTGATATGTGAGAAAACCTCTGTTCTGCTCTCTGGACAGACACAACTGCTACTGTACAGGTCCATGAAGAGCAGAAAAAGGCACATGAAGGGCAGGTGGATGGAAAAACACAACTTTGCTTAGCATTATATCAACCCAACAGGCAGGCGTCTCTGTTCTTGGGGGATGTTTCGCCTGCGGGGCCTGAGGTTTGCTCAGTGGTGCAGTGATAGGGTCAGGGTCACAGGGCAACCTGGAGTTGTGAGAACAGGACTGAGGTGACCTCCACCTTCTCACACCGACTTCTTAGATTCTGTGGTGTCATGTACAGGTGAAACCTTACACCTAGTACACACTCAGTATGTCTACATACACCAGTATATATTACACCAGTATATTTTGGATTTGTTCTATGTGTGAGACTTCGTTGTAAGGAATGCTGTTTCAGGAAATTTAGATTCATTTGACACAATGGTGATTTTTGGGGGGTTGCTAATTATAAACTGCAAAATTTCCCCTTTATCCTTTACGTAGTTTAGAAACCAATGATCAACTATATATAATTGCTGCTAATCTAAGCTGGCAGTAAGCAAAGGAAATGAAACATGCAGCAGAAAACATGTGGCCCGTGCGATGTACATTCCCTTTATAATGTATGCACATAACTCATGCTCTACTACACACACACATATACATATGTGGACACCTTAACACTTTGCATATGCTGTGTTAAGGTGTGTCGAATCTCAGGGGATCTTCCTTCTATAGGAAGGTTAGCCTGCTGTGTGTTAATAATATTCTGTCGATAGTGTGACGTGATGTGCAGGCCTGTCTGCTTTGGACTGTCCTGCCCTGACACATCCATCAGCCCGGTGCTCTATGTCAATAAGCAAAGCCCATGCTAATGGTGGCATTTAAGCTGCGGCCCTGACAAATTAACCAGCGCTGTTCTACAAGGGTTAAATATTCATCACGCTCATCACGCAGGCGAGGTTCTGTGTGCATGTGTTGCACTGGAGCTCGGAGCTCTGCGCACTACATCACTCACTTTGACCCCTGTATCGCCCCGGGAGCAGCGGGGTTAAACATACTGGCTGCTTATGGCGAGACAAATGTGACACTCTTTTTAAGGTGATGCTCTCGAAGGCAGCATGTAAACGCCCGCGTAGGTGCTAGCGCTCGGGATCTTAGCGAAGGGTTTTGTACGGTGCAGGACCTTCTGCTCGCTGCAGCACGTGGTGCATGTCCGGGTGTGCAACACGAAAGCTTTCTTCTGACCACTCTTTCAGAGCCACCCTCCCCTCCCCTCCCCTCCCCCCAACCTCAACTTCTCTCTCTCTCTCTCTTTCTCTCTCTCTCTCTCTCTCTTTCTGTCCCTTCCTCCTTTTCTCTTTCTTTCTTATTCAAACTGTCCATCAGTAGCCTTATAAATAATTCATTGCTCTCTCCCTGATGCCTTGTCACCTTGCCTTCTTATTTGCCACCTTGTCTCCCTCCTCTCACTTCCCCTGCACTGGCCGCAGCCTAGCGGAACACCCTAGGAGCCACCGAGCCTCAGACCACACACACACACACACACACACACACACACACACACACACACACACAGACACACACACAGACACTACCTCTCCCTCTTGCTCTTTTCTCCTGCTCCTCCTCTCTCACCCCGGTACACCCCTGTCCCAGTCAATGGTCACTGAATCAGAAAGAGCTTCCTCTCTGTTCTCTGTTTATACCTCGCTAATTAATCGTTTGTCCTTTTTAAACCATCGCCTTCCTGTTAGATGGGCGCAGTCTCTGGAAACACCTTGGCCAAACCCACACCAAAACCGTGCGCACCTCCCTGTCATTCACTTTCCCCTCCTCCTGAGAACGAAAGCCGCCGCTTTCACTGAGTTGTAATTCTGGGTCACTGCTGGGCGGCTTCTACTTTTCTCTCAAGTTTTGATTTAACGTGGTGCATTACACAGGAAGGAAGAGCGCATACGCCAGGAAAACAAGTAACAAGCTTCAGGAACAGGCCTTGACACTTACTACTTACCTACGTACGATATTTATAATGTAAGAGACACCCGTGTAGCTGTGTGGCATCGCCGCTAAAGATAACAGAAAAACGTTTTCTCCTCGGATCTCAGAAATTAATGTCGTAACTTAATTCTTTTTAAAAAAACAGCACGGAGAAATTAAATAATGTCGCTGTAGTAATCTATTCATCATTTGAGTGCCATACAAATAAATTCAAGTGGGGAAAAAATAATGATGACAGATGTTTTTTTGCTTCCCGGTTAATGTTCAGGGAATTGCCGATATTGAAGCCAGACTATTATGATCAAATGAAAAAATTATTATGATCAAAAAGCTGTAAGCTCGCTCATGCATGGGGTGTGTGTGTGTGCATGTGTGTGTGTGTGTGAACAGATATTGGAATTCAGTAACGAGTGTTGTATTCATGAGCTGCAGCCCTTTAGACCATACAGAGTAAACACTTTTTCTCTCTCTGTCTCTCTCTCTCGTACACACACAGACATACGCTCCACTCGGTTTGCACAGAGCTGTCTTAAGCAGTGAGGGCTCTGTCTGTAGCACGATTAATACGTATCAAAAAATGTCCCCTCCACTTTCGCAGCCTGCTCTCCACCGGACTGCAGAATCAGCAGCGGCCCCTCAGCCCAATGAGAAAAAGATCAATCAGGCAGCTCTGTGATGAATTAGAGACATCATCAGCCAGAAGGGAGGCAAGATCAAGCTGGCAGGGTTCAGGAAGATAGGGCTAGGCTGTTGTCGTACAACCCCCCCCCCTTCCAAACACACACACACACACAGTCATTGTGTCTACGTACATACTTATGAATAAGACGGGTTTTAATAATATGTCTTGGCTCTGATTCTGCAGGTTGCATTCAGGAAGTACATTCTTGCTTTTTTTTACCCATAATACTTTGTTCAGTTCAGTTTCACACTGTTAGGGCTGAATGTACTACAGCCACTCTCTCTCTCTCTCTCTCTCTCTCTCTCTCTCTCTCTCTCTCTCACTCTCTCCACCGATAAATTCGTTGTAACAATGACAGCTCCCGGTTCCTGGGCCGCCCGCCTCATCTCGTGGTGACTCAAGTGACAGCTTTAAGGCTTGTTTTATTTAAGGCCGCCTGTAATTACACGAGTTTTTTAGCATATGTACGGAGAGAGATATGATTCATCTGCCAAGTGGGAGCTGGTAAAACAGAAAGGGAGGGCGAGGGAGAAGAGATACGCTTCAGCAAATAAAAAAGGAGCGTGTGTTGCTACAAAACGTTTCCCTTATTATGTCTCATTAGAGGCAGAGCTGAGATAAGGGTAACACAGGCTGTGAATGAGATCTATTGCCGCCTGAGCTGAAAGCCTCTGACTGAAGAAAAGCCGATATCTCCGGCACAGTGTGGGGGCCATTATTGTACATGGTTGAACTGGGGCAAGAAAAATGGCTGCCCTCTTTTCCGGTCCGACCCTGCGGCGTGGGAGAGAACAGATAGTGCTTAGTGCCAGCGAAGGCCCCCGTGCTAATTGGAGGTGCTTTTATCGGAAAGATGTGTGGCGAGGTGGGTGAAAAAACTGACAGGGCCCGTTAATCCCGGCCTATTGTTGGCGCTACGGGAGAGCCGTGTTGGACAAATCACCCGGGGAGAGTGCCATAAAACCGTGCCTCGGCCATGCAGGGTAATGGGTTATGAGCTACAGCGCCACTCACCACGCGAAGCAGAGCCACCATCTCCCTGCCGAATAAATCAACGGCAATTAGGCGCGTGCACTCACGCGGGAGGCGCGAATGATCATTAGCTGTAATTATCCGGAGTGCTAAATTACTACTTGTAGTCTGTGTTTGGTAACTGAGGAAGAGACAGATGATCGGAGGGTTCCATCGTAGCTGGTATAACACTTCATTTCCAGATGCACTTTGTTTCTTTATGACACCAACAGGTGATTTCACGATGTACGGTTATACGTAATCCGAGTTGTTGATAAGAACCGTTTGAGAATCCTTTCTCTGACCCAGTCCGGCTTCCAGACGCACGACTGTGTAAATCACGGCAATGAGGCACTATAGGACTGCTGTGTAATTTACAGCGTTTTAGGCTGGGCTGTCTGTCTGGAGATGATATTAAGAGATTGGAAGGCGCTGTTAGGCTTAGGCTTAGGGTGCTCTGATGGAGTAGACTAGAGAGACTTATAATGCAGCTCTGTGTAAGCACAACTCAGAAACATAGATCTCTTACACTTTGTTATCACCGCCTCTGTGATTGAGCAGCATGAAAGCCAGTCGCTCATCTTGTGTCACCGTCACCATATTTAAGCCTTTGCTTCGTGGAATGAATCTGTACAACTAGCACCAACCCTGTTATATACTTAGCCTACTGACTATCCACGTTAGATTAATGAACGTGAACCCGTGAAGCATCGGAACAACCTGAGCTCTGACAAACAACTCGTTGGCCAAATGATTTAAAAGGCTGGCCCTCTGACACCTGGTAATTTGGCGAAATTAAAGCTTAATCAAGCGTAGTGGAGGACAACTCGTGAATAATTTAGCAGGCTGGAGAGGCAGAGAGCTCCAGGGACACCAGAGAAAAGAGAGACGGATCCAGCGAGTTGAAGCAGCGAAGGCATCACGCCTGCTCCGATGGGTCCTTTTTTCCTGCCTTTGGAATCGATGGTACTGACATCTCGTCACAAGCACCAAGTGGCTCGTTTTTCCAGTCCTACAACTAAAGATTTATACATTTTCTAACAACGAACATATTCGATGCAATACAGCTCTAAAAATACACTCAAAGCGGTGCTTGAGAGATCATGAAAGTAAACAGAGCGCAGGCCAAGAGTGACAGTCACGAGCGCAGGATTTGATTTTCGCTTCTTAATAACTGCTTATATTTCCGGGCGATTTTCAGGTGCAACCACTTTGCCCGTATAACTTTTAATATCTTGTTTCAATTTCCCCTACTTTGATTTATTTCTCGTCTCTGCAAAGTGTTTAATTAAAAAAAAAGCCATTAGTCATTTGTAATTAAACACATATTTTCAATTTTTTTTTTTTTTTTTTTTTTTTTTTTTTTACAAATTGAATTTTTAATCGGGCAATGATGGGATGGATAAAGTAAACACTATTTGTCTTTGAGCTCTTTGCAGACGCCAAGGTGAGATAGCCTCTGTGGGTCAGAATTAAGATAGCGTCCTTTGGGTAGAAAAAAAAAAAAAAAGATCATTATTCGGTGTTGCAGAAGTGACAAAAGGACGGGATGACATCACTCTTCCTTCAAGATGGACTTTGTGCTAGTGATCATATCTCTCAGTCACGTATGTCTTGACTGTTTGTGCAACATGGTTGTGGTTTTCCCTCTATATGGACCCCTCTCTCTCTCTGTCTCTCTCTCTCTCTCTTTTTCTCTGTCTCTCACCCCAGCCTGTGTTTGCGACCCTGTACTTGGGCAAAAGAGCGAGAATGAACTGCAGGCTCCGGGCGAGAGTGTGAGAGCTGGGAGGCCTCTAATGGAAATGAACGCTGCACCGCGTCATGCCTTTTGTGGCGGCCCGCGGACTCAGATTTTATTAAGTACTCTTTAGAGAGAGAGGGAAACACAAGAGGGGAAAAGTCACTGCACCGCATGTTAATTAGGGACGCTGGAGGAGCTGGCGAAGAGAAGAGAGTTTGTTAGTGGAGAAAAGGAAAAAAAGGGGAGGGAAGGGGGGCTTTGTCCACTGCGCTTTTAAGAGGAGGGGAAGACTTTTTTTGCGTGCAAACAAAAAACAGATTTGCTCGACTGGGCTTTTTCGAAGAACAGAGAAAGAGAGAGAGCGAGAGAGAAAGAGCTGTTTCGCCATGTGCTTACCTCACTGGCCCCTAAGATATTTTGTCACTCAGTGCACACACATCCTGCTTACATCACATCACATTGAAATAATGGGACTTGATGTCCATTCAGTGCGGTACAGATGCCAGAATGTGACATACCATTACGTGGTATTAAAGCTCTTGCCAAATTTAGCGCCTCAAATGGAACTCAAATCAATCAGTTTTTGGAGCTGCTCTGGTTAAAGAAGTTGCCGGGAGTATTATGTTTGTGTGGGTGTGAGAGAGAGAGGTGTTTTGGGGGTCGGGGCGAGCTGGTGGGTGAGCAGCGGGGAGGGCGGAGAGGGTGGCTCTAGACTGAAGGGCTGAAAGGGAGTGTGATGGCTGCTCAATGGCACCACCCAGCCTGCCGTGAAATCAGAGAGCTCAGCCAACAAGCCAGCCCCTGCCACAGCTCTGCTCAGTGTGTGTGTGTGTGTGTGTGTGTGTGTGTGTGTGTGTGTGTGTGTATGTGTTTAGGTCTCACAGGGGGTCGAAAGGGAGAAAGCAGTCATGCAGCATGGTCCCAGTTTCCTCCACCCTCTCCCCCTGTCTCCACTCTCTCCATCCACTTTCTCTGTTTTCTCCTCCTCCTCTCTAAACTCGCAGGATTGCTTGCGCACTGTAAAACGGCACTGAGCGGCCTTGCTGAGCAGTTTAAAAGTAGTTAGGGGGTAGATTGTGGACACGCTTTACTGATCAGGCCACGAGGTGCTTTAATCTGGTAATGGCTACCGTTCAGGGTGCTTTTAAAACCTTCCTCACACTCATCCATTAGAAGCTGTTTTGTTTACCTCGTTCTCTCGTTCTCTCTCTCTCTCTCTCTCTCTCTCTCTCTTGTCCTTCTCTCTCTCTCCACATTCACCTTGTTGCCAGCTGTTCATAATGAAGTTTACTGTTTATAACAGCAGTTCTTTGGGGTGGGACACATATAAAGATCTTGCCGTTTGTACCAGTCAGCGTCTGCTGTTTTCTTTTTTTTTCTAGCCCATTCCCCTGACTTTACAACTCTCTACTCATAATCAGCACGAGGCTCTTGGATGTTTGAGTTTATGAGATACTCTGTCTGAGCACGAGTGCTAATTTTCCACCAGCAAAGCAAAGGAAAGTGAGAAGCAGAGGTAGAGTGTGTGCTGGTGGGGGGTCCTGTCAATTCGGGTTAACTCAGGCCAGGATGAAGATCCTGGGAGGTCAAGAGACTAGCAGTGACACCCCTTCTCACTCTCCCCTTCCCCCTGTCCCAGGCCATCCTCCTTTCTCACCCATTAACTGTTTTGTTCGGCCTGAGAAATTTAGTGCTGGGCAAATGCTCTCGCTCTATGAGGCACCTTGGTTTCTTCCCCAAATGCTCACTTCATCACGCAGCTCATTGCAGAAGTGGAAAATGGAGTACTGAGCCATTTAACGTGCAGCTAATGTCATCGCTTTATGTAGAGGGGGGTGCGGTTAACAACTCCTGGGAAACAATTCCCTTGCCTGTGACTTTGGTTATAGGTTAGATTAGCACACATGTTGGACTCAGTACCATACGCCTGTAATGGCCAGAGGGAGAATTTTTGGTTTGTGTGCTCTCCACTAAAGGCACTGTGGATAGAAATATATCACATTACCTTATATTAAAGGTTGTAAAAATAGCATTTGGATATTTTTATGACAAATATTTTATTATCTGCTTGGGAAATACATTCAGGCCTAAATTAATAATTGACCTAAGAGAAAAACGTACCCAACATTTAGATAACAAAAACAAAAAAGCGTAATAAGTAGTAGTAGATGATAATCTACAGGTTTTAATCTACAGGATTAGCAGTGTGTCCCTGAACCCAGGGCCTGAAGATAGATGGCTCTAAAAGTAAGTCCTGCAATCAAATATGATAGATAAATCCAGTCTATACACATAATAAAAAAGTTCCATCTTGTTTCAAGTGCGGTCATTTTGTCCTCCGGCTGCTTTGATTGAACGTCTTGCTCCAAGCTCTTAACGCCAACATTAGTTCCTCGGATTTAGCTTCACACTATAAAACACAGTGCGAAAGTGTGTGTCTGCCCCACTTCCACTCGTTAACCTTGGGCGATACCTGCTCGAATTGGACCATAAAGTTGTAGTTTTAATGGACACAAATCAACGCCTTGCCGTGAGTTCATTTAATTAAACTGTTCGGCCGCTGTCCAGTACCGGAGCTGATATTTCACATTGATTTTACTTTATGGTCACAAAAAGTCATTAATCGTTGTGTTTTTAAAATATTTGGCAGCGTGGGTGATAAATAACGTTTGCAAAGTTCATCGTTATGTTCCGAACTCATGGTTTAGCTTACAGACTGGTTCGTAGTAGTTTTATTATGGCTGTGCTTTTGTAAAATATATTTGCCAATAATAATAATAATAATAATAATAATAATAATAATAATAATAATAATTTCACCAATCCAATATCCAGGATCAGTATCAAGCTGATACAAGCAAAAAAGTGGATCAGATGGAATGGATATAATCTTGGAATAATAAAAAAAAATTGGAATTGGGTTTTTGAAGAGATTTATACCAAATGCAAAGAGACTTAAATATTATTATTATTATTATTATTATTATTATTATTATTATTATTAATAATAATAATAATAATAATAGTATTAATTAGTATTAGTATTATTAATTAATTATTATTATTACACTTCTTATTATTATAATTATTATTATTATTATTATCATTGTTATAATAATAATTATTATTATTAGTAGTAGTATTTTTAGATAGTTTTTTTATTATATTAACATCTTTTTCTTTATTATATTTGTATTGTAGGTGGGTGTGGTCTTTTGATCGTTTTTTCCTGGATTTTTTAAAGTGCTTTAGTTAAAATGTATTTATTATTTGAAATCTTAGTATGTTTTAAATGAAAAAAAAATGAGGTTATCAGTACTACTACTACTACTACTA
>JAOUQY010000044.1:22354793-22366995 GCA_028566355.1 Doras micropoeus | reverse complement strand
GGTCTAAAATGACAGGTGTTTCAGTTTCACTGTCTAACCCCTGTATATACAGTTATTTAGAGTTGTGTATAGTAATTCAAACTTATAAATATATATTTATACAGGCTAGGGAACAATATAGTTTAGAGTAAGGTAAAGATAAACCTATATGTACCTAGTTAATGTTAGCGCAGTCACTATATGCCATAGCACAAAACCTACACACAGAGTTATATACAATGATTCAGAGTTATATATCGATTCATAGACCATGGTTTTCATATACACTGCTCCCATTAGTACTCCCAAAATACTCCTCAGACCATATCTACACCCTCCTGCAGCCAGGACAGTATGCTTATAGTGATTTGGTTACATACAGCACTATACTGTATATAGTGATTCAGAGTTATACTGTATATATTTATACAGAATTGCTACAGATATATATATATATAAGGTAAGGATCATTCTGTATCTATTTCGTCCATGTTCTCAGAATCACTGTAGGCCATAGCACAAAACCTATACACACACACACACCAATTTATGCCACTATCTTGCATACTTTCATGGCCACTTCCTTTTCGATTCAACACACAATATGAACATCATTTAGGACCCTAAACGCCTGTCAGGGTCTTTAAAGGGCCAAGGAGTGGATGGGTTTGAAGAATGATGGGAACCCGGTCCCTCTCTTCTCTACTAATGTCTGAAGACAGAAGAGATCGAGAGTGAGAGGGGCGTCAAGCTTTAACAATCCTTGTGCTTCAGCCTGGCCCTGATGGAGCAAAAGTGGGCGTAGATTATAGGGCTGGGAGAAGGGGGCGTGCTGCGAGAGAGCGACAGCCACTGACATGATGGAAGCCTAATGGCAATAATTGGCGGCAGTTTTGACAGGGCTTGTATGATAGCACACAATAAACACCCTGTGTTTTTCCCAGCCAAATTTGAGCCAAATTGCAGCGCCAGCCGCTGAAACCGGCTGTTTCCATGCCCCCGTTCTCTCTGGCCTGCCACGCACTCTGATTTACTCAGTCAAAAGCCACCTTTTTTTTTTTTTAAATCCATGATAACTAGAGAAGGACTGAAGCATCTCAGGGCTTGACAGGTGTAAAAAAGAAAGCTAGTTAAACAGGATTTTTTTCCTTGCTTTTTCATGTCACTTTATTTGTTATACTTTTTTTTAAATAAAAATTTTGCCAAGCAGCGTTCATTCGTCACCTTAAATCACTTGAGCATGAATGACAACAAAAAAGATGCACAATCCAGCTGAGTCTCTGAAACCAAAAGAGATGTCTTTATTTGTTATTTCAGCCTGCTGAATATCTATGGAATTTTCAGCACCGTAACTCTCTTTGGCTGAGCTTTTACGATGCCACTACTCAAGCCATCGACTTTTATTTCATAGCTTCCTGATAAGTTAGAGCCCCCTCTGTTGAGGAAAGGGGGGGAAAAGAGATCTTTCCCATTTTAGTTTAAATCCCTTGAAAGCAGCCCCGCTGATGTTTTCCTATGTGCTGGTTGGGGATTCTAAGTGTCCCCCCTTTTCATCCTTCAAAACAGACCCTCTGGACTCATGTTCCCAAACTGTCCTCCCCTTGGTCTCTTTGTCCGAGTAATTGCGTGGCCCTGGGTGAAAGAAATCCAAGTGGACTGTAATGGTTTGGAAGGGGGGGGCAGGAGGATGAAGAAGGTGCAGGGAGGGGAGCAGAGGGGACGAGAAGTCAAGACAGAAGGGAGGCTGCATTATTAAAACAACAGACCATTCGAAAGGAGACTGGCCCTGCACCTGATCGACCAGCGCAGTGTGTGCCAAAACGCTTCCCTCTGATCTCAGTTCAAAGACGGCAGGGAAGAGACTCAAAGCATTTGGCTTGGGGATGGAGGAGGGGATTCGGGCTTGCTGGTTTTCTGCAGAAAGGCACATCCTTGCTCCCTGGAGTCCACAAATCATATGAGCAAATAGCAAGCAGGGAGACATGAAGGGTTAAAGCAGTGCTCAAATACAGAGATGACCTGCTATAGAGCTCTGAACACAGCGTGGCCTTTTCGCTCACTGCTAGCACTGCACATATGTTACTATTCTTTTGCCAAAGCAGTATGTCCCTGTCTGAGTGTGTGCATGTCTTTGTGCACTGCCTACGTGTGCACATCTGTCAATGTGAGCTGATGTCAGAAGACCGCCACTCTTGATTGAAGCTCCAGAGTGGGAATGCATGCTTGTGCATGTTGTGTGTGTGTATGTGTGTGTGTGTGTGTGTGTATCTAGGTGCACAAATGCGTGTCAGAGGCAAGGTGTTGGTGGCCTGTCCTTGGGCTGTGTGTTTTTCAATATAGGAAGTATACTTTAAGGTCGTTGAAGACAGCCTACAGGCTGATTACCTTACCAGTAAAACTAATAGTAGAGGCACTCTAGGCTCCACTTGTGCTCTGTTAAGGAAACAAGCTGTGTTTAAAGTCTCAAATTCTGTCCCAATTCCCATAAGGATGAGTGTCATTTAGCTAAAGGAAATTCTCAGCTTGGTGTTGAAAAGTTCAAAAGCTTAAAATACAGCGCTGATCTAGATAATGGACTTTAGGCAGCTACGGACTAAAATCATAAATATGTTCTTTTCCCTGTTCACCTTCTTGGCAGTTGATTTCTGAATGCTTTGGGACTGTTTGGAGGGGAAAAGGAAACATTTATATAAATGAATATCCCGGTTTGGCAGGAGACAGAGTAAGAGAATGTTTTATAGCGAAGTCTCAGACACGGGAATGCACTTTCACGCTGTTTCCATAATTCCCCTGTGATGTGGTTGCAGTGTAATCGTAGTCTTGCTGTGACACCATCGCCGCAACATTACTGAACCCCTCCAAAGCGTGCTTATAGGAGGACAGATTAAAGGATACTTTCCGCTGAACTCCGTTGGCCGAAGCCAGGACAAAGGCTGAGGTCACCTCTAAGAATCCAGCCCAGAACTTTTACGGGAATGTGCACTTTGCTGTTTTCCATGTACGTAAGCAAGCCACATTTTGTATTGTGACATACAAGGTTCCTAAGAAATCAGCAAAAGGTGACGACAGCGATAATGCTTTTACATCCACACTTAGCGTCATTGCACCTGTATTCCCACTTACACACTTCATGTAATTTCTCAGTGGTAAAAAGGAGGAGGTGTAGAGTGGTTAGGATGCTCTTGTTGACCCCTGTGGAACACCTTCCTGTTTGACATGTCCCATATGGGATTGTTTGGGTCCTTTCTTCCTCTGTGGCCCTTTGTGCTGTCC
This sequence comes from Doras micropoeus, assembly GCA_028566355.1. NCBI lineage: Eukaryota > Metazoa > Chordata > Actinopteri > Siluriformes > Doradidae > Doras > Doras micropoeus. The sequence continues at coordinate 22,363,743 of JAOUQY010000044.1, read as the reverse complement.
AGCCTAATGAGTCGTAGTGCCGCAGTGAAGGGTCAATTCAAAATGACCCTTCTGGTTTGTCTCAACCTGCAGATACATACTCAGCTGAAGAGTTAAACACATACTCCTGGTCTCCTCCATTTCTCTCCCATTCAAAATCCTTCCATCCCTTTGACCTTCCTTTCTTTCCAGCTTCCTCTTCAACTCTCCACCTTTCTTTTTTGCTCTCTTCTATTTCCAGTCAGTGTTTATGAAGAGGGATTTATTGGTCTGAGTGGGACTGTTAGGTGATGGTGGGCTTTGCTGCTCAAGTGTTCTGGGACTCAAGGCATGACCATGTGTGTGTGTGTGTTGAAGTACTAGAGCATACCCCAGTGAGCAGAGGGTTCCATCAACTTCCACCACCTCTGACTCCCTCCTCTGCCATTCTGGGAGGTCGAACAAAGGGACTTCCTCTCACTAAGATGGCGTGACCTTACTGCAAATGTAATGTTTAGGATTAGGCCCAGTTCAGTGGGAATGTAATCTGTCTTTGCCCTCAAATAATGTCTGGTTATGGAGGAAGGGCCAGTCATTCTGAACAGCTTTTAGCCTTTTTCTTACTCACCCTGGCGGAAATGCAACAAGAAGGTGCCAAGACTCAGAGTAGCTCCTTTCTGCTAGTAAGCGAGTATGTGATTGTTGTTTCTCTTGACCGGGATTTGGCTAGTCTCTCGCTCCTGGCCAGCCAGGTGCATCCAGCGGATGACTTGTCCGGAGTAATCAACAGACCAAGCTGTAAAACTTCATTACTATCCGGAAGAACACTAAGTTTTTATGAAGAACACAGGGAGAAGGTAGGGGAAATAGGAGGACTGGGAGACATCCTCCCATCCTTGGGGCATGTCTGGAAACTCATAGCACTACAGGGAAAAAAAAAAGGGGAAAAGAAGACATATTCAAGTGGAAAAGGAAAAACTGATTTGGAGCCGATTTTAATCACTTAAACACATTTGGTTAATTTATGTGCATAAATTTTACTCTGAAATATTATTGAGGTATTTTGTTGCAGAGCTAATCAGATTGCTGTGTTCTTTTATCTTAGTTTATCAGGAGTGATAGATTGCTATTGCGTAAGCACGTCAGTGTTCACCTTCACATTACGCTCCCAGAGATCACCCTGCGGAAATGTCCCAGCTGCACTCTGCGTGCTCTAAAATCCAGACAACAACATTGGACTTGCTACTGGTTTCTCATTTAGCCCCACCAGAATTGATTTGGTTCACCATCTCCTGTATCTGTTTGCTCTCACTTTCTGCATCTCTGTCTCTCACAGATTCATTACTTGCACCAGGAGGTCTTCGATATTTCATCCGAGCATTGTAATCACATTACATGGTTCAAAGTGTTGTAGATAGTGAATTATTGGCGCAAATATGCCACACGATTGCTCGTTGTAACGTACAGAGAGGTCACAAAGACAGAAGGACTGAAGACAAAACGATGCAAAAAACACCGCCTGTCGTCTTTTACCAAGCCAAATGTCACGTGTCAGAGAGTAAACGAGAGAGATGGGAAGAAGTGTGTATCTAGGGTGTGTGTGTATTTGTGTGTATGTGAGTGTGCCAGTGAATGAGAGAGAGAGTGAGAGAGAGTGAGAGAGAGAGAGAGAGAACGAGCAGGAGATTGCTGATAAAGATCCGTGTTAACCTTGCGTAGCGGCAGGCTGAATGGAGGGGAAAATTAGGCCTGATATAATACTCATGCATGAGGCTCTCAGACAGAGAGGGAGGTGTGTGTCACCAGCCATGCACAGAGAACATTTAAGGCCCCGAAACAAAACTCCTTCCTCGTTCCTCCGCCCTTGTCTGACTTGCGTTGCGAGATATATATTTCAAAGTGACACAGACACGCTGCACATTATTAAAAGCCATGTTCATCATGTCGACTTTTGCAGCAGTGTCAAATCCTTGCATTTCAGTAAAAGCAGCCTGAATCTATTTTGCATTGTGTATTTATTCCAGAAATTATTCGACATGAAAATAACCTCATTTCCACTTCTCCAGCATGTGCAGTCTTATTAGCGCACGAGGTACTTGAAGACAAGCTAATGCCACTGTCTCCAGAAAGCAGATTTGTTGCAGCAGAATTGTTACACTTCCCAACTGAGCTGTCCTCTTCCCTGCGTGTGTGTGTGTGTGTGTGTGTGCCCATGGTAGACAGTGGTTAAGGGATTTAGCTCAGGTTAATGGGCCTTTTGCAACGGCTTAGCCTGTATGGCAGTGAGAATGGGAGAGAATGACTGTGGTGGGGAGATTGATTCTCTGGTTAAAGAAAGCCTAGCGACAGGGGCTATTAGCCTGCTGTGAGGAGAGTGAGGGGACAGCAAGGGCTTTTCTCAAGACCCCTTACTCCCTTACTATTGAATGAGGAAGAGACGACACTAAATGGAGATGTATAGGCTCCTTTTTTTAAGGGAACACCATACAGGAAGGTTTTCTGAGACATGTACTAAGCCATCTTTTTATTCAAGCTTTATTTTTTTCCCCTCAAACTTTCATATCACTGCATCCATAAATGCAAGCAAGCAAAACTGAAACCCGTCCCATGCGGTATTTAGTCCTATCAAAAAAACATATAAAGGTCTCTTAAAGTTAAAGGTGTTCGTCTTACACAAAACATGCCATTCTTCAATTATCTTTTCGGTTTGAAGTATACTGTACAACTGGGTTAACCTTTCACAGATGTAGAAGTCAGGGATCATAGGTCAACCTGTTTTTATCAGTTCTACATACCCCATTAACACACCTGAAGGAAATATTTGTTTGCAATAAATAAATAGCTAAGTGACATTGATACTATGCGTGCATCTAGTGGTAAATCTCTAAACAGTGGAATCTCTATGTGATTCATTGCAAATAATTAGTGTGACTTTGTGTATCTGGGTGTCCCACTAATACCTCATGTCTTATTACTGAGCTAGAAACAAAGACCGCCTACTGTTTTTGAGGGTAGATCGACACAGCTGTGCAACAGACCTGGAAAAGTGGCCTCAGATGGCAGACAGAGAAGAGCTGGTACAGCATGTCTGAAAACACCCATTGCATCTGACTGTTTTCTTGTCAAACACCAATTGGAGACACATAGACAAACATGCACATCTTATCACTTGTCTATGCTTGAGAGGGTGTTCACTGGACAATAGACCTAAACACAGGAGAAGGTGTTGGTGGGAGGTGTATAAAGAGAGATAGAGAAAAAAAGAGAGTCAGTTTAAAGGCAGAGAGACTGAGATAGTTGTCTCGTTAGACAAGCTAACTGTGCAGAATAACACGATGATTTGCCGTCCAGGGGTAGCTGGTATTTAGGTTCACCATCAGAGCTCATATGTATGTGTGTATGTGAAGGTGTCTTGGGATGCACTCCCCTCGTGTTGAGAAATATTCTAGTGTCACCTCCTCGTTACCACCCCCCCCTTCCAAACCAACACTTGCACACACACACATACTGACACACATGACTATGTGATTGTGTGTGTGTGTTATAGCACAGTGCTTGCAGTGAGGTGCTCAATCCACTATGGTGATAAATCAGGCACTGTGTTAATTGGTATGAAAACAACACTTTGGCAGTATATAATGTTTTATGTGTCTTTCATGTCCTTTATTGTAATACTAATGAGGGGCTGTATATTCGGGATGGGCGGGGGGGTGGTGGTGGCGGTGGCTCTCCTTCTCTCTCCTCGCTGTGCTGGATAAGCTCCTTAGTGAGATCACTGGAATATTCCGCCCGCCAGGCAATGCAGGTGGAACACAATTGCCCCCCTCCTTCATTTGCAATTGGTAATTAGTATGCAAATGAGCCCAGGGGACCACACAAGTACTAGTGTATTACAAGAGTCTGATTATGACTCCTCAGGCTTCTCAGGGATGAGAGTGGAGTGCTGGAAGAGCTCCTCACCTCCCTACGCTCCACTGGGCTCTGAGTGCCACCCGCTCAGGAACACCCTCTGATTGGTGTAGGGCCTTGTCAGTCATCACTTTTGCCTTATCTGCCACTGCTTAATTAATATGGCATGCTTGTCATGATCCCATTTGCATATGGGATTATGTTCTTCTATTTATGAGTTAGTACTGCAGACTCTGTTCTGTTAAGCATAGTGAAGGCAGGCACTGAAGGGCCACATTTGTTCCATATGAGTTATTATGAGATCAGAATGAAAATGTGCAAAAAAGAGAAGTTAATTTTAATGTCAAAAGTCACTACTTGCATTCCAGGCCTGTTTGCATACTAGACTGACAATGCTCCTAGAACAAAATGGGCAGTTGGTTTTCTATAATGGAGAGGATGACCTCTGAACCTTTGGCTTGAGATTGTCAGTCTGAATCAGGTTCCTTTCCTAAGCACAGCCCTGGTTCCTTACTTTTCCCTATGACCTGACTTAAATAAGAACAGAGAGTGCCAGGATCTATATCACCTCAGCTGCCCCCTCTCTTTGTTCTCACAGCCGGGCGGGCTGGGGTATTGGCAGGAGAGATTACTGGCATATTGATGGCTTAAAATGAAGCCTGGGAGATAGGCCTGGGGCTTCTGCTAGGGCGAGATCAGGCCCTGGTTTCTTGCCGTGGCATAGGGAGGTACAATCCTAGTGGTGTCAAGTGGCATAGGGAGATCAGATTCTGGATATGTTTTATGGTCCATGGAACTAGGCAGTGTGTGGGCAAACTGTTGGGGTTGTTGCGCTCAGTTGGTCAGTTGATCTAGGCTGCTCATTTCTGAGCTAGCTGAGAATCATGAGAGAAGTGGGAAATGGTCATCTACTCTCTCATCGATTCCAGTAGCTTAGGAGCTCATGGAGCCATACACCATGATTCTGAGCGTGGCCAGAAAGCATGAACATCCGTCCCGCTTTCATCCCTCAATGATCTTCATATCTGTAGTGTGCATTCAAACACACTCTGTAGTAATTTCATGTAGCAGTTTGAATATGACAACATGGATGTTCCTGAAGGCCAAATGCACCACAGGGGGCTCATTCCATAAAGCAAATATTATTGCACACCAAAATAATTTATGAGTAGCAGCACCCCCCACCACACCTGCCAGCTCTTCCCCACCTGCAATGAAGCTCCCTTTCTGATAGCTCTCATAGTGGCAGTATTTATGACGGAGGGCTTGTTCCATGCTTCCATATTTCATGACAAAAGAGGGGGTGGGGTGGGGTTGTAATGAAACACACTGTGCACAGAGGTTTGTGTTGTGACAGCTGTAATTGTGGAGCACATTAAAAGCCGGTGAAGGAACCCTCCACCTTATTTCTTCTGAAAGCGCAATGTGACAGAAGGAATGGCGGGTGGGGGAATAGGCATTCCACTGAGTGGAGTGAGGGGTTTGATTAGCGCTGTTGTGTTCAGGGTGAAAGTCTATTTGATGGAGTGATTATAGGTGTTGTCTGAAACTGCCTTAGAAGACGGCAGCATGGTTTTAATGGGTAGTCCATGACGTCCCTTGGCATATCCACACAAGGAGACTTAATATGCATGTACACCCTAAATTTGCTTTCCAGAGTCTGGGTTGGGAGGTCAACACAAATGCCACATGAATATCAATTAATCATCTCCTTTATTGGTTGCAGGTGCTTCTGGTCAAGAAGGGTCAAGCAACCACCAATTTTTTACTCAATTAGTGGCAAGCGGCATGCATGCTGTAGCCTGTGGAGACCGGCTTGGGGATGGTTGGTATTTATTATAACCACTTTATTAGTTGGGTCTAGCCCTTATACATACTTCCTACATTTTGTTTGGGAGTCACTTCTTGGTCAAACCCTACCATGTGGTGGCCCAAAATGATTTCCCAACAGTAAATCTATGAGCATGACTTGCTATCTCCATGCAGGCACACAGTGAGGTTAGTGGAGCTTAATGATGCTATTCTGCCAGGCTGTGTCAAGTCAATGGTGCTCCATTTCAAGGTGGATGGCTACCGTAAAAGGGTTAAAGCCCATGGAGCAAGGCACATACCCCCTGGGAGTCTCCACCAACCCCCAGGGAGGAGGCTTTGTCTCCTTGGGCAAACATTCCCACAGAAAAAGGGGAAAAAGCCATTTGGCTCCCCCAGCTAGTGCTCCTTTCACTGGTTGAGGAGGTCTTCCCTAGTCAACAGCTGGACATGACGTGACAAATTGGGGGCTTTGTCTTTCTGGGGAAGCAGAGGGGGTGGCAGAGGAGAGAATGTTGTGAAAGGGTTTGGGAGGGAGGAGGGTGCTCTGGACTTTGAAAGGATGCAGGGAAGCCATAGAATGCATTGTGAATCATTGCGACACAATGCAAATTGCACACTTTAAAGGGGAAATATGTCGGGGCTTTGTTTCAAATTGAAACGGTCCAGCTTATCGAGGGGAAAAGTGAAATACCAATTTTGCATGGGTCAGAAATGGATGGTTAGCCAATCAGTGGCAGTGACATGTAACTGGGAAGGCAGTGCACAGGAAGACAGTTTCCACCTGATTTATAAAAGCCAATTTCATTACAAATGAGTCTCAGCAAACCTTGTAAATTAACATCTCATTGATGTAAGTATTTTCTGGATTGAGAAAGCCCATAAAAGAGCACCTGAATTCAGCTTTTACAGGTACAGGTTAGAGTGGATCAGGAACAAAAAGAAATCTTGGGCTTTGAAAACTTTTACAAAAAGAAAAGCATAAACAAAAAGTGAAGCCTCTGAGTTACAAAGTCACGGTGGGCTCCTAAGCCCTTCAACAGCCATTTTATGAAGCTGCTCCTCTCTCAGAATGAGAAAAGAGATCCCCCACAAATGACCCCCGGGTGAAAAAGCTCCGTATTTGACAGAGTCCGCCTCTTAACTTGTTAACTTGCTAATTGCCCGGCAGTCACTTCATGAGCTGAACAATGGACTGCTAGCTGAGCGATGGGGCTCTCTCTTTGAGAGGCTGGCCGAGGGGGCCAGGTGGCCGTACAGGGGGAGCAGAAAGGGGCCGGCTAGCCTCAAGTGTTGTGTGTGAGGTCTGGTTTGGTTGCCAAGGGGATGGCAGCCTGATATATTATCTGGAGGAGTATTGGGCTGACCCAAGAAGATGGTGGGGCAGGTGGGGTACGATGATGCCCTGCAAACCCAATGACTAAACTACCACCCCCACTCAGCTTTTCTCTGCATTCTCTCTGTAACCTCCATCCGCACTTTGTGTTTGCCCAGTGGAGGCCTGGTAGTGTGTGTGTTAGGAGGGGATCTAAGTCTAACCAGGATTTAGACTCAGAACATGTTAGGTAATTAGGAAGAGCTTACAGAGCCATTTCCATGACAGCTGCTCCTACTGCAAACACAGCACCAGCCAGAGGGAGCCAGCACATTGTGATCTGTTTCGTGGGAATGATGTTGCCAAATACAATAGTCCAGCATGTGTGCTGGGTAGCAGTCAAAGTGCCAGGAGCTGGAAACTGGTCTGTCCATTGCTACACAAACACCCATTACTACATCCAATGAAAAACCAAAAGCATCCAGTGGATTTGACTACCCTGTTGCCTTTGCGTGGTTGTTGTAAAGTGGCATTGCATTATCAGGAGAGTTTTGAAGCTTATTGATTCATTGTACATATAGCCAACATATTCAGCAGCAGCATCCTCCAGGGTTAAAATGAGATTCTATGGAAGGTAATATGGAGATTAAAAACCCCAGATAGATAAAAGATAGACAGATAGAGATTTAAAAAAGCCCAGCTTTTTAGTTTGCTAGATAAAAACCATATTGGTACTGTCCAAGCCTCAGGACTCATTGGATGGCTGAAGTTAAATGATTGGCTATAGCACTTATTCCCATGTGTTAACCATGTTAGAATAACAGTCCTAGCATGGTCTGTTATTGCAGGTCTCTGGGTGACACCATGGGGCCAAGGGCAAGTGGACTCATGCCTAACTGAGTGTTCATTCTATGGGCTGGCTGTTTTGGTGAACCATGTCTTGCTTCAGGCCATGTATATTTTCCTGGCTCCTGTGTTTTTATCCGCAGCCACTCTGTTTGGCATCCTATCAGAGGTAACTTATTCTCTCACTCGTTTATACCACAAACCACCAAGATTGCAAGAAAAGGGAGGTGTAAGATTTTTCCCAGGCCTGTGTATCTCAGCCTCCCTGACTTCTAGCACAAAGAGCTTTAAACAGTGTCTGCAGTGTGGGCTCATGTATGTCACCCCATTTCCAGCTCTCTGAAGTGTGTACACTTGTCTGCTCTGGGGATTCAGCTGTTCTGATGGGGCCATTGTTCAAGTCTTTGAGGATAACTGTATTATACTGTATCCATGTAGCCCCCCTAAGAGTAACTGTATTATACTTTACCCCTGCACCCTTCCTGCCTATTGTCGCTATGGCTGTCTGTGCAAGCATCCACAGTCCTTAAATAGGGGTTTTACAAGCCAAATTGTTGTAAGCAGCCATTTACATGGTTGAAGTAACAGAGGCTATCCCAAGTCCCATACAGAACCCCTTCATTAGAGATGCCTAGCTCATTCTCTCGTTCTCTGGTAGGTTCCCTCGATGTACTGCTGTGCTCTGGACTTATGCCTCCTTACAAGCCACTATTATTTTACTGTACCTCCTTAACTGCAACATGAGTAAATCATTACATCTATGAACCAGCATCATCTTAAAAGGGGTGCAATTTAGTCACTGTAACTTGAAAAATCACTGTTTTTTAGAAATCTGGCACACATAAACAGCAATATCATTACATGTGCGCACACGTGCACAAACACACACATGCACACACCTCCTGGAGAGTGTGCGGCACTCCCCTAATGCCACAGCAGATGTTTTTCATGTGGTTCCTTGCTCTCCCTAATAGCCTTCCTGGTCTGTGGCCCTGATGCTGTGTGTGTTTTCCTAGCCCAAGCCAGGAAGGGGAGATGTGTGTGTGTGTGTGTGTGTCGGCAGGAGCAGTTTAAGAATTCCTTCAGGCCTCAGTGTCAAACAATACAAACATG
>JAOUQY010000044.1:22176410-22189424 GCA_028566355.1 Doras micropoeus | reverse complement strand
CAGGCTGGTCCAATTTAGCCATGAAACCTCTCACACTAAAATGACAGGTGTTTCAGTTTCATTGTCTAACCCCTGTAGCAGGCGGACGTATAGTGTTTTTTCTTCTTTGTCTTGTGCTTATTTTTTTCCAATTTTTGGTCATATACTTGGAGCATCTACACCATTAATTGTCACCAAGACCATTAGACTGATAATGTATTTGCTTTTCTTACAAAGTCCCTTGTAATTTTTGTTCCAAGGTATAGATGGAGTTGTGTATCATTTATTTATCTGACCTGGATGTCAAATCTGGATAGATTTGGCCTTAGGTGCAAACGTTTATGGTGTCTCTGAGAGTGAGTCTTGTATTTTTCTATACATAATCCCCAATCTGAGTGGATAAGGACAGAGATGTGCATACTGTATATACAGGAAGACTTCATCAGAGTTTCACAGAAGTGCCAGCAGAGCAACCTACTTCTTCTTCTTCTTAAAACACAGTGTTTATGAAAGTCACTGGTCTGCCATGGTATGTGTCAGTTTTTAACCCAAGGTCTCTCTGCTCTACATTTTCCCACAGTGTGAGCAGTTTTATGAATGTTGATTATATAGAGGACCTTTTTTTTTTTTCTTCACGTTTCTAAAAAAAAGAATTGTGCTCCAGTCAAGTGGCGCTGTCCAGCGGCTGATACGTGTGCGCCAGCATCTGCTTTCCAGCATGCACCCAAAATGTCTGGCATGAGAAACCATAGAAGACAGAAGTCTGACTGTCACGGTCGAGCATGAACATACATACTCTTGAGCTCAGTGTAGGATTGATTTAAAATTTACATTATAAGTATTTATACTGATTCTAGTCCCAAATGATAATCTTATTATCTCATTACATCTCTCAAAAAAGTCATCCTTTATTATCTGGTGTCTTGCTGAAATAGCAATTAAAAGAAGGTGATTTAATGTGATTTGCTGTTATTGGACTGATAGTAAAAAACTAAAAATGCATGACATGCACAAAATAAAATAAAATGCAATAAAATGACACTGTAACACACACTATCTATATAAATTTATAGGAAAATTGCTGATGTTTTAAAATCTTGTAGATCATGAAGCCCTCTGTTCCAGCACGGTCTGTCTAATTTGGCAGCTTCAGTGAGCTGAGTAATAGAAGATATCTGTTTTAATTGCTGAGGTGCTCCTAAGACGTCCAGCAGATAATTATTTTCCCAGAGATTAAAACCAAGTAGGAAGCACATACCACTATTATTTGCCTTTGAGTTACTGCATTTTCATGAGTGCTGACTGAGAGCTGAAGGAGTGGCAATAAGCGATAAGGACCTCCATCTGTTTATCGAGTGATAATGGATTTGCTGAATTAGGATGTGAGAAGCTTTCTGAAAAACATATGATTTCAATATGCTTGTATTACAAATGTGATGGCGCATCTGGCGTGGAAGAAGTTGCGATGTGCATTTTAACTACACCTATCAGCATGATTGATTTGATACTTTTTTTTTGCACTTTCTAGGACAGATGCAGGGTTTGATTTCTGAAACGGCTTGTAAAGGGAAATGCAGTAAACAGTATTTCTTTCCTTCCCATTTTGCTCTGTCCCTCCCACCCTACTTTCTGTCACATGTCCCTTTCACAGCATAGAAAAGTTCCTGGATTAGTGTGGAATTAGCATAAAGCCCGGCACTGCGAAGTAGCCAGCAAGTGAACAAGAGGAGTAAGAGAGCCAAAGTGCGAGAAAGAGAGAAAGCGGGAGAGGGAAAGAGGGAGACACACACATCTAGCAACACGAGGACGAAGTCCCAGAGAGCAGAGGACCTTCATCCTTCTGCAAGAGGACAGCATAGTTTGTCAATATGGAGGAAAAACAGTTTTCTGGCATTTTGGTAAGTCGTTTAATTCATTCAACGTGTATATACTTTTCTAATGCTGATGTTTTTACCTAATTGTTTTTTTTTTTTTTTTTGATGGTTACTATATCTTGTGGTTTATAACTACAGATTAATTAGTTAATATAAATTCTATCAGCTGAATTTTTAAATGCAAAGAAAATGATGCATCAAAACTATTGGGACGCACTGTTGTACTGTTCAGTATAATGACATCACAAAAATGCAGCCTTTCATTAGGATAAACAACAATCACAACCCTTTTATTGATAAGTCAAATCTAGCAATTTATTAATATGTTTATATTTCATTATATTAATAATTTATTGGCAAATAATCTAATGTTATTATACATTTGTTATTTAATGCTCTATTTGAAAATGAGACGTAACATCCTGTTAAAAGTCTACAAGACATGCTGTCATCTTATTTATAAACCAGCATTTTGAGCATCATTACAATAAATCAGTGTCTTTTTCTGTTTACTTTTCTTCTCTCTGATGCAGAGTCTTATGGGTTATGGGTTGTGCAGTGTCGATAATTGGTCTGAGCCAATAGGAAATTTCTTTAGACTGTCATACACTTGCATTTGTATTTCACATATTTGATAATGAAACATGGCTGGGATGGATAGCGATACTTTGGTGGGAGCATTCAAAGCAAAAAAACATTTTTTTCCCCCAGAAATATCAATGAGTACAGCCAAGACGTCATCCAGTGATGTGTTTGTTGTGGCCAGGAGAACATGCTTGTTAGTGCATGCAGTGAGACTTGTAGGCAGACGTAACTCAGAACCCGAACAAATGACAAAACTCAGTGTAGGTCAGCAGAATGTTGAGTAGATGAGATTTGTTTACACCGCTCGTTTAGTCGGAAAAAATAACATGTCCGTCCATCCATCCATCCATCCATCCATCTTTTTCCGCTTATCCGGGATAACACGTTATACATGTTCATATGGATGCCATTAGAGTAGTGTAAATCTGGTGTATTGTGGGCTGTTCATTCTATATAAGAGAAGTTTTTTTTAATGATGTATCATTATTAAACCTAGAGTATTATTATATTATTAAGACACTTCATCCTTCATGATTATTATTATTGTACATCATTTTGGCTGAATATGCTGTCAAAAGAAATACTTCTCTACAAAGTCCCCGAAAGGCTCTGAAAATATCTGTTCAGTTTTTTTTTTTTACTTCTTTTAAACCAGCATCGGTTTTACTTTCATTTTATGTATTTGACTTCTGTCTGTAAGATAATCTTGTCCTCACTCATTCATACCAGTTGCTCCAAATACTCATTTTAAAACACTTTCTTACACAGAACAGTTTAATTTATACAGTCTTATACAGAATACCATTTGATTATTCCATCTGAATTGTATTTAATAGATTAGATTTGTATGGCAATTTCAGTAACTGTACACAAGATGACGTTGCATGTCCAGCTTAATACTTCTGCTTTCTTGTCAGTACAGTTCCAGTCAAGCGGCTGCGAAGCTGCATGTACTTTCCTTTCCTTCAGAATTTTTTTGTGGTGTTGCTAGCAAAATAAAAAAAAGGTAGATATATCTGGTCTATATAGATATATATATATAGATAGATCTAACCCTTGAGGAAATGTAAATGAAATCAACGGTCCTCCCACTCCCACTGATTAGTCACCATGATTGTAAAGGTTTACTAGATTATGCTAATTAATACTATAGCACTACTGCTATAAAACAATCATCATTCTACAGAAATACTTTAGAAAAGTAATGATTTAACCAGGGGCAAAATAACACTAGTGGAAAATACACACATTTTCAGGGTGATTCAATGATTGAATTTAATTAAAGATAACATATTCTTTATTAACTTATTAATTTATTATAAGTTATTAGAATAGGTTTCTAATTAATAAAGAATAGGGAATCATTTTACATTAAATAGTTTTTTTTATAGTGAAACTATAATGTGAAACTATGAGGAAGTGGTAGCTCAGTGGGTAAGGCATTGGGCTACTGATTAGGTCATTAGTTCAAATTCTGGCACTGCCAGGCTGCCATGATTGGGTCTTTGAGCAAGACACTTAACTCTCATCTGCTCAGCTGTATTCTGCTACAATCAGAGGCCACATTGAGTAAAAGAATTGGGATGCAATGTACCAGCATATCAATGTGTCATGTCAGTAAATCAAGTATTACAAATAATGCTGTCCTTAATAGTCATAGCAATAGGAATTCTTACTGGCCAGTGAAAAAGAAATCTTACATTTAATTTAGAGCTTAGAGAATGTTTGTGGAACTATTATTATCATTTACATGCATTACAATATATCTTAATCTTCATCTTATTTTACTGACATGCATGCAAGCCATTGTCATCAGTATGTCTTTTTTTTATGTACATTATTAGGTACTTATTATTTTAGGTACTTATTATGTATGTACACCTGTGGAAACACCTGTGTGTATTTACATCAGTGTGCCAAGCTGATCACCAAATGTATCCAGGGTGCATTTATAATTAGCTCTTGATGCATGTGAAACCTTAGAAAAGTATATGTAATTTAATTTAGTTTGCTTATATTTTATAGGGTATATATGTACTTTGTATATGTACTGTGTTTTAATAGGGCGTATATGAATTTCATAGGGTGTTACATGTATTGAATAGGATGTTACATGTATATCATAGGGTGTTACATGTATCTCATAGGGTGTTACATGTATCTCATAGGGTGTTACATGTATCTCATAGGGTGTTACATTTATCTCATAGGGTGTTACATGTATTTCATCGGGTGTTACATGTATTTCATAGGGTGTTACACATATCCCATAGGGTGTTACACGTATTTCATAGGGTGCTACATGTATTTTATAGGGTGCTACATGTATTTAATAGGGTGTTACATGTATTTCATATGGTGTTACATGTATCCCATAGGGTGTTACATGTATTTAATAAAGAGTTACATGTATGTCATAGGGTGTTACATGTATTTCACAGCGTGCTACGTGTATTTAATAGGGTGTTACATGTATTTCATCGGGTGTTACATGTATTTCATCGGGTGTTACATGTATCCCATAGGGTGTTACATATATCCCATAGGGTGTTACATATATCATATAGGGTGTTACATGTATTTCACAGCGTGCTACATGTATTTCACAGCGTGCTACATGTATTTAATAGGGTGTTACATGTATTTAATGGGGTGTTACATGTATCATATAGGGTGTTACATGTATTTCATCGGGTGTTACATGTATCCCATAGGGTGTTACATATATCATATAGGGTGTTACATGTATTTCACAGCGTGCTACATGTATTTAATAGGGTGTTACATGTATTTAATGGGGTGTTACATGTATCTTATAGGGTGTTACATGTATCTTATAGGGTGTTACATGTATCCCATAGGGTGTTACATGTATTTAATAAGGAGTTACATGTATGTCATAGGGTGTTACATATATCATATAGGGTATTAAATGTATTTCATCGGGTGTTACATGCATCTCACAGAGTGTTTCGTGTATTTCATCGGGTGTTACATGTATTTCATAGGGTGTTATGACATGTATGTCATAGGGTATTAAATGTATTTCATAGGGTGTTACATTTATCTCATAGGGTATTAAATGTATTTCATCAGGTGTTACATGCATCTTATAGGGTATTAAATGTATTTCATAGGGTGTTACATTTATCTTATATGGTGTTACATGTATCTCATAGGGTATTAAATGTATTTCATCAGGTGTTACATGCATCTTATAGGGTATTAAAATGTATTTCATAGGGTGTTACATTTATTTTGTAAACAGTTGTTGTTGTTGTTATTCACAATAACAAATATGGGCTTCAAAAATCGATTATTTAACAATCAGCAGCTAATCCTACTGCATATAATAGATTTATGTGCAAACCTGAAACCTAGTGCAAAAACAGATCATGCAACAGAACTCGTACCTCATTCATGCTAAAATGTTACATATTAAGAAGATGTTTGTAATAGTGTTTTAATCATCAGAGAAATCTCAGCTCAGGGCTTCCCTGCTGCTGTTTTGTGGCCATGTTTGAGTGTTTTCTGTTCTCTGTAGTGGAGTTGATGCTATAAATTCATGTTGCTATATGTAGAAGGACATCAGACAAAGACAAAGACCTGTCTGACATGACGGTGTAGTTGGGCAGAATGTTAAATGAAGGTTATTAGAAAAAGATTCAGAACATGGTTTATATTTATGTTTAGATTACTGTAACTATATAGCTCTGGTTTCATGTAATAGATTGATTTGTTTTTGGTATCTATTCTCTGTATCTATTCCAGCTTTGAAAAACAGTGTAGCATAAACTTTATGGGCTCTTGTCTCAGCTTCATTTGATATTGTATTTATCTATTATAAATTGATTTAACTATATTTTTATAATTTGATTATAAATATTTCTGCAGCAGTGCCACTGTGATCACTTTTAGTTTCTTTTGGC
Source organism: Doras micropoeus (assembly GCA_028566355.1). Taxonomy (NCBI): domain Eukaryota; kingdom Metazoa; phylum Chordata; class Actinopteri; order Siluriformes; family Doradidae; genus Doras; species Doras micropoeus. The sequence goes on along the minus strand of JAOUQY010000044.1, from coordinate 22,183,057 downwards.
AGCAGTCCCATGCCAAAATTGTAAAAGACAGGCCTTTTCTATACCCTTGTATAAGGTATGGACATAAGAGAGTTTGTGGACAGATGGGTTTTTGGCACTCAGCATTCTTATTTTTTAAGTTCACTGAATTGTAATGCTGGGGGCATAGTGGCATTGCATTCAGCAGGAAATTACTTTTTTATAGACAGATCACTTTTGTTGCTCTGTCCTGATTGAAGGTGTATCTGCCCTTTTCAGTACTTTACAATATCTGAGCAATTGACACGGAATCTATAAAAGGGAAGACTGGTGTTTGCACTGTCATACAAAACAATGGCATGCAAATTGTTGCCAAGGGCTTGAATGCCGCCTCCTTATCTCAGGACAGGAGGCTCTTGATGTGTAGACAATAAAATATCAGCTCAGCATACTTGCTGTTTCCCTCCTCAAACCGCATACCTTTTTTTACGGCAGTTTAGTTGATCCTCTTATCTTTCCTCCTCCTCCTCCTTCTCCTGATTCCTTCTGAGGTAGTTTAGCATGACGCATCCTGTCTCAGTCAAAAACAGATTGAATTACATTATGAATTCATAAAGGATGTTTTTAACGACATTAATTTTGGTTTAATCAAATGCATTTAGAAACAGAGCAATTATTTCACAATATAGCATATCCTGGGCATCCTTCATTTAGTTTTTTTGTTCCATATTTATCCAAGCTCTTCTCAAGGCCATGTCTCTGCTAGACAATTTTTTGACTTACATAAGGAGCATATTGAGATGTGAATCGCCCTCTAGCATTTTCCAACACTCGCATCTCTGTGAGGCTTTGCGTCCTGCTGCCTTCACGGAAAGGAAACAGATGTGTCTGAGCGAAGGGGAAGTCAAACACACTGTCTGTTTTGCTTTGCAATATAGTGCACCGAGCCTGGGTCAGGCAGTCACTGTGGCGAAGGCACAATGGGAGGACAAGGGCCACCAAATGCTAAACACGTCCACTGCTGCGTTTCCTTAAAAAATCCAGCTTCTCTGCGCCAAAAGGCCCCATTGAGCCTCAGCGTTTGGATTCCATTTGAAGAAACCACTCAAGCTGAAAATTTCGTTTTTCTGTTTTGCTTCCTTTCTTCTTTTATATATGGAGGAGGTGTGAAGTTAAACAAAAATACTCAACCGCAAGGCCAACAGCAACTACAAAAATGGGATGCTATGTTGTGTTTTGGTCTCTCCCTGAGTCTTCACAACATTTCTCCATCTTGCTTTGGATTATTATTTCTTTTAACAGTTGAATTGCAAGCTTTAGGCTTTTTACTTCAGCTTTTCACTTTTTTTTTCAGCTTTTCACCCCATATTTAGGTCATTTTTTGTGCTTGAGTGCAACCTGCTCCCCTGGTTGCCTTGCTGAATAGGAGACACAGGCATGGGATAAAGGGGGGTTCACAATTCTCAGGGGTCTTTCCCAACAGCCAGCCTCTCTTTGCTATTATTTATCACTTTCAAGCTACCCATGTCACAGGGTTTCCTACACGGTTTCAGATTCTCACTCTTGGTTAGGAAAAGAAAAGCAAAAAATATAAATATCAGAACAATAATTCCTTTCTCTAAAGTAAACCTTTTTTTGCTCTTTTTAGTTACCATGTCTTTTTTTTATTCACTCATATGTAAAAGTATATTCAGCTACTCCGGAATGTTTCTTTGTGAATTGCGAAAACAGCCTTGACCCTTCAGAACTCCCCGTCCCCTCACCTCCCTTTGAAATATGTTTGCTCTTAGCATGTACCCAAATATGCGTGTCACATTGTTGCTCTTCAAACATAGTAACACAGTGTCTACTTATAAGATTCACATTTCTCCCTAATATAATACGTTGGCTTATCATTTTTTGCCCGGTGTGTTTTTCTTAAGCTTGAAAGTATACGTTTTTTAATTTTCCTTACTGAATACCTTACATAAGATGATACAAAACTCCCATTTGTCCACACCAATGGTCCCATATGTTTGTCAAAACATGTATGTTTTTTTTTCCCACTTATATTTGTGTCCTAGTCTCTCTGCTGTGCCCCATTCTCCCCAGAGGCGAGCTACTCACTTTTTTTTATACAGAATTAGCAGCTGGGGTCCTTCCAGGATGGGGAAATTATCACGGAAAACTTCAGATTAACCCAGCCGTTGTAAATTGTTCCTGTGTTCCTGAACCCTGCTGAACTTGCTACATATACTGTACTCAGATTATACTTCAGACACAAGCTAAAAGAATGGCACAGGAAGTTGATTTCAGCTACAGCTCCCAGAGTTCATGATTGGCCATCATTATGCTCAGGTCAAGCAGGATTAAAATACTCCAAAGACTTCTGTCCTGCTGCAGAGACACTTGAGCACGTGTGGCTTTTTATCCCATGCATCTATCTTACTGATGCAGAATATAGCTATTAAATTGATCGCAGTAATGAGCATATATTTATTCACTAGAACGGTTAAAGCACATGTCCAGGGCTGATGGGTTGCTTTCCCCAGGTCCCATTGAATTCAGTCCCATTGAATAGGCTAAAAGTGCCTTTAAGTGCATTAATACAGAGGAAGGGAAGTGAACGAGTATATGAATTCAGCTGATAAAAAAGTTTCTGAAGTAGACCATTATTCCATCGAATTTGGCTTTATTTTTTCTCTATATGTTTGACTGCAGGAACGGTATGACAGCTGATTTATTTTGCTCAGTCTCATCAGTCCTTCCACATACCTGCATGTTTCTGACTGTGATAAGGTCACCATGCATCTGCGTACAAGCTTATTAGTATGCATCATAAAAATGATTCTAGCACTAACCAGATTATCCCTCAGCTGATGTGTATAGTGCAGCAGGCGGTAACCAGGAGCTTGTACTATAGTTACAACATCACGGTGTGTCACATGACCACGAAGCGCATTATGTTGAAACTTATTTGCTTATTATCTACCAAATCATTTTGTTTTGCAAAAGTCAATATGGAGTAGATGTTTTAAAATCTTGATTGGATTTGATTATAGTTGTCTATCATATCAAACTTTAGTTATTATCTGTTCTAAGAGTGCAAACTTTTCGGACCAATTGCAGTCCTTAGGCAGTGGAAGAAGACATTTTGAGTCTCAATGTCTCGATGTCTTGTCCGGGTGGAGGACACATAGAGCATTTTTAAAACGGTTACTAAAACTTGATAACTCATTAAACCATTTGTAAATTTTTGTGTAATTGTAATATGTTGCCATGGTGAAATATATTGCTTTGAAACTGGGTCCATCTTTTTTGAAACATATGAATGTTTTAAGGTTATTTGGTTGCTTTCTGGGAAACTGTTGTGACTCATTGTCCTACTAGATTAAACATGAATTAATGAGCTATCATTTCTCACAGAACTGTTAGAAATATGAATAATCAGATCTGGCACTAAAGCATTAAAGACTGTTAGATATTTTATATTATGCAGTTTTGAACTTTGGATCATGAGCTCTTGGGAATGTCGGTTATTAGCCTTGAATTATTAATACAACCCAATAATTTGGTATAGTATGCAAATTAATGCGTTACAAGGAGCTGGATTAGATCTAGTTTTCATGCTGGAGTGTTTTGGTTTCTGGTTCTGCATACTACCAGACAGTTCCCAGCATATAGCATGTTATGTAGGCCAGTCAGTGTTTCAGCTTCATTGTTGTCCTGCACAGTGGGCTGAGAATCGTGCAGGATTGCTTTATGCCACAGTCCCATGCTTTGTGCACGGTAGTTTTTAATGCGTCTCTTGAATATGCCGCTAGAGATTGCAAACGAGAGAGCATGGAGGAAGTAGGTGGCGCATCAATGGCGCAGTAAGTTCAGAAAAGTGTCATTTTTAGTCAGCAGTAGTATTTTAGTGCTCACTGAGGCGCTCTTGTTTGGATTGTCAATAGCACAAACGTGTCTTGAATAGGAAATACCTGGTTAAGCAGAGATGCTTGAAACTGCACTTCCTTTCTGGCAAATTTACCGGCTGATTGTGCTTTCATTTGGATTTCTAGTAAAGTTTTAACACTCTTATGTTGCGCTTATGTTTTGTTTCCTCTTTTTGCATGAATCTTTGAGTTTTTTGTGCTCTGTCTGAGCTTTCTGGAAATGTCCATGCTGTGAATAGGTAACATTTTTTAGTTGAATACGGTAGGGCACATGATATTGTTTGTTGGATACAAAGCTTTGATGTCATAACTCTGGGTATGGAACAATACAGTCCATAGACTGCATCATAAAAAAGCCTGTTTGTTTGTAAAATAAACATTTAACTGTAGCTACATAAGATTTGAGCTGTGTAACTTTAGCTAACATCTGAATGCAGCCCATGCTTCAGACATGCCCCATCCCTCTCCTTGCCACGCCAACACCCCACCCTGACCCCCAAAAACCCAGCTACTATTGAAACAGTGGCTACTTTTCAAACGACCAATCAGAAACTTCAACTTCCAACTTTTCGCTTTTCTAACTCCTGAATTCTCGTGCATAGTTTCAGGTCTTTTTGTGAAGATTTTAAGGTGACGTTTGGAAGGAACTCTTACGAGGACCTGTGCACCAGTGTGCACTATTTTTCTTGTCCTGAGAGCTAATGTTCAATCAGCCATGTTTGGTTATACTCTGCTAAGTGCCTGAATGGATCACTTGACTGGATCACGGCATTACTCTTATTAAGTTTCAATTGAAAATGTAAGCCGAAGGCACATATTCACACAGAAAACGCATCATATCAAGACACCGCTGCATCTTACTATATTGAATTGTAATCTTGTATACAAGACTTTACACCCCGACTTGCCACCCATGACTATTTTGTGCCATATTGTTTGACTGTGCTTGATGGCCAAATGAAGTCTTAGGGCATCCTTGAGTCATATTACTGTAATAAGCTCCATGATCTCAAATTACCACTTGAGAACCTTCAACCTCCTTGGCTATAAACTTGCTGGAGGTTTGGAAAGTATATCCAGTGCCACATGCTGGACATTTGGGCATTAGGTGTTGGCAGTACAGGACTATTTATGCATCTACTAAAGTCTAGCTGTGGAGGTTCTATTTAAGTATGAACAGGTGCTATACTAGTACTGTGTATGTGCTTAGAGCAGAACCAGTGGCGCTTTGTTGCTCCTAATTCTTATAGTTTTTACAGGAAGTGTAGTATACATTTTATTCAACTCACTGCAGTCTCTGAGGATATACCTCTCCGGGAATTTACACTCATAAACTTGATGCGTTAAAAATCAACATAGGCTTAATAGCAACCTTAGATTTAAAAGCGGCTTTTCTCTTTCAGAGAGACCTTTGGAGAGTGATAAAGGTCCTGTTGAATGTTCATTGCTAATTTGGACTTAGTCAGCAGTTTGACATCCGTGTTCCCTAATGAGCACTAAGTATCTGATATAACCATCTAATTATCAGAGCTAATTGACCCAAACCCCAAACACATGGTTGTTTTGGGAACCCTCTTTGAGGTAAGACTTGGTATGTGTTTGCTTTTTTGTTCTTCCTTGCTTGTTCTCGTAGCTTTCCATTCTGCTAAGTTGTCAAAATAGCCAGTCTTCATATCCTCATTAGAAGAGCACTATTGTACGGCAGGCGGCAAGACGCCGTGCTGCATTTTGACTAATAGGAGTTGGCTGCGGCCCCTGGAGACTCTAATGACCGCTGATGTCAAACTCTCTCCCTGCCAGGCCCATGGCTCAGATGTAGCAAACTGCCTGGAGCAGTTTGTGTGCGTGTGTCTGTCTGTCTGTCTGTCGGTCTGTCTGTCTGTCTGCATATGTGCATGAAACAAAATGAATCACAAACCCTCTTTCACTGCAGTCACACCCATGCTGGAGAGGATATGAAGGAGTGAAAATACATGCCGCCGGTCTTCTAGCTATCACTTGAACGGAGAATTGCGCTGAAACTGTATTTCATTAGTAAATGTTAAATTAATTGATTGTCTATTTTCAGCCACATTAGAATTCCTTTTAGAACGACTATAATTTTAGAATGATCATTTTAGAATTAGAATTCCAATTTGTAAAAAAATTATTTAAATACGAATTCATTCTACCCGAACCATGATTTGTGCACAACCACGATTCACAAATGACATCACTTCACAACCCCCTGTATGCTGTCTTATAAGCCACAGAGCTGCAAATAATATGAGATATCTGTTCTCTCTAAGCTACAGATCCTTCTCACAGGGTGCCAGGCCAATATTTATGCACTAATGTATACTAAGCTGGAAGACTCACTCAGAGAGGATTATAGTCAGTTCTGGGTGCATTTACATTTACATTTACACTTACATTTATGGCATTAAGCAGACACTCTTATCCAGAGCGACTTACAAAAGTGCTTAGTCAGTAACTTGGAATATCTAAAGCTAGTGCTGGTAGACTTCATTCCTGAATTCCAGGTACTTTGAACTATGATACTGCTAGAAATGAGCTATGCGATACCTATTACAAACAATTACAAGCAAAACAAGTCCTATAGCTTGAAAGTATTCCAGTCAGTACAGCTGTAAGTATGGTAAAAGCTTTAATAGATGTAAGGTGCAGGCATTCATGGGATGGGGCAGGGGTGGCCCAATGGCTAAGGTGTTGGGTTACTGAATAGAAGGTTGGGGGTTCAAGCCCCAGCACCACCAAGCTGCCACTGTTGGG
>JAOUQY010000044.1:21703649-21717758 GCA_028566355.1 Doras micropoeus | reverse complement strand
GGAACTCTTAATGCTTCAGCATACCAAGAGATTTTAGACAATTTCATGCTCCCAACTTTGTGGGAACAGTTTGGGGATGGCCCCTTCCTGTTCCAACATGAATGTGCACCAGTGCACAAAGCAAGGTCCAAAAGACATGGATGAGTGAGTTTGGTGTGGTAGAACTTGACTGGCCTGCACAGAGTCCTGACCTCAACCCAATAGAACACCTTTGGGATGAATTAGAGTGGAGGCTGTGAGCCAGGCTGTCTAGTTCAATATCAGTGTCTGATCTCACAAATGTGCTTCTGAAAGAATGGTCAAAAATTCCCATAAACACACTCCTAAACCTTGTGGAAAGCCCTTCCAGAATAGTTGAAGCTGTTATAGCTGCAAAGGGCCGACATCATATTAAACCCTATTGATTAAGGATGGGATGTCACTCAAGTTCATATGCGTGTGAAGGCAGGCAAGCGAATACTTTTGGCAATATAGTTTATCTAAAACTAAGGTAACCCATTCTATAACAGCTTTAGAAAAGCATCTGAAATATGTGACCAAGTGGTGACCCTGACACACTCCAAAGGAATATTTAAATAAAAGTCTATTTGGAGAAAGAGAATATCTGTGATACCAGTCAAATATCGGGGAAAATCGATGTGCAAGCAAATTAACAAGATTCTCTAAATGATGACTATGCGTGTTTCCCAGGATCCCAGTATTAACTCACAGTGTTTTATTGGTTCTGCACATTTAGGTGCTGCACAATATTGGACTGGTCCATGCGCAGATGGGGAAATGGGAGAATGCTCAGGAAAACCTGCTTTCAGCTATTAACCTTCGTACAGAATCCAAACTCAGCCACATCGACAAGGCGCTGGAGTCCATTTTGGTCAGCTCAGAAACATCACCCACAGTATACTACAGTCACAAATGTCAAAGTCATTCCGAATATGTTGTTTTAAATCATTGATTCTTACTCTAAAAATACACTATGATAAAATTTGCTTGAAACTAATGAACAAATGCCTTGGAAAATATTCCTATACCTTAAAAAAAAAAAAAAAAAACCCCAACAACATGGTTTCTATGAATAGGCTTGCATTTGTCCATGTCCACTTAAACACATGGAAACAGTATCTGTGTTTTAATGTCCTTTGTTATATTCTCATTTAATTATATAACAGTAGTTAAACCTGTCAAAATAGATTATAACTTTGACAATAACGTGAGCCACGTTAGCTAGCTGGCTAGCTTAGGTCACAATCTCAACAGCTATGCACTTCATTTCTGTGAGGTATTTTGTTTTAAGTCCATCTTCCTCATTTTGACAAAGAGACCCATCAGTTGTATAAAAAAGATTCTTTAAGGGTAAATAACATTTACGTTCATGTAGCATTTAGTACAAAAAAACAAGTAATATTTTTTTAACACTCGCTATAGTCTTACTCCTAATTCACACAGTTTTGCTAGATTAGCTAGCCAGCTAGATCACATATTTAACCCACTCAGTCTTGCTGAAGAACCTAATGCAATTTCTTTCGTAGTTTTTTGACGATATTGTGAAAGAAGAAGAACACCATATCATTTATTAAATTGATTTAATGCGGTACTGTGCAACAGTGTTTGGTTTACAGGACTGTGTTCTTGCCTACTCATGTATACAGAAGCAGAAGCTCTTTCCTCTGGTGGTGATTAGACCGGACCTGATGTTCAAACCCAATAAGCACCATGTGGCAGAGCTGGAGAAAAAAGACTACCTCGGAAAGGCCAAGGTACCCAACCATCATCCTTTCAGAGCTGGTGAATGTTGTTAGTTAAAACGGAATTTAATTTTATGTATGCTTTGTCCACACAGGTTATATCTTCTGTGGTTCCTGCTGATAATTTCTCAGGTTTCGCTCCTCTTCAGCCTCAGGTGAGTCAGGATACAGTTCCTTCTCCTTCATTACAGCCACCATTTTAAAGACTGCAAACATTTTGTTTGCTGCAAGACACTAACACTTTTCTTCCGGTTACTTTTAACAAAAAAATGAAGCAACCAGGACAAAAATAAGGTACATAGTCATTCACACAGAGAGCACTTTATTAGGAACACTGTACTAATACTGGACACAGTCTTCCTTTGCTCTCAAAACAGATTCAACTTTTCATGGCATGGATTCCACAAGATGTTGGAAATATTTCTTTGAGATTCTGGTCCATGTTGACCTGATTGCATCACACAGTTCCTTTTTCAGGTGCACTTTCATCCTGTGAATCTCCCATTCTGCCACATATACCACATCCCAAAGGCGATCTATTGGATTCAGATCCGATGACTGGGAAGGCCACTGAAGAAGACTGAACTCATTGTCATGTTCATGACACCAGACTGAGAATTGAGAAGACTTTTGTTTTGGTTACATGAAGTAGCCATTAGAAGATGGATAATTGTGGCCATGTGTGGCTGCACATGGTCAGCAGCAATACTCAAATAGGCTGTGGCATTCAAGAGATGATTGATTGGTATTAACAAATCCAAACTGTGTAAAGAAAACATTCCCCACACCATCACACCACCTCCATCAGCCTGGACTGTTGACACAAGGCAGGTTGGGTCCATGCATTCATGCCAAATGCTGACCCTAACATCTGTGTGCCTCAGCAGAGCTGCATGTTTTTATACATTGCAATACTGCCACATGATTGGCCGATAATTGCATGTATGATTACTACATGAATGATTTTCCTGTCAAAATATTTGGCAGATCTGGGTGAATAAATGCCCTTATATTTTATATAAAGTTTCTTTTTTCTTTCTTTTAAAAATGAGTGTGGGTGATAGTGGGCTATTTTAACTTTGCAGAGCACATTAATATGATGATGAATTATCTGTGGATGATGTATCATGCATCATCCTTTCATATTTCATGCACACTTAATTAATATATAATATTTTTCATTTGCTTTGCATAGGTTGAAGATGTACCGGCTAAACCCAAGACCCCAGAAGTACTGAGGTAAACCTAATGCATGTACTTTGTCTGTTCACACAGCTGCAGTCATTTGGAGCGTTATTTATAGTTTTTGTACCTGTTAACTGCAGAGCTCTTGAAGGTGAACCACACACCGTTCTGTACGAGTTCATTCCCGAGACCAAAGAAGAACTGTCTGTGTTACCAGGCAACATCGTTTTCGTTCTTCAGAGAGGGACTGACAACTGGGCGTCTGTTATTTTCAATGAAAGGGTATGTTGTGTGTGAATGTGTGATGTGTGTCTGTGTGTCTGTGTGTGGATTACAGTCTGACCAAAATGCATGATTTATTATGTCCTTGCTGACTATAAAGACCATTTAAAGAAATCTAGATACCCTTCATCCCAATCTCACGGGAAACTAGCACCGTCACACTGCTGACATTATTTCCTAGAAACTGTTGCTCAAAATAAATACTTTACAATATGAATCACTGTATAAATGTTTTTTTTGCATAGCATCAGCCATAGGTCACATAAAATGAACTCTAAATGCACTGCATGATCCCTATTTCAATTGCCATCATCATTAAATCATGGATTTTGGGTGAAAGATTGCTTTAGTATTTATTCTTTTTAAAGCATATTCAGAAAATAAAGAATTAAATGTGCTTCCCACATACATTATACTGTATAATGCAATGTGTATACAGTAATATACACCACAGACATTTTCCTGGCATATTAAAACGCAGGTTACAGTGACCTTTATAGTATTTAGAAAATGTGGAAGTGGAGTGTATTTATTACTCGTCCTATGATTACTTTCTCGTTTTCAGAGAGGGTTGGTTCCCTACAATTTCCTGGAGCCACTGGATATTACAATGGCCTCAAAAATGGTGCAGGTAAAGTAATCTAGTTAAGATGTGTACTTACAGGAATGATAAATAATCTCATTTAATTATGTACAATTGCCCTTAAAAACCTTATAAACTAACAAACTAAAACTTAAACTAGCAGAGCATGTGTTTAGTTATAAGAACCTGGATACAGTAAGTCTTACCAAAAGTGCCAGTAATTTTATCCAGAATTATTTTCTTTTTTGTTCCTTTACATAAGTTTTCAAATTAGTTTATAACTGCAAGTGTTTTTCCGGACTTCTGCATATTTTTATGCCTCTGAATTTTAACTTTAAACCTATAGATCTCTATTTTTAAAAGTCTAAAAGAAAGACCAATAAGAGCCTCTTCTCTGTAGGTTGCACCTCCCAGCAGCAATGACGACATACCTGCTCCACCCAGAAGGGCAGCACCCAGTAAACCTGTGAGTCAGGAGGCCACCACAGCAGAGGTACCATACATCCCATCCACATTATACTGGCAAACATTGTGAATTTACTCCTCACACATTAAAACTGATCTTTAGATTTGTTCTGTATTTGTATCTGCCGCCCCCAGACCAAAGCTGCTGCTGATTTCTCAAAATGCATTGTGAAAGTGCACTTCCTGTTTACCATATCCGTCAGCATTGCACCAGGACAGCCATATCAAGCTGTCATCAAGATTATCAGCACTAAACTCAAGCGACCTGCTTCTGCACTCACTCTGAGGTACCTGCACTGCTATACATCTCAAACAATACTGAATTCTACTGATTAAGCCCCAGACATTATAGATACCCGCTTTAACCTTTAAGACTGATTTAACTTTTATAATTGGACTATGAGAATCATTCCTGTGCCTTTGTCAATGCCAAACATATCATTGCTGTATCAGTAACATTGCTTAAAGTGTAATAATTCTTCAACGCTAATATCCTGCCAGTTATATTAAACCTGGATCTACTGAGAAAGTAAGAGTTGATGAGTCAGAGATGGATGTGCTGTGGACCTGCGTGACCAACAATCGCCTTACGCTGTGGTGTTCAGCCACTGAGGTACCACAATTCACATTCTGCTGAAATAAACACATCCTAACCATCAAGTCTCAGACCAGTAACACCACATTTAATGCTTGTAATATTCTTTTCATTCTTCCTTTTTTTTTTAAATAGAGCAACAGCTTTCAAAGCACTGTTACTTCCTAGATTATATCCCATTTCAATAACATCACTGTGTGTGTATCTGAGCAGTTGCAATTCAGTTATGATTTGCATATTATATACAGTATAATAAATGTACAGCAGACGTTTAATACACTGGGTGGCCAAATGTTTGTGGACACCCGACTATCACACCCATGTATGTCTGAACATCCCATTCAAGATTTATTCCCTGTTTGTTGTTATAATATCCTCCAGTCTTCGAGGAAGGCTTTCCACTAGATTTTGGATCATTGCTGCGTGGCTTTGTGTTCATTCAGCCAAAAAGAGCATTACTGAGGTCAGGCTGTGGAGGCGTGTGGTGCAGTCAAGGTTCCATTTCATCTCAAAGGTGTTCAGTAGGGTTGAGGTCAGGGCTCTGTGCAGGTCACGGAAGTTCTTCCATTTCAACAGAGTGCTCGCTTTGTGCACAGGGACATGGTCAGACTGGAACACGTGAAGGGAAACTGTAATACTACAGGATGCCAAGACATTCTAGACAGTTGTGTTCCTCCGACTTTCTGGCAACAGTTTGAGGAAGAACGACATACGAGTTTGATGGTCAGGTGTCCACAAACCTGACTACATAGTGTACCTACCTTTTTGTTATCACTCTGTGTTTTTTTTTTTTTTTTAGGATGAATCTGGAACTCAGGAAAAGGCGGTGGCTCTGTATGCTTATGAGGCATCCACACCTGAAGATCTGAACTTTGCTCAAGGTGATGTCATCACTATCCTTTCTAAAGGTAAGCCATTTAGAAATTTATAATTAAGAAATTCATCATTAAGAAATGAATCTTGAAGTGTTCATGATGTTTATTTTCCACTTCAGTGAACGAAGAGTGGTTTGAGGGCGAGTGTAATGGGAAGAGTGGCATCTTTCCAGCATCGTTTGTTGTAATAAATGAAAAGTAGGTCATGGCGTCTGACCGATGAATAAGATGATTATTGCATTATTTAAAGCTTAAGTTTAAAGCATATATTTAACCAGCAATGATAGTGCAGTGTTAGTAAGGGGCGGTGCATTTTGGCTTTTAGAAATTACTGAACCTTTTTTTTGCAGTTGAGTTACAAATAAATAATAATAATATGCTGTCACTTCACCTTATCAGCTTATTTGTTTTACTTTAAATATACATTAAATAACTGCGCTTTTTATCAGTTTATTATTTGACTCAGTGGTATGTGGAATCTCCAGCATACAAATCCCGCTATATGAGCTGTTACTATAGAAATTTTAGCATGAGCACAATATGCTGTAAACCCATTATTTGAATTACAGCTGGCTCTCGGAGCTAGTTGTTAAAGAAAATGAATCAACACTTTCTGAACAATCAGACTAGAGAATCCAACAGCACTGTTGTATTGTAACATGTTTGACACTGTATACTTGAATAAAAAGCATCTGCAGATACAGAAAATGGCTCCTGACTCCGGTGTCTGTTAGGGTTTTGCCCTATCAAGTTCAAATCCCATTGGTGCCACAGTCATCCATGGCAACTGGTCCAAGGAAACACTACTGGCCCTGTTCTCTGTGCCTTGTTTCCCTCTGATTAGAGCGACATTAACCAATCACAGGAGTCTGTCTGGTCACTAGTACCTTTTCTCTCTTTCCAAGTGAACAAATGTGGTGGCGTTATGTCTCAGAGGAAGCACACCTCAACCTTATCAGACTGGTTAAAAACAAAATGGTGTAAGCCTGGATAATTTCAAGATTTCTTCACATGGTCAGATCTGAGAGTGCTTCAGTGAGTCCTTCAGCAGATGACCAAAATAGAAATAGAAATAGTAAGACACTGGCTGTATATTTCTTTAATGTCTGTTATTCATTGGCTTTTAATTACAATGTCCAACCAGGACACCTTTTTTTTCAGTGTATTTTGGGGGTTCTGGTTTGTTTCATGATCACAGGCTACATCTCAGGGCATTAGAATACAAGCAATACAGAATTGCTTACTAGCACCACCTGCTCACCAAATTCTTATGGTTGGGTTATATCCATGTCTCCTGTGGAATTTTTTCTTCCGAGGTTTTAAAATGACTTACTTTAAATAATACCTTCTCTTTATCAATGTCATGTATATGGAAAATAATTCTGACAGTCATATTAGTTAAACATGACATATCAGACATACATCTGGTCATAACGGATTGTTGCACAAACACACCTCCTCTGTGCTTTACATGGAAAAAAATGATGCAACCTGTTGCAGCAGTGATGTCTTTCTCATTTCCATGTCAGATGTCAGACATTTTCTTGTATTTGTGTGTTATGGTTAAGTCAAGTAGTCTTTACTCTCCGTACCCTCCTCCTCATAAGCTATAGCGATGCCGCGTCTTCCCTCCACCGCTTTTACTACTGGTGTTTCCCCCAGTTTAGGCTCCAGCCCCTGCCAGCTCCGGCCGGCCAGAAAAGAGGCTGCCAACAGAGAATGCAAATCATTTATAATAATAAGTACATTCTGCATTAGATGAATTAAACTTTGTGAGGAAGAAAATCAGAACAGCACTAAGCTCTTTGCTACACCTGAGTAGACCTGGACTGTACTTGAGGCTGATTCATACCTCCTAATGATCCCAATATATTTTGGGACATGTTTCGTGATGTTTTCAAAGGATTATGTTCCCAGATTATCCTGTTGGGTTGGATGTGTAAAATCACTCCAATCTAGTGATCACCAACTGTGTTCCTGGAGAACTATTTTCCTGAAGACCTTTGACCAGGGAAGTCAGAATGTCTGAGGTCCCAGCTGGAAATTTTAACTGGACCACCCACTGAATTCAGATTTCCAACTAGGAAAGTCGGGAGTTACCTTACCATCCCCGACTTCGAAATCCAAGCTTTCACTACTGTTGATGATCTGTGCATCAACAGTAGTTAAAGCTGTAGTAATATACGGTTTATTAGCACTTCTGACTTCTATCTGACAGCATGGTGCAACAGTGTTTGTATGAGCAAAATACCTCTTAATGTGTCATAATATACTGGTATTGCTAACAATGACTAAACTGGCTAGAACTGGTATTCTGACTTATTACGCAGTCAACTCAGGTTAGATGCCATTTCGAACTCCAACTTTTGACGTCTGAGGTAAACGGAACACTGCATTTAGCTCCGACCATAATCATGCCCACCTGACTACCCAATCAGTGCCTTAAGTCTTAAAGCAATTACCATGTGGATACACAAGCATTGCCTTTTGTATATTCTCCCCGTGGTTCATCGAGTGGAAGTTATAAAGTGTGAAAGCATTACAGCACTTCTTTAGCTCTTTACCTGCAGTATTCCTGTTGGCCACGGCCAGAGTCTGATTCCTGACCACAACCGAAGAAGACAATGACGACCCATCTGTTTTCTCGGAGGAGGACCGTAAAGAGGAAGTGCGCAGCGCTCCAGTGATCAGTGACACATCTGTTGTGTCATCGTTTGCCGACTGATCTGACTCAGGAAAGTCCACGTGACTGCTCCCTCCTGTTAAACATTTGGTAATAAATATTATAAGCAACCCACTGCACAATGACATAATATTCAGGCATGGAAAAACATCAACAATAGTAACTGACTCAACTCTCTGTGAGCCACGTCTGAAGCATCAGAGATGCAACGGTGGTGTTTTTTGGGTTTTTTTTACCAATCCTGCATTCATGTTAACACAACACAACACAACACAACAGACACGGCATTGTCAGTGGATTTGGGATTATCAAAGCTGATACTGATCCAGTGTTTCAGGCCAGCGTCTGAGCCAACACTGCTACTCTGTACATCTCTTACATTAATAACGAATAGAACATTAATTAAGATGTCGAAAAAACCCAACAAAGCAAAAAGTCTCAGGTGAATTCAGTAATCTAGCCAGAGTATGGAAAAGGCAGAGACAAGGAGACAAATGGCACTAAAACGCACATGAGCACTTTCAACCAGAAGCCATAAATATACACAAACACAAATACAGAGTATTTCTGCTCTGGTATTTCATCTATTTTTTTCTAATCTAAGCACAAACTCAGATTTCTTCACAATACTTGTGAAAAAAACGGATCCTGGATCCTGATCCTGGTATCTCCAATATCAAGATGTCCATATTTCTGCATACATTTGACCTAAAATGTTATCAGATTTTCAGACAAGTTCTAAAAGTAGATAAAGAGAAGCAAATCAAACATTTTATGCATTCCAGCATAAAAAATGTCATCCCATCTGTGAAACACGGTGGTGGTAGTATCATGGGTGGGGCCTGTTTCGCTGCATCTGTGCACCTGGACGGCTTGCCATCACTCATGGAACACTGACATCAGAAATACTCCGGCAAATTGTAAGGAAAACATCAGGACATCTGTCCGTGAGCTCAAGTCATCCTACCAAAGGATGGTTAAAGAAGAAAAAAGTTAAAGTTTTGGGATGGCAAAGTTGTGTCAAAGTCCAATAGATCCAAATGAAATGTTGTGGAAGGACCTGAAGTGAGCAGTTCTTAAGAGGAAACCCACCAATATAACAGAGTTGAAGCTGTTCTGTAAGGAGGAATGGGCTAAAATTCCTCCAAGTCCATGTGCAGGACTAATCAACAATGTTTAGTTGCAGTTGATACTAAATGCAAAGCTTGACATACTTTTTGCCACTCACAGATGTGATCTTGGGTCATTTTCCTCAAGAAATAAATGACCAAGTCTAATATTTTTGTCTCATTTGTTTGATTTGGTTCTCTTCATCTACTTTTAGGGAATCTGATGAAACTTTAGGTCAAATTTATGCAGAAATATAGACAATTCCAAAGGGTTCACAAACTTTCACTCTGTCACAATGTAGAAGTAAAAGCAGAAATCATTATTCTTTAAAAAAATGTAAACCATCTGAACACAGAGCGTGACTAACCATGTGACCATAACAATGAAACAATCCTAATGTCCTCATGTACAGCCATTTATAAATGTTCAAGTAGCCTAAATACAAATAGACATAAACAAAATGAACTAGTCTATGGCTCGCTTCAGCCGTGCTGATCAGCTCTAACTGTAGACTGCAGTAATGACACAAAAATTGGGTTAGGGTTGGGCTGGTGCTCATCAATTACATGAAACAGCCCAGATTCCTGACTCCCATCACAAGCCGAGAACAATACTCACTATGCTTCTCTACAAGAAGTCCATCCAATCTGAATAACCATTTACTCATCAACCAAGAGACGTTCTGAATGTAACTGTAGCAGCGATGTGACAGTGAATCATTTGCAGATGCTTCTTTCTCCGTGACCTGATGAAGGGCGTGTATACGTGCAGGTCTGGTTCCATGGCCTATTCATTTACAGCAAAGCAAGGAGCACAAAGTGACCTTTGAAGTGTGCTGTATATGACTGTATATGACAGACAAACCTTTGAAAGATGAGATGATTTGCTGGCCCTGAAC
Organism: Doras micropoeus; assembly: GCA_028566355.1. NCBI lineage: Eukaryota > Metazoa > Chordata > Actinopteri > Siluriformes > Doradidae > Doras > Doras micropoeus. Next base: position 21,707,340 of record JAOUQY010000044.1, on the reverse strand, counting down.
TTGCGTCAACAAATACAGTGAGCTGTGGATACAGAGAAATCTAACCACAGATTTACCACAGCTCATGATGTAGTGGTTTGCAATGAAAATGGCACACATTAAAGTAACGCATTTAAAGCAAAAATAACAAAAAAAACCATTAAATTCTGGTTGTAATGAAGACTTGAGCCTGTTGTACCTTACTCCACTAACTGGTGATGTACACTGTAAGATAAACTGAAATAAAATCTACATTCTGCGTCAAATCACAAGCACATACCAGGCAGCAGGTCTTGAAAGTCAGTTGTGTATTCTCCGTTCCACTCGCGATGCTTGTTGCAGGCCACTTCCATCTCAAACGGCGTCACCACCGGCCTGTAGAAGTCGCTAGAATCCAGCAGCGAGTTCTCTGGACAAGCAACTAACACATACACATCAATCTCCAGGAAGTTGGCCAGCTTTGGTACGTTGATCTTGCCCATCGCAAACATATAGCTCTTCTTGCCGGCCTTGCGAATACTTTCCTTTAGCTGCTCAATGATGCTCAAGTAGTTGGCGACGCCCAACGTGCCCACCAGGATTCCCACCACACTGGCATCCTTCGCCCGCTCGATGGCGTAGTAGCGCTTCATCAGCGCTTTGTTTATGTTGATCGATTCAGCTCGGCCTGTCGATGTGTCAGGGTCGAACGAACTGAAGGCGCAGCGGTTCCACGTCATCATGAAGTTGGTGAGAGTAAGACCCTCACGGCCGACGTAGAACATCCGGTAGTCCTCCACGTTCTTTCCTTGTTTTAAAACAAACTGCCGGCCGAATTTACGAACAAACCCGTCGTCCTGATGGTTTGAGTCACTGCTAACTTTGAGAGGTCCATAGACCTGACCGTGTGAATGATCTGCTCGTAGAACAGAGAACACAGCGTTGGGGTAGGTGTCACCCAAAAGCCTTTGGAGGTCATCTGAGGAGAAACAAACATATTTAAAACATAAAACATCGTTATGAAGGCAGTTGACTTGGTGGATGGTGGAAAAACAGGGCAAGCTGAAATGACCAAAAAAAAAAGACCAACATCAGAACAAATCACAAAAAAAGTGTTCTCCTGAGATTTCTGCCAATGAGAGACTAAACAGTTCTGGATACCAGATACGTCTGAAATAAGCAGTGGACTGTGTATGTACAGCATTGTTTCTTTAGTTCTTTACGCTACGCCAGCTACTATGTCTATAATCATGGCATGAGTGCTGAAGCCCATCCCAGTACTCATTGGGCAGAAGGCAGGGAAACACCCTGGACAGGTTGCCAGTCCACTGCAGGCAGACACACAGACAGATGCATTAACACACACACTCGCACCTTGTATCTCCAAAATGTCTTTGGACTGTGGGAGGAAACCTGTGCTCCCTGAGGAAACCCAAGGTGTCACAGGGAGAACATACAAACTCCACACAGAAAGAAGCCTGGAACAGCCTGGGAATCAATCCCGGGTGCTTCTTGCTCTGATGCGACAGCATTATGCTGCCCTGAGTAAGGTTCTGATTGAGATTAAGGTAGTATTTATATAATAGTCTATCTAAGGCCTAGAAACGGTTCACGACTGTCAAGAAAGTCTATCGTATACACAGAACGTGGGGTTCTCCGCTAACCTAGTCTACAGGTAGGCCAATAACAATTGTAACTGATGTGTTTCAGGGTTAGTCAGGGTTAGTGCATCTAAAAAAAATCCTAGAGTTTTCTGGGGTGGGACTGAGGTACGAACTGCTTTCAAGTCTTCTGCTGTGTCTCATGCTCAACACTTTGCCCTGTGAGAGACACAATGCAGTACGACTCGCATTTTAGTGTAACATATTCAACGTGTCTGTTTTTTTGTGGAGCTGGAGTTGATGTATTAACGTACCTATAGCGTACGAGTAGGTGACGTCATACAGTATGATCACGTGACTCTGCGTGTCAGGGTAGAGTTCCCTGAATGCTGCAGCACACTCCTGCACGTTGATGGGTCTCTTCCCGAACACGTACATCAGGGGTAGCCGTGTGGACGGACTGAGACACGAGCGGCCGTAGTGCACGATGCAGTCGGCTCCGACGTGCTCGGCAGCCACTTCATCCACACAGCAGCTGAGGAGGAGGGAGGAGGGAGGAGGGAGGAGACCCAAACAGATGCAGCATGCTTACTTCTAATCAGCTCTTATAATGATAACGAGCTAAACGTCGAGACCGGATTTTACCTGCCATAAGTGGTGTCACCTAAAATATAAGTCTTTGCTTGGGTTTCCTTCTCTATCACGGCAGAGACGGCAACGCAATCCACCAGAAGTTCATCAGGAAACTGCAAAGCTACCTGTGTTCAAATAAGACATCAGTAAATGATTTCAGAGCACACATTATACAAAAAGAACACAAAATCTAATTTCACCTTTTTGAAATTGTTACTGGTAATAAAGGAGCAGGTCTCGTCGAGCTGATAAAGCTCCCGTATGTCTGCAGTTCGACTGCCCGGTTCCCTGATGGTCACGTCCACATCCACGCGGCGCTGCAGCACCATCTCGCTGTTACTGCTGAACGCCTCCGTCATGTTGCTTTCAGCAGAAGCGCTACATCCAGCACCTGGACCACACACAGCACAGACAACAGCGATGTCAATAGCCAATGTCAATTTTTCAAAACTCATCTGATCCGAACATCTAGCTTCTAGGTGGAAACATTTTTGATTAATCTTAATTAATATATCTAAAGGATTAAAAATTCACTTAAAGTGTAACAGCAACTGAATGTCAGGTGATCTTACTTTCTAAGTAAGCTCAAAAAGTAAGTTCACCTTACTGTAACCAAGTATAACGCTTAATAATTAAACCAGTCCATATATGGTTACTATTTATTTTGGAAATATTAAAAAAAAATCAGAAACTGAATAAATCACCAAAGACAGGAAGAAAAAGAGAGCTGGAAAAGACAAGAGGAATAAAAGTCCATGTTTATATTACATTCAGAAGTTTCACTGACACTCCTTCCTCCTCCTACAGACACTCAACCTTCTTACGTTGAATTACTTTTAAAATTATTTGTCTTTGTAAACATGTAAACATGTAAACTGCACCAGGGCATCAACACTAAAGATAGAAAGCTGCCATCATCCATAAAGTAAACACGCATGTTGTAGAATAGTTAGCATGCAGCTACAATCCAACCAAGGACGAAATTCAGCGCTGCAAGTGACAGAAGGACATTTGACAAACTGTAAACAAATTCGACGAAAACAGCGTGTTGTACCTTATAAACTATAACCTCTTGTTGCACGTACTAAAATAAAAGCTTGTGGTCCAATCAAAACCAGCTTCCACGTGAGAAGAGGTGCACTTCCGGGATGCGGTCTTCTTCGTGGACTTTAGCCGCGCACTGCCGCCCTCTGGTGGCCAAGAGGAACTGCTGCGTCTCAACGTAGGCGCTACTTACGGGACCTCGTTAGGTCATAAAAGGGAGATTATAGAGATTTAGAAACTACAGCATCAAGACGCAACACTGGGCTCTTGTGCACACACACATTCACACAGAGCAGCTGTGTAGGTTATCCAAGACAAACAAGTCTTTTGTTCCTTACATATATTTATATATATATATATATATATATATGTATATATGTATGTATGTATGTACAGGGGTTGGACAATGAAACTGAAACACCTGTCATTTTAGTGTGGGAGGTTTCATGGCTAAA
>JAOUQY010000044.1:21603758-21615022 GCA_028566355.1 Doras micropoeus | reverse complement strand
CTCCCCCTCCCAGAGGAAACCCCAGGCACTGGGAGAACATGCAAACCTCATACAGAAAGGACCCAGGTCGTGAGCCCGGGACTTTCTTGCTGTGAGGAAGCAGCGCTTTATCGGAAAGATCCACTGGAGTGACTAGCTGACTTATTGCCATCATTGTATCTGTTGTGCAAACAGAAACAGCTTCAATTTCCTGATGCTAAATGTGGACATGCATTCGCACGGTGCAGGATTTCCCTGATGCTCTGCTGTTGCTTCGTACGAGACAAAAACCGCAAGGCAGGTCAAGTCAAAATATTTGGCATTATTATGCGTTAAGCCGTAAAAAAGTGCTTGTGTTTTAGCCAAACACTTCAGTCTATCTCTAGAGCAGACTATAGTAGATAAGGAAATGGTCATGAGGCTTTATGATGTACATTTTTAGAACTGGCATTGAAAGCTAAAAATGTCTGCCTGCCTCTACTTGATTTATTACCCATGCCCTAGTTAGTCGTTGTGGTCGCAGCAGGTCTTCACTCACCCCTGAGTGTGTGCCTATGGGGCTGTCTTCACTGCTTCTGCTCTGCTCCTGCTCATTCAGGTTCCTCTGCTGCGCAGCGTCTTCTCGAGCCTCGTCTTTCTCCTGCTGCTTGTCCTGCACCTCCCTCTTAACCTCGGGCTGCTGCTGAGTCGCGCTTGTTGGTGTTCCTGTGGACGTGGCGCTGGATGTGATGGGTGGCGACGCCAGAACAGGGTTTACCAGGCCCACCTGAGGCACCACGGGAAGAGTCGGCCGAACGGGCGTGACACCTGGGAAAGAAGTAGAGAAGTAGTCGGGGGGTGAGAGGAAACATTTGATCGAAAATATGCTAGCAAGATTCTAAACAACATTAATTTTGCTGTGATCAATCTCATGTCAGACCTGTGATTAAGCCTGGGGCCTGGGCTGCCAGCACAGCCTGAGGGAGTCCTATCTGTTGGCTGAGGAGCTGAGCGGGAGACGCCAAAGAGCCCAGCACAGACGCCCCTGCAACAGCCTCCTAAACAACACGTCACACACAAGAACACAAAAGACATGGAATTATTGACAGTGTCATAAAATATTATGAGAAACAATGACAAAGCCATATATGAAACGTAAAGCAGGTGTAATTTAACCCTGCCAAATTTTACTAAATTAATGAACACCAAGGAGAATGAACATATGGAATACATCATGGAACAAATATCAAAGTAAAAATACATAGACCTGCCAACCGGAGGGAACAGCGGAAAACATAACAGTAAATTCTCTCTATATGTATATACATATCTATCTATATACATCCATCTACCATCTCTCTCTACCTCCATCTCTCTCTTTCCTCTCTCCATCTTCTCTCACTCTCTCTCCATCATCTCTATCATCTCCCTCTCATCTCTCTCTTTCCTCTCTCCGTCATCTCCCTCTCATCTCTCTCTTTCCTCTCTCCGTCATCTCCCTCTCATCTCTCTCTTTCCTCTCTCCATCATCTCCCTCTTTCCTCTCTCCATCATTTCCCTCTTTCCTCTCTCCATCATCTCCCTCTTATCTCTCTCTTTCCTCTCTCCATCATCTCCCTCTCATCTCTCTCTTTCCTCTCTCTCCATCATCTCTCTCATCTCTCTCTTTCCTCTCTCTCCATCATCTCTCTCATCTCTCTTTCCTCTCTCTCCATCATCTCTCTCCTCTCTCTCCATCATCTCTCTCTCTCTCTCCATCATCTCTCACTCTCTCTCTCCATCATCTCTCACTCTCCATTATCTCTCTCTCCATCATCTCTCTCCCTCCATCATCTCCCTCTCTCTCCTCTCTCCATCATCTCCCTCTCCTCTCTCTCCATCATCACGATTAACTCCCTCTCTCTCTCGCTCATTCCTCTCTCTCATATCTCTATCTCCTCTCTCTCGCTCATCTCTATCTCCTCTCTCGATCTCTCTCTCTCTCTTCTCTCTCCATCATCCCTCTCTCTCTCTTCTCTCTCCATCATCTCTCTCTCTCCTTTCTCTCTCCATACACACACAGACAACTGTGCAAACGTTTGGACACACTGATTGGATTTTGTAAATTGATAAAAATAAACAATTATTATTTGTATATTTGAAAGCATTCTTAGTTTACAACTTATATTTTTTTTACTTAGTTTAAAACTTATTGTTTGCTTAAATTCCCAACACAAAAGAAATCTTGTGCTGACTGGAGCAATGTAGTCTCTGCTCATTTTTTGTCAGCATCCCTAATACTTTAACTATTCTGTATTCTTGCCTAATGGTAGCCAAGTACACAATCAACACCTTGACAGAATGCAAGAACACCACTACACAGTGCAGGAGTCAAAGCGAGACTAATTACCATATGATTACTAATGTGTGATGAGAGGAAGGGTGAGGATTAAAGCACATTAAACACATTTATCATCATATCTTAAGATGTTACTATCAGTCAGTCGAGATACATATGTCCATTAGCTCGTGCTCCATTTTGAATGTGGAGAAATTATAAGTGCTCTTTTGGCAGATTTTTGTGTGATAACCAACACCAGAGTGCTGTGATATTGAAATCCAGAGCTCCTATGCAAAATGCATGAAGGTTGGCAGGTCTGCTGACAGCAGCACCTAAACGCTGAGCCTTCTCATTAGCAGAGCTGCGATCTCTCACCTGGGCTGTGATTTTAGCAGTGGCAGCGGCGGCAGCCACAGCAGCGGCAGGCGGCAAACCTCCGGGTGTCGTTGGGGTCAGCAGGGGCATGGGAGGGGTCACGGCTTTCCCTACTCTCAGGTACTGACCTCCCAGGTCAAACAGGTTCATGGAGGACACGGCATCTATTGCTGACTGGGGCTTTTCATATTCTACCCACACAGATAAGAAATTGGAGTCACAATATCCAAATAAAGGTCATTTAAAATAAGGTCAAACACAATAGGATTAACATAAAAATGGACTAGCATGTGTGGCATCAAATACATATGCAAACCACGCTCCCATTATGTAAATAAGAGTATTTTTCCTTCACTGAAATAACGCCTCTTTCCGACTACGCTCCTCTCTACTTCTGCTCACCGATGAAGCAGTATCCTTTGTGCTTTCCTGTGGTGTGCTCTCGGGCCAGCATGCAGGCTTTAATCTTGCCGAAGGCCTCGAAGACGCTCTTGATGTCGTCGTCGGACAGGTCCGGGTGCACTGAGGCTACATAGATGCGATTGTATGCGCGCGCCTCCTCTGCCAGCTGGTCAATGATGGGCTGTGCCTGTCCGATGTTACCTGGCCGCCCCACCTACAGCATACATACCAGCACAGGGGGGCTACTGAGCACTAGTGTATGAAGATGGGTTTGTGAGGGTAATACGAGGGTGTCGTCTTTGTGCGTGTGTGTGTGTGAGAGAGAGAGAGAAATCTGAAACTATCTTAGATCACTGGTTAATAAACTGACTTCAGAATCAAAGAGAATCTTGAGCCATAAAATCCTATTGTGTCTAACTAACTAATCCCTTTTCTACCAATGTTTACCGGTATAGAAAGAGCTTCTAAACTTTTTCCCTTTGTTCCTTCCTCAGCAATACCCCCCTGTACCCATAACTAGAATCAGATTATCTTTTTCTAAAATGTACAATACAGAGTGCTACTTGGTGGTTCCTCTAAATATCAATAATAATGACGACAAATACAAAGTGTTGTGTTTGGGTGTCCTGACGCGTGTAAATATGACTGCTGAAGTGTAACGGTCGGCTGCCGCCCGTGAGGCGTTTGTGCTGCAGGTGGGGTGCCCAAGCGACAGCAGCCAGGCACAGCCCTTCATCAGCACATGATGGCCTGAGAGCAGCGCACGAATACATCGCGCACACAGTGTTTGGAGTATCTATAGAAACAGGGCTCCAAAACAGAAAGCAGGACAACATTGTGGCAAATAATGCACATAAATCCACATAGTCAGCATGGACACACTCATTTAACCCTCACACATCACAACACATCACCCCGCATAGCGACTCATAGACTCGCCCCAAATTCACACAGCTGGTGTGGACTCACACCCTTATTAAAATGAAAATTTTACTGCCTCTCATGTTTTGAAAGCTACAGAAATACATCAGGTGTGAACAGACCTTTATTCATACATTCACACACACAAGATAAAAACACAATCAAGGCTTCTGATCGGAAAATGGGGGCAGCCTCCAAGCACTCCAGCCTAATAATTGTCTAAAAAAAAAAGGTGTACATTTTTCATATTAGAATAAGGATGTCCAGGGCACAAAGAAGTGCTGAGTATTTAGACGCTGGAACAGCTCTATTCTACTGCCACTTCATTAATTATCAGTACGCTGAGCTGGCTCTCATACTGATCATTATAAAGGTGTAGTTTAGAAGAACTGTATTTAAAGTCATTATAGATGTACCGATTATATTTTGCGACTGAAACAATCGTCAGTTCTTCATTTCAGCTTTCTGTTGATACTTTTTCAGATTAAAAACAAAAACAGAGCTCCTCAGGTCTTCCCATGGAATCTGAAATGCTCTAATAAAATTGCACGTTGCTCTTTTCACATACAGAGATCAGTGTAAAGAAATGTACACTAACGAGAGACAGCATGAGTTCACACCCAAGCTGCAGAGAAGACATTTACACCTCATATACAAAGTAATTAATCCCTAAACAATTCCCTTGGTTTCTAACCCACCTTAATGTTCCTTCCACCCAGCATGACGGAGTTCATCTGCTCCAGAGCCAGCTGAGCAGCCTCAGGCACCTCATACTCCACAAAGGCAAAACCCTGCCGAAGACAGAGGCATTATCATTCATCATCACTGTATGACTTCCGTTCTCGTCTGTATTCCCAGCTTCTACGCTCTGCACGAGCGCTTTTAGCCGGAGCTCTGCTAAATGGGATTGTGGAACTCTCGGGATGACAGAATAAAGGAAGTCTGGCTGTACCTTGTGTTTCATGGTGACGGAGTCCCAGGACATGTCGATGCTCTTGATCGGGCCGAAAGGTGCAAAAGCCTGCCGGATGGTGTCCTCGCCGAGCTCGTAATAGATGGAACCCACGTAGACGCGACACATAATGGCAAGAGCTCGCTGCCTCTGTGCTGCCACCTGGTGTCATGAAGGGGAGAGACAGAGAGAGAAACAGAGAGAAAATACCGGCTGCTCAAGACTGTTAAACAAACCAAGACAGCACAACACACAAAACAGAAAATGGGGAATAAAATCTTGGCTACAATTTCAAAACAAATGCCTATTTCTAGTCCTCTTTGGGTTTCATATGCTTATGTGTATGAACTTACAACTTAAGCATAAATGCCAGGGAGTTAGAGTAGATGCAGAGAAGCCCTTCTGTTTAACAGTGAGCTCAGGGGGTTTTACTTTGAGCCTGCACAGCACACATTTCAAAACATGTACAGTTATGACTAACCTGGAGTGCAAAGATTCCAACAAGACAATTTCAACAAAACCATACCATCAAAACCACAATTATGAGCTGAAACCTGAGGTGCCTCCTTTGGTGGCTTTTGGACTTACGCTGGATTTCTCCATGAGGAAGGGCGAATCTGCACAAACCACATAACCTAATAATTAATGTAATATGTAATGTATTACAAATCTTAGGACTGTTTCCCTACCTAAATAACCCTAATGTGACTGTTTTTGGCTGCTGGGTGCTTTTTTTTCTTGCCTAACCTTCTTATACATCCCACCAAGCTTTGATAGTTCACAGCATATTTACAAAGGAGACATGGATTGGCAACATCCCCAGCACACACAGCAACACACACACAAATGCCTGTCGCACATGGAGTCTATGTGTGTTAACGATCACTGAAATGTGACCGCAATGATAGCTGATACAAAATGAAAATGTGGTGGTGGTGGTGGTGGTGGTGATGATGATGATGTTGGGCAGACTTGGGCTAGTGGAACAATTCCTTCAAGTCTCTGTTTCACCTACACCCCTGGTCCCATATATAGTCTGTAGTATGGCTAGACATTTGATTTAATCTAGAGATGTAAAAGCCATGTAAGACCTGGCGACCTGTGATGAAATGAGTGACCAACTCCATACACATCATTCGACGCACCAAAAAAAAAAAAAAGAAAAGAAAATCCCCCAGAATAAGCCATGTCTACTTTTGAAATATGCTGAGACAAATATCTGGTCATCAGCTTTGTATATCTTGCCTGGTATGTCACTCAGTCAAAAGTCATCAAAAGTGTCAAAAATGCGCACAGAGAAAGAAATAGTTTAATATGCTATTGACCGATTGAAAGGGTGAGAGAGGATCTCCAAAGCCCATAGTCACTGCTGCCATCTGAAACACAGTAAAATGGAAAAGTGCTGAAAAGTAGGTTAGATATGTTTTTATTTCTTTTGCAAGACATATCAGATTCCAGACAGAAGAAAAGTGTTGCACTTGCAGTCTAATCTGTAACTGAATCCGTTCCCGCCTTTAGTTTAAAAGCTCCACCTACCGAACCCCTGATATGGTGTTATTAACATGAGCACATCGCTAAACCGCAACTGAACCGGCTGGCCTAAAGAGCGACAACGAGCAACGGCAACTCTCTGAATCTTAAGACAGCCAGTCACACGAGGCAGGAGCACAATGCAGGAACGCTTCAAGAGCTTCATATCATATCTCAGAATGGGGGAAAATGTGATCTCTGACTAACTGTGGCACATTTGTCAGGCTGTTTTGGGTATTTCAGAAACTGCTGATCTCCTGGGACTTTCACACACACACACAAAAAGCATCCCGGGAGCTGGGGAGCTGCAGTTCTGTGGATGAAAACTGATTCGAGCTGACAGGAAGTCAAACACAAAGTGTAACCGCACTTTATCAGCGTGCTATGCTGAAAAGCATCTCGGAACGACTCGAACCTTGAGCTGGATGGGAGCACAGGCTCACCCAAACTGGCCAGTTTAAGACTGGAAAAACCATTTCCTGGTCCGGTTATCATCAACGTTAACAGATCTGTACCTACATTGCGCTCCTGCCTTATGATTGGCTGACTGTTCCTATTAAAGTGGCCAGTGAGTGCATAAGAAACTCATTCATGTATATCTCTCTCTCTCTCTCTCTTTTTTTTTTTTTATTATCGATTTAACAAAGCATGGCACCGTAGAAGGAGAAACGTAACGTAGCAGATAAAAAATTAAATTTCTATGTTATTGCTGAATTTTAAATACTACAAAAGATCGATAGTGTGCACAAATAATAAAGAAAAACAGACTATATAGGCCATACATTAGGGTTTTCGTCCAGGTCACCTAAACAGCTGTCTCCTCCGACCCCATCTCTGACTCGGGTGTGTTTATAAACAGTTATAAATGAAAGACTGTGTATTAAATGGACTTTTTTTTTTATATAAATATATATCAGCCACTGAAATCCTGGAGATAAGAACAGACCACTTATGTACCCAATGCCCCTAACAAACACGTTTCTGGATGTCAGACATGACCCATAGACTTAACTCAGCGGTACGGTACCGAGAGAACACGGGCTTGGCCAGAGCGCATATTCCTCTTTGCTCACCTGCAGGTTAGTAAGCTGCTGCTGTTGGTGAGCTATGGTTTGCTTCACCAGGACACTCTTAATGCTCTGCTCCATAGCATATTTCTTCGCCTAGAGAAAAAAACAGTGATGTATCAGCTTTGGGAGAGCAGATTAACAAGTTCCCAGTGCAGCCTGGTCTAAAAATAGGCTGAATTTGATTGGCAAGGAGTCTGCCGCAGACGGGTTCTAACGAGCTCCTACTGTCACCTAAAGCTGAAAACATCCAGCCGGCTAAAAGGTGTTAACTGTGGAATAATAATGCGAATAACGCATTTAATTAAACCATAAACGATTTATCTGATTGAGCATCATCTGTGATGGAGGAAAGACAGAAAAACGACATTACCTTCTGCAGTGCTTCCTGCTGCTCTGGCGTGAGCGGTGGCAGGCCCAGCTTGGAGCCTGTGCCTTGACCATTCTCCATCATCAGAGATTTGCCTCTCTAAAGCAACCAACACACACAGAAAGAACAAGTATGAACGTATAAGTCATATTTTTAAACCAGTGTGTGAGACTAATTAAAGCTTTCTGCTACACTATACTTATAATACTGCTATAATATACTATAAACCAGGTGCTATACAGGTGGTATATAGACAGAATAAAATGAGATGTCAAGGAAAGAGTTCTAAGGACTAATTAAAGGACAGAAGAATCTGACTGCACTTATACTAGGTTAGCTAATTATGCCTTATTGATATGGCTGAGTGAAGTGTCACTGCTGCAAGGAATTGTGGGATAGCTATATCTCCTTTCTTTTCATTAAGGATGGTACTCAAAATGCTATAAGAGATAAAGGAAGCCTTGAAGCACCCTGCCTTAGCATTCAGAGAACTGGACCAGCTGTGATCATGGCTACCACTTGCGTACGACGTGTGTCCGGAAAGTAATGAGAATGGAATTCCTATCCATGGGGATACTCGTTCAAGGTCAGTTCAGACCTCAGATTAACAGTAGAACCCGTTTCAATTCTAGCCTTCACGGCGGCCAGACAATGCAAGCGAGTTTGGAGTAAATGTTGGATCCTTTAACAAGCGAGCCCGAGCTCCTGAACAATAATGTTGTGATAATTCTCATTACTTTCCGGACAGACCTTCCTGGGTCAGTTCACTCAGCTAGCAGACTTCCTAGGCAAAAAAAAAAGACTAACAAGGAAAAAAAACAATTAGAAAAAGACGTTCACATTTGCATGCTTACCTACGAGGCTCCGGTTGACTGAGGCGACCAGGGCTGAGGTGGCGGTGGTGAAGTTTTTTCGGCACAACGCTCACTCACAATTTCTCAGCAATCTAGAGCTGATGAAACATCAAGAAACAACAAAGACACTGTTTACAACCAGTTTCAAGCACAGAAACGCTTTACTGTCTCTGTACAAACGCAATACTAGTGACTACAGGCTTTTTGTTACAGAGTACATCATTTTATTTTATTATTACAAAATGCCTTCATCCATCAGATTTACCTACCTACCAGATATCTGTTTAGGCTTTTTATCTACTGAAGCCGAAATGTGCGTTGCTGGCTAAAGCTGGGTTTTTTTAGGGCTCACTTCCAGTGGCAGGATAAGGAATCTCCTCTGACGACAGACCAGTAAAACTGACCAGCTGATTACTGTACAGTACGACGCAGAAGTCTTAGGCACACGTAAAGACTCGCTGTAAAGCAAAGACGCCTTCGGTTTTATAATAATGATGTTTCTACATAAAAGAAAACACTATATATATATATATATATATAAAGTGTAGTAAACCGTAATAAACTACAGGAAGTCCATATATGGTGTGCCTTTTTCTTAAACAGTGTTCCCACATACAACGTGTCCAGTTTTATAAGGAAATTAGCTTTTAGGTTTTACTGAGCGTCTTGGAGAATCCTACACAGCTCTTCTGGAGACTTTTACATGCACACACAGAGTCAAAGAAAGCAGAATGCGTTAGCGATATTATCGCCTTCTGCGATATCAGGATTGCGATACTGAGTAACAAACCGATATATCGCTCAGCTCTACACTGACCCTACGGCTAGTGCGGCGTCAGGCTGTGACCTCCACGTGTTTCACTGTACTAATAAAGAGGTTTGGATTTTGAGATCGTGTCCTAGGCAAACCTCAGGGTCTTCAAACACACACACACACACGAGCACCGTGCGTAAAAGCATTAGCTAACCGGCTAGCGTTAGCATTCCTGCATCACAATGCTGCTCAGCTTCACAGCTTTCTCACTCGCACAGCTCTACACACCTACACACATATTTCATTTAAATAAAAATATTTGAACATCCACATTCACGTTCACTTCAGCCAGTATCTCAACCGGGATCACACACCGGAGCATCGACGCGCTATTTTTCCACGCTGACTCAAATGTATTAGCTCGCTAATGCTAGCGGGGGTTGAGTGTGCGGGGCCGCGAAAGTGTTCTCCATGCTAGCAAGCTCACTTCTCTCACACACACAGAGGGGGAAATCTTTACTTCCGCCTCGCTGAAGATTTCTAAATATATATATGACTTGTTAGTCGTGACTGGAAGCCGTGTAACCGTCCCTGAATCTATACAGATATTTAGCACCTTTGCTAACTTTGCTAGCTGGCTAACCGACTAGCCGCTAACGCTAGTGCTGAGACGCGCTGGGTTTTTTTGTTGAAGGCCTCATTTGAATAAAGTCAAAGCTAAGGATACCGGAGAATTGGTTTATTTATATAGCGGAATTTTAAGTCATGATGCACATAAGAGATAGAATGTACGGAGTAGGTTTAAAAGCATAAATAATAAGTTGAGGAATAATACCGCAATGTGCCGCGTTACCGCCATGTAGTGACAAGCTGCAGTCTCCTGAGTTCTTCTCTGATCTGCGTCTCTGGAGCGGAGAGAGAAAGTGCGCCGCCTAGCGCCCACACTTCATACTGCCGAGATCCCCTTCAGCCAGGAAAGTCTCAACTCATCTCCTCTCCTCTCCTCTCCTCTCCTCTCCTCTCCTCTCAACTCAACTCAACTCAACTCAACTCAATTCATCTTATCTTATCTTATCTTATCTTATCTTATCTTATCTTATCTTATCATCTCAACTCAACTCAACTCATCTCATCTCATCTCATCTCATCTTATCTCCTCTCAACTCATCTCCTCTCATCTCAGTTCATCTCAACTCAACTCAACTCAACTCATCTCATCTCATCTCATCTCATCTCATCTCATCTCATCTTATCTCCTCTCATCTCAGTTCATCTCAACTCAACTCAACTCAACTCATCTCATCTCATCTCATCTCAACTCAACTCAACTCAAGTCAATTCAATTCAATTCAATTCAATTCAATTCAATTCAACTCATCTCAACTCATCTTATCTCAGTTCATCTCATCTCAACTCAACTCAACTCATCTCATCTCAACTCATCTCATGTCAACTCAACTCAACTCATCTCATCTCATCTTATCTCCTCTCAACTCATCTCATCTCATCTCATCTCATCTTATCTCCTCTCAACTCATCTCATCTCATCTCATCTCATGTCAACTCAACTCATCTCATCTCATCTCATCTCATCTTATCTCCTCTCACCTCATCTCATCTCATCTCATATCATGTCAACTCAACTCATCTCATCTCATCTCATCTCAACTCATCTCATCTCATCTCATCTCATCTTATCTCCTCTCAACTCATCTCATCTCATCTCATCTCATCTCATGTCAACTCAACTCATCTCATCTC
>JAOUQY010000044.1:21460210-21470453 GCA_028566355.1 Doras micropoeus | reverse complement strand
CAGGGAAGCTGGTCAGAGTTGATGGGAAGATGGATGGAGCTAAATACAGGGCAATCCTGGAGGAAAACCTGTTAGAGACTGCAAAAGACTTGAGACTAGGGCAGAGGTTCACCTTCCAGCAGGGCAAAGACTCTAAACATACATCCAGAGCTACAATAAAATGGTTTAGATCAAAGCATATTCATGTGTTAGAATGGCCAAGTCAAAGTCCAGACCTAAAACCCATTGTGAATCTGTGGCAAGACTTGAGAATTGCTGTTCACAGACGCTCTCCTTACAATCTGACTGAGATTGAGCTTTTTTGCAAAGAGGACTGGGCAAAAATTTCAGCCTATAGATGTGCAAATCTAGTAGACTTGAAAAAGACTTGAATCTGTAATTGCAGCAAAAGGTGATCCTACAAAGCAGTACTGTATATGCCTGGTGTGTTCCTTGGTTTTCACGATGCTGTTTGTTACTAATGTTCTCTTCACAGAACAGCTGTAGTTATACTGAGATAACATTACACAAAGGTGTACTCTATTTACTAATTAGGTGACTTCTAAAGACATTTGGTCACACAATATTAAAAACTATGCATCATTTTCTTTTTACTTCACAATTACTTGCTACTTTGTGTTGCAGTATCACATAAAATCCCAATAAAACACATTTAGGTTTGTGGGTGTAATGTGAAAAATGGGGAAACGTTCAAGGGGTAGGAATACTTTTGCAAGGCACTGTATTTGATGGGAAAAAATGTAATCTTAGCGACATGGATCGTGGCATGTTTGTTGGTCCCAGACAGGCTGTATTGAGTATTTCAGAAACTGATGATTTCCAGGGCTTTTCAGACACAACAGTTTATACATAATGGTAAGAAAAAAAGCATCTAGTGAACAGCAGTTCCGCAGGAGAAAATGCCTTGTTGGTTACAGCAGTCAGAGGAGAATGACCAGACTGGTTTAAGCTGAGCAGGAAGAATACAGTAATATACCATTCTTTACAGCTGTAGTGAGCAGAAAAGCACAAGACACTCATAGTGCTACCACTATCTGAATATTTTTGTTTTTTTTGCACAATTCTAGAGACTGTCATGCATAAAAAAATCCCGAGAGATCGTCAATTTCTGAAATCAGATCACGATTTATAACCATTTAGATGTTTGTTATGAACAGTGACAGAAGCTCTTGACCTGCACCTGCATGATTTTATGCACTGTGCCACATAATTGACTATTTGCATGAATGAACAGGAATACAGGTGTTCCTATTAAAGTGGTGAGTATACAATATTACAAATAGAGCTGTGTATTGCAAAACATGAATTCATTTATCTTCAATTCATGCCATAAAGCCTATCCTAGGAACACTGGGAATAAGGTGGGAACACACTGTTGATGGTCCAGTGCAGGGCACTATGCACATACAAATATTCACACACTCATTCATGCGCTATTTGGTCCCTGAAATCAGATGTAAACTGTAAGCCGCATGTGTTTATGGGTTTTCAGGAATGGTATAGCCCATATAATTACTATTTACTATATGCTGTGACAAGCTTTGATAATTTGGGAGTTTATTCTAAAAGTGTCTGGTTAATCTGGCTAATCGCAGTGCCTGGGGATAAATAATGCACATAAATGTTCAGTGCAGCACACAGACATGGACAACCTATTAAAGAGTCAATGTCTTGTGGTGGAGTGGTTCATAAAGACAGTTATTAGCCATTTAAACTGAATGACCTGCTCCTTGACGGAGGCCAGGATAGCGGAGGTCGTCTCGGTCTCAGATCCATCCCCGTTGGAGGCGTTTAGTACTGGGCTCAGCATGTTGGAGTTCTCACTGTCACAGGACTGGTCTGGAACTGGCATTACTCCTATAAAAAAAAGCAAACATGTTTTTATAATCACTTCAAAAGGAATGCATTAAATTATTAAAAGTATGCAACAGGGGGTAATGGTCTAAGCAAATGCCCTATTAAAATTAGATGCATATTCAAATTCAGGCCATATCATAGCCCAAAAGAGCGTAAGAGGCGTGGGGTTGTGGGTTGGAAGGATGTGATTCCTCTGATAGCTCATGTATATGGAATAGCGTATCTATAAACAGACCTTAAAATATTACTCATGCAGCAGTTCTATAAGTGACTTCACACGAAGCACATGACTCCTTCTGTCCCAGTTTGGCAATACTGGACATGTAACGACCAGATGGGACAACTGAGTTAAAAAACAAAACAAAAAAGCAAAAATATACAAACAAAGATGTAACACGTTCCTATTCCTGAAATGTGTTTAGTCTGTATATTCACATTTTTCTTGTTCTGCTTCCTCAGTCAGTATGTGAGTTTCCTATTTTCTCCTTCAGCTCTTCTGTGTTCTTTCCCGACCCCAGTTCTTACTCACTGATGTAAGTCTGTGCATACCGCACTCAATTGCTATGGTATTTGAAAATTAACACCATCTCTCCCCACTTCCCTGCCTCTACCTTGTCCTTCTCTGTCTCTCCACCTTCTTCTTGTTTTCTCCTCCTTTCTCTAACTGTTCCTTCTTTTCACAACTAGCTCACCAAATGTTAGCCCAACAAGCATCAGCCAAGAAAATGGCTGCTCATGTTCAGAATAAGTGCACCTGAGAGGACAGTGTAAGTTGCATAACTGCTCTTTCAAACTACTTAAAACCCCAGAAAACATTGCATGAGAATATACCAAGGAAGATTAATACAGAGATGATGAACCTCTCTTCTCCTCGCCTTGAAGTCCATACGGAGGCACAAAGAGATTTCTAGGTCAAACTGATGCCTTGCCACCAGTTAAGTGTAATCATTTTGAATTTGTCCAAGCATGGCAGCTTTAACTAATAACAGCACCAGCTGTTGCTTTGACGGATTGCACGTCTCGATGCTAATCTTAATCATGCACCTACTCTTGATTGATAATATCAAAAATAATTAAATATAATATAAAACAGAGAATCTCCAAGAGGAATATTAAGCAGGGGCCTTCCTACATAATATAACATAGAACTGAACCTGTACAATGTAGCAACATAAAGTTTGCTATATTCGAGATGTAGAATTCTAAACAGGACAGAGTAAGTCATTTAACACCTGAGCGGAACGGCAGATCATTTTTCCCCTATGATAAACAGCTAGATCATCCACGCCTCCCCTGGGCTGAGGCTGCGTGAACCAAATATTATATACCCTCTTCGGATTTATGCATACTCTAAACGAAATCATACACAAGCAAAATGGCTGTTTTACCATTAAAATGAACTATGCTGTTTATTTAGTCTGGACATACCAATCTAGATGTCTTGAATAGAAATTTGGCAACTCATTGCATGTGAATCATTCTAGACAGAAAGCAAACATTAGGCGGAGATCCGAAAGCCACAGCATATGACATAATTTTCATACACATACAACGCTTCAGTTACCCCTTATGCCTTTGTCATCCTGAAAGATACCACTCCCATCAAAATGGAAATGTTCATTATAGGAAGATAAAGATGATCAGTCCAGAGATTAGTGATTTGTGAGCCTTCCCTTCAAGAGCTCTATGTGGGCTCAAACCATGTCAGCAATATATCCTATATATTCAGTCAATCATTCAATCAACACAATCACAACACAACACAACTTACAGGTGCAACTTAGAATAGCTAGTTCACCTACTAACATGTTTTTGGGAGGAGAACCCAGAGGAACCCCACATGGACATGGTGGGAGAGCATGCACAACTCCAAACAGGCAATCACCCAAGCTCTAGATCTGAACAAGGGACCCTGAAGCTGTGAGCCAGCTTTGCTATTGAAATAGCCTACCTAACAAGATTATCTATCCTGCAAGATGTACTTCCCGTACATGAACATTAAAAACAAATTTGCCGTCTGAAATTTCACTCCAGTTAATTTTCTGTGGTGAGTGGCAAATAAAAGTGAGGGATTGTGGGATAGTGAGCAATGAGAGACTAAATAGGGAAAAAAAAAAGCTGAGCTGACCTTAACTGTCTTCGCATTCTCTAATGAATGGTCTCTAATGAACGGACCATAATCTGACCATAAATTAAGCTTTCTGGGTCCCTAAACTGCATGATTATTGAAACTAGAAAATAAAATGAATGTCAGGTTTGAGTCTTTCAGGTTGTTCCTGGGGAATTAAAAGCGAATGCTGTTCTGTTTCCTGACCAGGATGAATAGAACTAAAATACATTTATTTGAAATCCTTGCATTTAACTCAGCAGGATCATTATAAGCCACATTGTAGACAGACACAAGCCAGCAGAAAGCAGAGGAAGCTATTCATGAGTAAGCCATTTATCCATCTAGCCATTCATCCATCCATCCATCTATCCATCCATCCAACAATCCATCCATCCAACAATCGATCCATCTATTCATCTATCCATCCATCCACCAATCCATCCATTCATTCATCAATCCATCTATCCACCAATTCATCCATCCATTCATCAAGCTGTCCATCCATCCATCCATTCATCAATCCGTCCATCCATGTTTTTTTTGTCTGTTATAGCAAAGACCAAAATAGCAAACAAGCTGAATACACATAATAAACATCATGTTAAATGAAACTGTCTTAAAGAATGGTGACATAATTTTGTCACCTTGCTACCAAATCAACTACTTGTTTAAAAACTAATGGTAATTTGGTAGCCTATCATGAGCACACAAAAATGAATTGGAAAAAGAAAGAATTTTTCTTTTCACTACCAGCAGCATTGGTAGAACTTAATGCTCTTGGACTCCATTTTTTAGTGAAAGCATTACCATCATCATAATCTCTCTCATTATCTAAGCTGCTTATCCTGCTACTGGGTCACAGGGGGTGCTGGAGCCTATCCCAGCACTCTTTGTGTGGAAGGCAGTGAACCACCCTGGACAGGTCTCCAGTTCATCTCAGGGCAGACACACAAACAGACGCATTCACACCTAGGGGCAATTTAGAATCTTCATTTCACACATCTTTGGACTTTGGGACTGTGGGCATTCTTGCTGTGAGGAAACAGCACTACCCACAGTGCCACCCTGTAATGTATGTAATGTCACATTTGCATTGCGTCACGTAATATTGCCTTATATTATGCTGTCCCATGAACCAATCTTAACCAACTAGCTATCTAGGTGGCTAACATATACAGAATATGGCTAACATATTCCGAAAGTAGCTAATATTTGCTTAAAGGAAGCTAATGTCCATGTTAGTTTGCAGCATGAAATAAGCTAGCATGTTCTTAACTTCTTTCCAGCTAGTAGCATGAGCTGCTAGCTATGCTCTTGAAAATGCTTTTTCCAAGTTGTGATGAATTTTCAAACCAGATGTAACTGATAGATAATTTTTCATTCTGAGATGAAACTTCAAAAAGGTAATGTTAAAATAGATTAAAATGTAATGCATATTAATTCTGAGTGCTTAAATCAGGCAATGGAGGAGACTTCAACAGAGAGTGAAAGAGCTGAGGCAGGCAGCTAAGGGGAGCTAAGGGGAACTTTGCAGAACTGCATTTAGACAACCAGCAGGCCAGCAGGTTATTGTTTTATTATTATTGTAGAAATGTCAAAAAAACCTTTTCTTACATAATAATTTAACGTGAAATAGGTGTACTTTCTCAGAAGCATTTTTAAAGTTGGACGAAGGCTAATAACTAATTAAAATATATTTTAAACTCAAATTTATATTGCTGCTTTAAGCAGTTTACAAGAAAGTACATGTTCAATCATGTGTTAACTTACACTTGGTGTGTAATTAAAAATTTCATTAATCTTTAAAATGTGAAATAATTTGCAAATTTAATATTGATTTGTGGTATATTACACTCTTCAGATACACGCTGATGGGTGACACCTCAAAGCTTGTTTCATGTTAGAGCAACAGCCCCTCAGAACACCTATGCAGGTCTCTGGCTGAGCTACATCGACAAACCTCATTAAAACAGCACAGCACAGAGACAACACTAATGAAACAACACTGTGGGAAATGGTAACAGTGCAAATGTTCCAGAAGGGCTCAGAATGAGAGAGCACTTAATTTCTGCCAAGAACAAAAAAAAAATAACAATACATTTTTATTGAAATTTTAATGAAACATCCAGAACACATCATTCTTGAATGAATCAGTTGTATACGCCAATGAATACCCCCCTCCCATTTTCTCTTTTCAAATCATCTTTTCAAATTGCTGCTCAGAGGAAAAGCACAATCTGCCCTCTTCAGCATACATGATTTGTGAACTCACAATCTCCCAATGACAGGACAAATATTCTTCTGTTGGGGCACTTGGGAACCAGAGAATGCAATCTTATTAGACAGATCATAGAAAAAGTGATGTAGAATTTTATGTTGAGTATTTATTCTGGCTTAATGATGAAGGCATTTATGGATTTGTGTAACATTTATAGTTATAACTTGGTTTGGTGTTGATACTGCTTTGAAAGCTAGTTGTGAAATGTGGAGGCATGGTTGAGCACTGGTTTGTGAATGGAGGGCAGAGCTGGGAAAGGTGACTGGTAAGGATCTGCACCTGTGAGGGACTAATGTGTGTTCTGTGTTACAGTGAGCAATGGTGAGGATAAAAAGAGAGAGATGAGAGCTGAGAGAGAGAGAGCTGAGCAGCACAGATCCATATTTGTGCATGTGTCTGTTGAGAGTCAATAAAATTGCTGAAACATGAATGCAGTAAAAAAAAAAGAACAATTAAGAATCCTTGGTTGAATTGCTCCTAGCCTGCTTCCAGCCTCTCCGTACCTGTAAATGTCAGACTGGTGCCAAAACCCAGGAGAATAACGAAGATCAGCCATTATGGAGTCCCGACCACTCGGGAGATCATGAAGAACTTCGCTGGCATGAACCAATCACAAGACCAAGCACTCCTCATGCTGCAGACAAAGCAGGAGCAGCCCTTTCAGGTCCTTCTCCAGGCTCAGGCAGAGGACCAGAAGCTGCTTCAGAGCTTGAGCCAGCTGGTGGGCACTCCAGTCGCTGCCCTGAGGGCCACCGCAGCCATGCTTCACATCGCACTATCCAAGATGTTGCAGGATGAGGATACAGTGGCCTTCCTGGACCTCTTTGGTCCTGAGCATTTCACAGAAGCATGGGGCTGGTCAAATGCCCAGTATGTGGACAGGTTGCTGCTGTCCTGAGAAGCCCAGCTCATGGCCCAACAAATACCAGTCACAAACTTACCCAGTGCCAACCCCAAACAGCACTGTCAGTGCTTTCCACTTGCTGAAATTTAGTGAGCTTGGCCACCCATTTGATTGACCCAACAACTCCAGGACACCTACTGATGGTGGCTTCTGGCATAGGACTGAAGCACCAACAATGTGGTCAACCTGGTGGTGCTGGAAATGTTGCTGAGGACCATCTCTGCCCTTCCCCTGTTCTTGCACCATGAAAATGGGATCATTCCTCAGAAACCAGTTCCTCTGACCTGGTTCTCTCCCCCTCCTTCTCCTCCTGTATCTCAAGTGTGGGTGTAAGGCCTGGGCTGGTGTCAAGCTGGGACAGACTGAATACATATAGTTCAAGGTGAGACACTGGGTACAGTGATAAACCCCTATTATTCACAGTACAAGAGGTCACCAACTTGCAAGTGCAATTTTCTGATGTGTTTTTGCCTCTATCTGGTCGCCCTAACCTCATAGCACGTCACATTTAGATGGTTCCAGGGTGGTGGTATGCAGCTGCCGCTACCATTTGCCTTAACACAAAAAACAAGTGATGAGGGAGGAGCTCAACGCTATGCTCAAAATGGGGATAATTAAGAAATTCAACAGTGACTGGTCCAATCTGATGGTCCTGGTTCCCACAACAGATGGTTTGGTCCAGTTCTGTGGGGACTTTAGAAAAGTCAATGTGGTGTCTAAATTTGAAGTGTACTCATTGCCCTGCATTGACCAATTGCTTGATCAGTTAGGTGTGGTTGACTTTTACTTGACACCAGATTTGACATCAAGATATTGACAGATCCCCTTGACTCCAGTGGCCCACAAAAAAATTTCCACTCTGTTTGGTTTACACTAATATGTAAGCCTTCCTTTTGGGTTATTTTGGAGACCAAGCATCCTTCCAACCACTCTTGGACAGAATCCCATACCCAGATGATGCTTATGCCACAGCCTATTTGGATGTCATTATCCTTTATAGTAGTGATTGGCAGTGGCACATTCAACATCTGAGGGCTGTCAACATCTGAGGGCCGGGACTCACAGCAATCCCAAAGAGTGCAAATGGGTATGGTATGGTAGTATGGTATCTGGGCTTCCATTTGGGCCAGGGGAAGGTATGTCCTCAAACTGATAAGGCCACAGTGATAGGGGCCTGCCCAAGACCCAAGACCAAGAAGGAGGTGAGACAGTTAATTATTCTGACATCACCTGCTTACTGATCTCACTAAAAAGCGAGTGCAAGATTCAGTCCAGTGGAAGAAGCTGTGCCAACAGGCTTTTATTCAAGTCCACCACTCTTGCATTCTCCTGACTTCTCTCTGCACTTTATTTTGCATACTGAGGCTTCAGACAAGGGGTGGGGGCTGTGTTATCTCAGATGGTGGAGTGGGGTAGGTGCACCCTGTGTTGAACATCAGCTACAAACTCTCAACTAGCACAAGAGCAAGTACAGCACAACAGAGAAAGAGTAGACTGGCCATCACTTGGGCAGTCCTCACCCTCCAACACTACCTGTTGGGACGAGCCTTCAGTTCAGACCATGCCCTGCTCTAGTTACTCCACTGCATGAAGGATACCAATGCATAGATCACTTGCTGGTATCAGGTACATCACCTGTTTAAGTTCAAGGTGGCTGTGGTGGATTTCCTGTGAGTCAGGCAGTGGGGGGAGGAAACAGGGGCATGTTTGAGCACTGGAGGTTGGAGACAGTATAAGCAAGTGGGAAGGATCTGCATTTGTGAGGGATTGTGCCTAATATGTGTTCTGTGTTTCAGTGATTGATAGTGAAGAAAAAATGGGGAGAGACAAGAGCCTCAGGATAGAGAGATGAGCACCCCAGAGACATGTCTGTACAGGTGTGCGTATAGGTTAAAAGTCAATAAAATCAAAAGTCAATAAGTTTTCCCAAATCAAGACTCCCAGCAAGTGTCACACTAGTATTTATGTATGTGGCTGTTTTTTTTGTATAAACACACATTTATATCCTCAGTTTTGGTGGCCACTATGTTTTTAAATGCTAAAATCCTACCCCTCTTAGCAATCTACAGTGGGGTACTAAGCATAAATCCTTTACTTGTGGTTCCACAATAGTGGAATAAATTATCCTGCTTAATTTACTTCTACCCTTATGGAACTGCGATACAAGCATATTTATAATTCAAGTGTGGAAGTGGCCCAAATTTGATTGCTCTGCCTACATGCCACACATATCTGATTTTATAAAAGTATGAACTGTTCAAATATGATTTAGCCATTTTAGTGATATATATATATATATCCATTCTGGTGCCATACAGCCCCAGCAAGAAATGGCAAAATGGAATTAATGTAGGGTATTTTTTGTTTTCCACAGATCATCATTGCATAGATCTAGATCATTACACTGCACATATTTCTGCATGGAAAATCAGTTAACAGCCGTTAGTTTGCATTTAGGCAAAATTTGGAATTGTGCTTAAAGTAACATGTCATAACCCCCAAGGAGATAATGTAATCTATCTATGGGTGATATTGTGTCATTTTGACATTTTTAACACAGAATAACAAGACCTGTGCTCCAGCTATTGCAGGTCTCTCTGTCTCCACCAGTATGTAATTGCCCAAATGATTAACAGACCCTCCAAATGATATGACGCATCCATATGCAGCCCTGCTGTGATTCCTGACAGCTGTGACAGCATTCTAACTACAGCCTAAAAATGCATTTTAAAAAAGCTTTGTAGCTCAAAGAACAGCACAACAGAAAAACATTTGCCCTAGCATCTGTAGATTGCGTGATTGAATCCCAGTGATGCAATGTGGGAGTCCAGAGAAGAATGCTGGCTGTGCTCTCGGGGAGGGAGTGGTAGAGTACCCTCTCTCCCATATCAATCACAGTGACACTAATCAATCATGGGCATCTCTGAGTGGGTAGGAATGCTTTCCTCTGAGGGTGTTACACTGCCCCCTGACATTTCATAAGCAGCAGTTTAAAAAGAGTTGGTTGGCTGCTTTCCTATGTCTCAGAGGAACCACATGATAGCCTTCGCCCTGTTGGTAGCTCTCATATGACAAGGAGAAAAATTGGGGGAAA
>JAOUQY010000044.1:21102467-21117402 GCA_028566355.1 Doras micropoeus | reverse complement strand
GCTGGTCCAATTTAGCCATGAAACCTCCCACACTAAAATGACAGGTGTTTCAGTTTCATTGTCTAACCCCTGTAAATCACATGGGTAAAAAGTACAAAGAACAGACCATTTTTAATCAAGTTTAGGTTTCTAGCCAAATTTTTTGTTTAAATTAGATAGAAAGACCATGATCTAGAACACAGGTTTCCAACCTTGGTAATGGAGAACCATTCTCCAGCTGGGAACATGTAATTTAGAACATTGGCCATGGCCTTTAACATTTAGTGTAGGACTCAGGATTGAAATCTACTATCTTAAACAGCTCCAGTATGATACATTAGGATCACATTTAAATTACTCCTTCAGCTTTTTAGTGATAATTTTTTTATTCTCTGCTTAGATTAAGAGCTAATATGACAGTTCATATCTATAGAAACATCAGATAAGGCATGGTTACCATACCCCTGAACCTAGCTAAGGACTAGGTTATATCATACTACCCATGAACTACTGTAGCCAATCCCTTACTACCTCTGAACTAGCTGATTCCTTATTAATCCTAAAGTAGCCAATCCCTTCATTTGGCAGTGTGCTACTTGAAAACTCATGTTATCATGGCGAGACCATTTACTGATGAGTTGGGTATGTAGCAAACCTTACACTTAGGGTAAAACATTAAGGGTAAAAGAATATATAATGTGACAATGAGAGAAAACGTTACTGTAGCAGCCCCAGTTTTATTTTGGTGAATTGTTCAAATTAACACTGCAACAGGCAAATTGGTCTAATTGCTATAGCCTTTTAAAACACATTGGTGAATTGAAGGAAGGCAAAATAAGCTCACTGAAGAATGATCATCAAATCTATTCTTAGGGTGTTCACCTACTCCCCAGAAGTAAGATGCAGTGGCTTAGCTTGCAGGGTGCTGATGATCTTTTCCATTGAGAGGCATGTGTGACCAAGTTCAAATCTCACCACAACCAAGCTGCCACTGCTGGGTACCTGAGCAAGTCCCTTAACCCTCAACTGCTCAGTTGTATAAATGAAATAGATGTAAATCTCAATGTAAGATGTAACTCTGGATAAGGGCATCTGACAAATGCCATAAATGTAAATGCATCTGATATATCTCAGCTGACATACTTCAGAGTTTTGACAGACTTTTTCATTGAACTGACACTAGAGACCCTATGCCCAAATCAGGTCTTAAATGCAGGAGCTATAAAAGAAGGAATTAATACAGGTAATACTGTTTATGGCAGTCTACTGGCCCTTTTTTGTATTCTTAGGAAGTAGGGGGGGGTTATTGTGCCTTACTCATTAACAAAGAATACTCACTGTTTCTACTGTCATACTGCTGAGGTGTAGAGGGGTGTGACCCACTGTGGTGCTTCTGAAGTCAGTCTCTGTAGTTGGCTGACATTAAGAGAGAGTTTGTTGTCCTTGCAACAGTCATGAAGCTGTGTCATTTGCTCTTTGTAGACCACCTTAATTATTGTTGGTGATAAGCAGCATAGTGGTGTAATCACCAAACACAATAATGTGCTTTCTATGAAGTGCTAGGCTCTGTGTGTTTACAGTGTGGTGCAGTGTGTTTACTTCCATGCATGCTAGTGTGAGTCCAGTGTAGCTGGAATGAAGGCCTGAAGGTCAGAACATCTTCCCCCCAGTGACTGAAGAGGAAAGAATTGTTTCCTAAAGTAACTTTAAATAAGTCAGCGTTAAACAAAGGGTGCCGCAGTGGGTGATTGTGTCTGAGTTTCACATTGTCATGGAAACAATAGAGGACCAGTCAGCGGAGGAACCATCACAAGATGCACTGAACCGATTATACTCAGTGAGCACCTTCCACTCAGAATCCATTTTCCTCCTGGTCACCATAGCTTCCAAATATCCTGTGGTGCTCGGCTACCCCTGGATGCACCTATGTTACCCTATCATCTTGTGCAACAGGAGAGAAGTATTCCAATCATGTTTTCAGCCATCATCCCTGTTAACAAAAAGCAGATTGCTGTTTTTATCCATCCTGAGTATAATGAGTATAAAGAAGTTTTTAGTAAAGTTAAGGCCTGTGGTATTGCACCATTGAGCCCTTACCCAGAACCATACCCCCATGTAGCCATGTGTATAAGCTGCCTCGAGCAGAGCAGAAAGCCATGGAGGAATACATAAAAAAAGTGTTAACACAAGGGTATATCTGCCCATCCACATCTCCTGTATTTTTTTTTTTTTTTTACAAAAATTATGGAGGACTTAGACCCTCAACTGATGACTGGTGATTAAATCAGGTGACTATTAAGAATTACTATCCCCTGCTCTTGGTCCTAGCAGTGTTAAAACTTCAGAAAGCCTGCATCTTCACCAAGTTGGGCCAACACAGCACATATAACTGGGTGCTTAGTAGAGAGGGATGCCTTTAAAACCTACATTGAACACTACAAATATTTGGCTTATGGGTTTTCTTCATTGTCCTCTGTGTTCCATTGTTTTTTGAATGATGTCCTGAGAGAGAGGCTGGGGAAATTTGTGTTTGCCTATATTGACATCATTTTATTTTTCAGCCCATACAGAGCAGCACACAGCATGTGAAAGCAGTTTTGTAGAAACTCCTTGAAAATCACCTGTATGTTAAAGCTGAAAAGTGTGAATTCAATATATACAATAAAATAATCCTCCTTGGGTTACATTATCAGCCAAGAAGGGGGTGTCTATGGACTACAGTAAGGTGTCTGCAGTGCAGAATTGGCCATCACCTTCATCAGTGAAAGAGCTCCAGGGATTCCTTGGCTTCATAGATTTCTACAGGCACTTCATTACAGACTTCAGTTCCATCACCAGCCCCCTGAGATCCCTCCTTAAAAAACACCAAGAAACCCCACTGGACTTTATCTATTGAAGAAGCTTTTCAGAGACTAAAACAACTTTTCACAGCACTCCCGTTCTGCTACACCCAGATCCACAAACACAATTTATTGTCATGCTGGACATGTCAGATTCAGATGTAGTGACCCCCATCCGGTCACTTAACCAAGGCTGAGAGCAATTATTATGTGGGAAATCAAGAGCTTTTAGCTGTTAAACTGGCCTTATAAGAGTGTTTGGCATTGATTAGTGCATCCATTCCATATTTGTACCAGTTACAAGAATCTAGAATAATGTATGACAAGCCATTAGGCTCTGTTTTTTACCCATTTTCAGTTTTACATTGCATACCACCTATGCTGGAAGAACAGCACAGCAAATGCCTTATCTGTTATGCACCCACCATGCATGATAACAAAGCTGATAAAACCATCCTTCTCAACTTTTGCATTATTTTTTGTAGACCAAAAGATTAATCACAAGAACCAAACATGCTGACCCCCACCATGCCCCAAAGGTAAAATAATTACCACAAGAGTTTAGAAACCATTCACCACTCTTCACCACTATTCACCACTTTAGTCCCAGGGCATCCAGGAGTTCATCGCACCCTCCAGAGCAAATAGTGGTAACAACACATGCTGACTGACATTGATAAAATGGTCTTGTCCTTCTTTGTTTGTGCCAGAGCTAAGGTAGCATGAACTCACCCTGCTGGGAAACCTTTTTTGTTCCCTAAACTGCATCGCCAATGATCCTATATTTCCTGACTGACCTACCTGTTTATCAAGGTAACACCACCATTTGTGTTATAGTGGATCAAGGGAATCGGACTCATTCCACTACCCAAGCTGCCCTCAGCACTAGAAACAGCAGAAATAATATTCACACATGTTTTTTTTGTTATTTCAGTATACTGGAAGTGGTGGTCAGTGACAGAGGCACTCAGTTCATATCATGGGCATGGCAGAGCTTCATGGAAAAAGTAAGCTAACATCTACCAAGCTAACATCTGGCTGTCACCCACAGGTTAACAGGCAGGGAGAATGTATGAATCAGGAGATTGGCAGATACCTATGTTCCTATTGCACAGAGAACCAGGGGGGCTGGGCATGTTTCCTCTCAAGGGCTGAATACCTCAGAATTTACTACACCATTAATGCAATTTCAGTGCAGTCAGTAAGTGGTTCACCTGGATTGAGGATGTCCCACCACCATATTGGACCTTTCAAGATCCTGACACAAATGAATAAATTCAGTTAAATGAGTGAAACACACATAAACATTGGGGGTTAGGTGCTGTCCTTCCCAAGACATTTATCAATCCAAATTAATCCATCGCCTTTTAAAATAGATTCTCTGACAATGGGTTTTTCATTAAAGAGAAAAAGGCTCCAATCTTTATTGCAGGTTATGTGAACCTGGGCATTGATCCAGATTCAAATGCAAATGCAATGCAAAATACAGTGCTCAGGACTTTTCATTTTATGCACTTGACCAAGGGTGGTGAGAGATCACCCTTCCCTGTTTTAAAATCACACAGGCCTGCTTGTTCACCATTACTTTCAAAGGCCTGTCCATTCCAACATTGCCTGCACACAGTTCACATGTCCAATGTGAATATATTCTATTTTCAAAAGTTACCTTTCTGCAAGATGGCAGCAAATGTGTCTCTCCATTCCATCTGGGACCCAGGGTCAGATTTTTTATAAACAAAGTACCTTTCCCACAGATACAGACTTTGTTTTCTTAGCCTTATCTCAACTGAGGAGAGCTCGTTATTTTTAATTGGCCTGGTCTATCCTCCTGTACCTTTCTCTTCAGCTCTAGCATGAAGTAACCTCTTTTTAAAGTTACCAAACTTTCCATTGTAATCAGTTACTAATTTATTCATTATTATAATTAATACCGCCAATGCCTTGCACAATGGAACTTCAGTTGTGTCATGTTGGTTATGGGGATGGACCCGGCAACCATCCTGTCAAAAGGCTGGTTCCTTAACCACAAGCCCACATCTGCCCCTGTGGGACAATTTAGATATGCATCGACACTGCAGAATTATTCTTTCATTCTGTGAGTCCCACCTCAAGTAAGTAGTCATGGGTCCACTAGTGGAAGATAATGCCCAATCCAGCCCACCTGAGTTGCTGGACACCTGTCTACAGGGTAAGAGTGATCCTGGATTCCAGATGGCAGAAAGGTTTACTAGTACCTGATTGATTGGGAGGGCTAAAGACCAGAGGAACTATCTTTTGTGGCAGCTAACAATGTTCTAGATCCTCTGCTCAGTTCAGATTTCCATACAGCATGTCCTGAGAAACCAAGACCACACCCCAGAGGCTGCCCAAGGAAAAGTTCAGCTCCTGGAGGGAGTTTATTAGAGGGGCTCTGTCAAGGAAACATGTTTGTACTTTGATTGACTTTTGGATATTCTGACCTAGTGCCTGTGTATATGTTTCTGAGTTTGATTTGCATCTGACACTCTGTGCCTGACCTGAGCTATGCTTGCTATGTGGACATTCTCTGCTTCTGCATTTTGGAACTATGTTGTGATTCTCACCTCATTTTTACTGAACAGTTTATTAAAATTTGCCTGCATTTGTCTGCTCTGTATATCTACCTGGTACACATCTTGGCATGGATTTCATCTGCATGGGTGTCTGCATGGGTGTTCTTGCACCTTTCAAAAACTTACCAGTAGGTGGATTGGCTAAGATAAATTTCCTCTACATATGAATGTGTGTGTGAATGCTGTTGTTAAATAAAATAAACAAACTTTAAGTAAAAGAGGCCACTAGTTAATAAAAACAGGCAATAAAAAAGTCAGATCAGACTTTGTCAACTTTATCCTGTTGAAGAGCCTTGTGAACTTCAAGGTTATGTCACT
Source organism: Doras micropoeus (assembly GCA_028566355.1). NCBI lineage: Eukaryota > Metazoa > Chordata > Actinopteri > Siluriformes > Doradidae > Doras > Doras micropoeus. Next base: position 21,111,674 of record JAOUQY010000044.1, on the reverse strand, counting down.
AGGAGATTTCTGCTACTAGTAGAGCCATCATTAGTGAACAGATTTCAGACAGAGGTCAGACAAATAGTAATCATAATGATACTCGTGAAATATTAAGTGTACCTTGTCTGGATTTGGGTAACTGGGATGCACCACTGGACCAAAGCCTAGAGTGGTGTCCACAGACAAGTATTTGGTGACTGGACCACCCATGTAACCCAGGCCAAAATGGTGATGTTGAGCCTTGTGGGCTCACCACCTGCAAGGTCATGGTCAAGTTCAATGCCAGCTGGGCAATAGACATGGGATAGACTTAAAGGGTCTCAACCCTCAGATTCAGCCCATATAACCTCTTCTCCTGGGGCATGACAAAACAGAAGCAAATGCCTCTTTATAGGGATCTTCCACAGTAAGCAAGTCCATCTAGTGAAGCAGGTCATCTGTTTTATGAAGGTGGGGGAGTTACCATTACCACAACTGAGATCAACAGGGGGGTTGCTCTCCATAGCAAGAGATGGGCCTTTTCTGATGCAGTTGCAGAGACCATAGTCAGGCCAGAGGTCCTGAGGTCAGAAAGATCAAATAGAAGAGAGCAATGAAAGAAATAGGACAAAATACAAGCAACGTTTTGAATTGATAAAGAAAAAGATGGAAGACTTAATGCAGACCCATTGACTAGGCTTTGATACCCAGTCTCTGTACTGATCCCTCATTCACCTTGGCATTCCACTCCAAATATACCCAAGGAATACTGATTTGCAATATTGTCATGTAATGACTCTTACCATTTTCTTAATTTAAGGCTTCTGTTTACATTTTTCCAGCCCTTAAATAGGCTCCACCCCAGCTGAAGAGGAGTTACTCAGCACTAAGTGTGAGTGTATCTGTCTGAAGGTCTGTTATTAAAGTCATTCTCTCCACCCCCTCAGAATCACCAGTCTGTTTGCTGTATTTTATGATATAAAATGTGCAGAGAAATGAGAAACAGTTCTATTTTTAGCTTTAGATGAAGTTGCTACCCCTAACAGCACATGCTGTGTTTCTCTGTTTTTTAGTATTTTAATATTGAACTCTTGTTTGTTTCTAATAACCTAATGGACTATGTATATTTTAGGCTTATACTGCTAATACCTGCATGATGCAAAATCATTTTCATTTGTTACCTATGCCTCTTTTCATTCACCATCCATGTGTGTGGCATTTCACTGTCTCAGACTCTCTTAAGATTTCCTTTTGCTCGAAGGAGGAGTCTGAACATGATAAACAAGTTCTCCATCAGGAAAAAAAATGAGCTCACAGTGTGGCTTGACGAGCCATTGCTAGGCAACATTGCTTTGCAGCCATCTGTTGTGTGCACGACCATTGTTACTCCCAGGAGCGTGCTTGGGGAATTCCTCTAAAGTAAGATTCACTCTCAGTAAATGGAGAGATTTACGAGACAGACATGAAAATCTCTAACACTTCTAGAGAAAAAGCATCTTTCTTTTCCTGTCTCTCTCTGCTGGGAGCATCACAGAGTTTCCAGGATGAGGAAACTCATGTGTGTTTTGGGTTTTTTGTTCCAGAGCTCATATGTGTTGTGGGGTTTTCTTTGTTGTTGGTGCATGTGCTTTTCTCACATCAGGAGGCTGAAACCATTATGGGTTTAAAGGACATATGATAGATGACCTGGGGCATTCTAATAAATTATTTAACCACTAGAAGCAAAAAGGGGGGAAAATAATAGAATGTACACAACTGTCCTTCTGAGACCTGGTGCAAGTTATATTTGATTGAATATAGCATGGGATCATCAGAGATGGTTGGTTGATGGATGGAAATTGATGTTTTGGGCTGAAAATATACTTAAAAACTATGGAATGGCATTTAAGGCAAAAAACACACTTTTTTTTCTCAATGGATAACATGCATTAGATGAAACAGCAGCTGCTTGAGGACTTAATTTATTTTTAAATTAGTTAGAAGACAAAAACAACTTATGCCATGAGATGTTTTCTTTACAAGAGAGCAAATTTGTAATGATCCCACCCCAAGGGCTGGAGTCAATAGCGGATTTTATTTTAAAACAAAGCACAGAGCGTGGTGGAAACAAAATGCCAGGGAGAGAGCAAAAACCAAAAACCAGGAAGTCCAATGCTCAGAAGATAATCATCAATGTGAAGGGCAAATGGGGCAGGCTCTCACCATGCTCTGGCAAAGGTCTCTAACGGGAAAACAAAAACAGGAATGGTGAGCAAGACAGCAAATGAAGAACAAGACTGCAAGGCAAGGGAAAACTGAAATCAAAAGTGGAACAAAGTACTTAGCTGGGAGTTGTAGTCCATGGCTGTAGTTGCCTTTGGCACCCTCTCATGGGCAAGGACATGACAGAGCCCCCCTCCAAGGGGCTAACTCCAGGAGCCCTTCTTCATTTCCTGGTTGTAGCCACTCCTTAGATCGAGCTTGGTGAAGATGATTGCCCTTCTGAGCTGCTCAAGGGCTGATGGAACAAGCAGGAGCGGATAGGGGTACCTAGCCAAGACTTTATTGAGCCCCCTGCAGTCGCGAAGACCATCCCCTTTCTTTTCAACAAAGAAGAATCCTGCAGAGGCTGGTGAAGAGGAGTGTCAGATGTAGCCCGACTTGAGGGCATCTTGAATGAACTCTCCCATGGCTTGACTATCAGGCAAAGACAGGGCATAAACTTACACAGAGGCATACACCCAGACAGGAGCTCAATGGCACAATCATAGGGCGGATGAGGGGGTAGGCCTTTGGCATTTTTCTTGTCGAACACCTCCTAGAGGTCCCGATAGACCAGTGGGACCTGGACCTCCACCATGGCCTCCAGGCTCTCGATCATGGTGGTACGCACCAGTCTTGAGGCAGTTGCTGAAGCAATAGGGGGACCAGCTCTGGATCTCCCCATCCTTCCAAGAGATAGCGGGTCATGGAGCCTCATCCAATCGATCGATGGAGGATGCTGACTCGTAGCCTGAGCGGTCTGGTTGGTGACATTGCCGCTTCCAATGGGGGCGCCGTCCACGGCCCTGATGTTGAACGGGGACAGCAGCTTGCACATGGGGATGCCATGGGCTTCAGCTGTGGCTCGGTCCAGGAAGCTGCTGGCTGCTCCAGAGTCTATGAGAGCTGAGAACGACAAGACCAGATTCTGATAGGATATCTTACTGGGAACAGTGAGTTCACGTGGCATGAGTGGAGCAATTCTACTCACCGCATGCACCGGGGTGGGGAGATTAGAACCACCCCTGGTGCATGGAGTAGCTTGAGGCTTGTTCGGGCAGATGTGAACAGTATGGCCCTCATCTCCCCAGTAGAAACACAGGTGGAGTTTGGCTCATCGCTGCCTCTCCTGAGTGAACAGACGAAGGGTACCCTGGACCATTTGCTCCGGGATCTCCGCCTGGGCTTTCAAAGGGGTGCTGGGTAGTCTGCTCTGCAAGAGATCAGGGTCGAAAGTCGAGGGTGTAATCAGCTGTGCTCTGGCTGCCCTGAAAAAGAGTCAACAACTGCTTGCCGCCATCATGGCCATCGGTGGAGTGGTCAAAAACCTGTAATAGCCTGACAAAGGTCAGGTATGAGCTAGCCTGCTCACCTGAATGGTGCCATACCGTGGTGTCCCATTGAAGGGCCCAATCCCGGAGCAGGCTGAAGACTGTGGCCACTTTCAGCTCATCTGTGAGTTCCTCATAGAGCGTGAAGTAAAGCTCCCACTGGAGAAGGAACTCCTTGCAACCACTGGGCTTGCCACCGTATCGCTCTGGCAAGGAGCATGGGCTGCTGGTGTGGGAATAGCCTCCCCGCACTGCCTGATAGCCTCCCAGTGGCGAAGGGTGGCACGGACCTCCTCCAGCAAGGTCTGCTGCATTGTGTTGCTGTCTGCTGACTCCATTGTGTAGCGGATCAACCTGTAATGATCCCACACCAAGGGCTGGAGTCAATAGCAGATTTTATTTTAATTGCTGCATTACTGAACAATGAGTCAAAATGTCAAAAAAAAAAAAAGCACAGAGCATGGCGGAAACAAAATACAAGGGAGAGAGCAAAAACCAAAAGCCAGGAAGTCCAATGCTCAGAAGATAATCGTCAATGTGATGGGCAAACAGGGTAGGCTCACACCACGCTCTGCCGAAGGTCTCTAAGGGGAAAACAAAAACAAGAACAGTGAGCAAGGCAGCAAAGAAAGAACAAGACTAAAAGGCGAACGAAAACTGAAATTAAAAGCAGAACAAATTACTTAGCTTTTAATGTAGTTTAGAAGTGGCAGAAGTGAAGCATGGGCTTAGGCGTGTTGTTGCGGATCTATGGCAGTTAACTGGATTGGTGCCAGGTGCGCCCAATCAGGTGCGCTCCTGGGAGTTGTAGTCCGTGGCTGTAGTTCTGAGGTTGGGGTGCCTTCGGCACCCTCTCATGGGCAAGGACTTGACAAAATTAACAAAGAATACTCAAAAACTCACAATCATTAAAAATTTAAAATTTACTTACATCTCACACACATTACAGTTTTTTAACCAAAATCTTTACGTAGTATCTGGTGGCTACATTATGATAAGTAATTGATGGTTTATGAAATAAAATGACAAGCATTAGGGTAATAATGTAGGTGGAAGCAATTTTTTAAAGTTAATTAGCAGTGATTGATGTGATAATTACAGCTAGGTATATTCATACAGCCATATAATGCAAATACATTAGACTACTATTTGATTTATTTATTTAAAATCCTTGCCATGTTCTCTCTCTTTGCTTTTTATTGTCTCTTGTTTTTATGTTACATTCTATTACATTTGACAGCAAAGAAAATACATTTTTCTCCTTCAGTGTGCCTTTTCTATTACCCAAATTTTGGCAACTTCATGTCAAGTGCTTTTGTTTATAGGTGGTGGTCTAGACACTATTGAAAACCCTGGACAACTGAAAAACAAGTTGTGATCTGGCAATCATGGAGGTGTGAACTAGATACAGATAATTGTAATAACCTGAATAAGCCACCCACAAATCAACTTAAGCAGCTACATAATCAGACTCTGAATATCTCTGGAAATATAGAAATACCTTTTAACTTAATTATCCAACTGATTATAACCCAAGGCCCCTTACTTATTATCTAGGCTTGATTTCATTGCATACTTGCCAGTGTACTGTATATCCTGGGAAACAACCTACATACTACAAAAGATTGTAGAGGTAATATATATGCCTGGTATGGATCATTCAGACTTCACATCCATGTGCACTGAAAAGTATGCATACAGTATATACAGTACATTTCAGAATTTGGAGTTATGTGCATGTTTGCTGTGTAGTTTGGGAGCTTCAGATATTGGTTCCACTGTGTTTATAGAAGCTTCCAGTTTTGTTTATTCTACCAATCACAATATGTATAACTAAAACTTGAATATCATCCTAACCATACTGTATATAAATGGCACAAAATACCATTTACTCCAAATGGATGTGTTTCAAGCATGTGTTGTGACCTCATTCATTTCTATTTTCTCTAAATAGAGCTCAAATGTAGCATGTTATATAGATAGTTTAGCCATTGAAGTTATGAGTCATTTGGTTAAGGCAGCATCTAAGCACAGGGTTCTGTGGAGGATATCTAATAGAAATTCTATATTATTTCTAAAATTTCACTTTCATTTCTAGGCTCTTATACCTTTTGGCATATGAGAAAGATGACTTTCCTTTGAGACTGAGGTGGAAATTAAATTTGTAAGGTGAACGAGGTTATATTGGATTGATTTGATTTCCCACAAGTTCAGTTCCGCTGACAAAAACAAACGCCACTTCTATCAATATATTCATACATTCAGAGACACTGACATTTTCAGCATTGCCCGTTGTAATCCGTTTTTTGGAAATAATGTTTAGATTACACTGATGAGAAGTCAGAAGCCTGTTACCAGAATGAGCCTTTGTCAATAGACTGAGAGCTTTCTCATTTAGACAGGACTAATATCTTTGTTTATGTCCTTTTGCTTACACTGCACTGCTGGAAGTTCTTTTGATTCCAAAGCTTGCTGCATCATTGTGCCATTTCCTATAGACCCAGGAGGGGAAAGAAAGAAAAAGCATGCCTTTGGAATTCTTCTTTGGCTGTGATTAGTATTCTGGAAAAGGGTCCCATCTGCCAAAGTGGGTGACTGAGGTGACTAGCTAAGGGGGGGGGGATTCCCCCAGGGGTGCTGGGATTAACCACTAACACCAGTGACACAGGGAGCCTGTTAATAAGGGACCACACTTCTCACAAGACCACTGAAGTGACAGTCTGAACACGCACACACACGCCCTCCCCACTCTCACATGCCCACCCAGCCCCCAAGCTCTGTCTCACATCTATATTGAATTTATACATGGGCCTCATCTGCTGCCAGACTCAAACAACAAAGAAAAGCATCCAAATATTAACGGGGGGAACCCCCACCATGCCCCCTCATAGTGCCCTATGAGACTATAATATATTGGGTGGGGCCACATACCAGACTGTGCTAGGTTTAAATTGGGAGGTCTCAGGTGCAAACATGGATCTCTGATTTAATTAATCTGGGGGATGAATAACCCAGTCATTTATAATCAAATGTTCTGGTCCTTAAACATTAAAAATATTGTTCTCATCGTGCTGTATTTATAGATTACTGTACTGCTTATCAGATTTATGATAGCTCCATTTTGCATAATTTCTAAATATTGTTTGAAACCCTTATCTATGTACTGTAAACAACATGGTCTGCATAGCATTTATTTGTAGCATGCTGACATCAGATTCACTGCTTCTCATTAGTGTATGTCTCATCTGCAACGCATAGGTAATCTGCCACATGTGAGGCTAAATTAGTATAGATTGTTTTCCCTAAAGACTGCTTAATTAACACAGGTTATATAATGTCCTTCTATATATTGACAATTAACATAAGGTGGTGTGGACATGTAAGAGGTTCTTAATTTGACACTTATATTGGTTTTAAGTTAAAACTAAAAAAAAAAAAAAAAAGTTAATAGCTGATTAACTGAGATGGTCTTCTGAGTCACTTCCAGATCATTTAAATCAGCTTGTTGGTAAATGACGAATATGACTAGAGTGCTGAATTTCAGCCCAGCTCTTGAACTGAAATGGAATTAACCCTGATGCTGCTTCCTGATGTCTCTTCTGCAGCCTGCCGCATGGCATGCTTAAAAATAGAACTTTGCTGACAAAGGTTGTTGCTCATGAACAAGCGATCGATATTTTTGCTACTGCATTCAACAGGCCATTTGTCTTAGCAGGGCAAGACGTTTAACCCTGTTTGGCATCGCTTTAACTAGTTCCAGTCTTTGTATTATGACACACTATGTTGTCATTGTTTATTGGTTTTTAAAATCATTTCAGCATGTCCCATTCACCTAAGTTGCATGTCTTTGGACTGTGGGAGGAAACCGGTGTCCCCGAAGTAAACCCTCACAGACAAAAGTTTTAGGCAGTTGTGGAAAAATGCTGTAAACTAAGAATGTTTTCAAAGATACAAATAATAATTGTTTATTTTATCAAAGAAAAATCTAAATCCAATCAATATTTGGTGTTATTACCCTTTGCCTTCAATCCAGCAGTCAGGGATTTTGTAGGATTATAGTCAGGTGTATGATCAACCAATTATACGAAACAGGTGCTAATGATCATCAATTCCACATGGATGTTGAAACACAGTCATTAACTGAAACATGAACAGCTGTGTAGGAGCTTAAAAGTGGGTGAGGAACAGCCAAACTCTGCTACCAAGGTGAGGCTGTGGAAGAAAGTTTCATGTCAAGATGTACTGTTCAAGCTCTTTTGAAGAAACACAAAGAAACGGGCAATGCTCAGGATCGTAGATGCAGTAGTCAGCCAAGGAAACTTAATGCAGCAGATGACAAACTCATCAAGCTTATTGCCCTTCAAAATCGGAAGATGTCCAGCAGCACCATCAGCTCAGAACTGGCAGAAACCAATGGGACCCAGGTACACCCATCTACTGTCCAAAAAGCCATATTGGTTCTAGCCAAAAAGCCATACCTCCAACATGGAAACAAGGCCAAGTGACTCAACTATGCACGAAAACATAGGAACTGGGGTGCAGAAAAATGGCAGTCGGTGCTCTGGACTGATGAGTCAAAATTAGAAATATTTGGCTGTAGCAGAAGGCAGTTGTCTGCCGAAGGGCTGGAGGGTGGTACAATAATGAGTGAAGCATGGTGACGGTTCCTTGCAAGTTTGGGGCTGCATTTCTGCAAATGGAGTTGGAGATTTGGTGAGGATTAATGGTGTCCTCTGAGAAATACAGGCAGATACTTACCCATCATGCAGTACCATCAGGGAGGCGTATGATTGGCCCCAAATTTATTCTGCAGCAGGACAACAACCCCAAACATACAGCCAATGTCATTAAGAGCTATCTTCAGCATCAAGAAAAACAAGAAGTCCTTGAAGTGATGGTATGGCCCACATCATCGAGTCTGTCTGGGATTACATGAAAAGGGATTACATGAAAAGACAGAAGGACTTGAGGAAGCATACATCCACAGAAGAGCTGTGGTTAGTTCTCCAAGATGTTTGGAACAACCTACCAGCCGTACCCAGAAGTGTACCTAGAAGAATGGATGCTGTTTGGAAGGCAAAGGGTGGTCACACCAAATGTTGATTTGGTGTAAATTTTTCTTCTGTTCATTCACTGCATTTTGTTACTTGATGAAAATAAACTATTAACACTTCCATTTTTGAAAGCATTTTTATGCATAAAGTCAAAGAGAGAGCAAGAATGAAAGTGAACTAAGAATACCAATTTGATAGTTAAGCAGTTCTGACCCATTCATATAATTTGGCATGCATCTAAAGAATGTAGTAGTGATGCAGGTTGTGAAAATACGTGACATTTGTCTATGTACATCACAAGATATTGGCTAGAGAAGTGCTAGTTTTTTGCTTTGAGCATTATTCACTAGGTGGCACTACTCTACTCTACTCTACTCTACTCTAATGAATCATAATAGCTAGGGTAATGCGCTCCCTAGAGGCCAACTTACTATAAAAAGTTCATACTTTTAGGCAAAATGAATCTCTGAATCCCAGAATTCCCAATAAAAAAAAAACATACTGACACAGGGCGACACGGTGGCTCAGTGGGTAGCACCATCGCCTCACAGCAAGAAGGTACCGGGTTCGATCCCCGGGTGGGGCGGTCTGGGTCCTTTCTGTGTGGAGTCTGCATGTCC
>JAOUQY010000044.1:21081600-21093165 GCA_028566355.1 Doras micropoeus | reverse complement strand
TGGTCCAATTTAGCCATGAAACCTCCCACACTAAAATGACAGGTGTTTCAGTTTCATTGTCTAACCCCTGTAAGTCAATCATCCAGTCACCATCGATTCTACTCCTTGTTTATAACTACAATGTCGTTGCATCTTACTTTGTACAGCTACATTATAAGCTTACTTTGTAATCTACAGGATTATATTTCATGTTTTTTTCACATTTTTTTATCTTTTTTTCCATAGATTCTGTTTCCTGCAGGCTAAGAACACTGAGTTTCTCATCATTTACTTCTTAGCCGCTGTGTGCCTGCCTCTATAAAACACAGTGACAAATGCATGATAAAAATGTTGCCAAAATCAAATATTACCCTTTGATATGCAGTGGGTAATTATGATGATAGCATGCTGCATACGGACAGTGCCTCTGCAATCTCACATTGTTGCTAAAGGAGTTCATGCAGACTAAAATTAATATGTATGTTTGTTTGTCTATTTTGTATCGAGCACCTATATTACAAGGTCAAGTCTATTCCAATCCGATGAGTGATTCTGAAATTGTTATTTGTCATATATGCCATATATGTATTCTTTCCATTTGGTTTCTTATTATGCAGCTGTATCCTTGGGTTCATTTGTAGTCTCTGTACAGGCACAACAGGACCAGTCTTAATTGGAGCCTTGTTTCCACTCTTGTTGTCTGTCACTGATAGGTAGCAATGTGAGGACAAAGGAAATGTTCATACAAGCAAGTGGCTATAATGAGGCTGAAAAAGACAGTAAGATTAGGTGGAGATATGATTAAATCTCTCAAGGAAATAGTCCAACCAAACATGAAAACATGAAAAATAAAGAGATGCTAATAGAAACTAGTAATATCGAATCATATTTTAGTATGACCAATATTTCATTTTTTTCATTATGTTGCTTTTATAGGAATAGATAAAAGAAAGAATGCATGAGGTTAATTCTTCAGCTTGTAACTACATACTTTTCCAGGTTAGTTTTACACTAGTTACTGACCGGTTCATAGTTACTGAATACTGTGCTTTAAGAATTTAATAATTAAAAGATTGAAAGGCATTGCATTCCCAAAAAATCTATAGACATTTATAGAGGCGTAACCAGTATATGGTTACAGTTGGCTAAAAGTACTGTAACAAACAGTAGGATGAAAACCAAATATTGAGAAGAGAATTCAAATGCCCAAATTGATTTAGTTCCAATGCAGTTGCCAATCTTTATTACTGATGTGGCTGCAATCATAAGCAGCTTGATGTGAGCTCAGGTCCAGCCTTGTGACTGAACTTTGTTTCTCAGTGCTTATACAGTATCTCATAGAGGCCAGGGTGTACAAATGACATGAGCATTGCAATGGAGCAAATATTGTTATACTTATATATAAATAGTATTTACCAGTGGGGCCCAGGCTGCCAATATAGAATGGCAGATGGCATATTTTAAAGAGATTTCCTGTTTAAATTCGCTTTTCTTTTGGCATTATGTCTGGGGGGAAATCAAAACTTACACTGAATGAATGGCAGCACCTGTGCATCATGTACAAACAAGTAAACATCTAGCTAAACCCAGTTGAGTATAGAACATTAATGTCATTGACAGAGAAAAACCATCAAATGGTTGTTGCTTTTCGTGTTATATTATGTTTTCCAATTTGTTTTCCATAGCACCTAATATCACCCAGTCTCATTTACTGGACGAATTTAGAAATGATTCAAACATTCAGAATTATTAAGCTACAGTGGTGTTAAAAAATGTATTTGTATTTGTCCCCTTCCCAATTTCTTCTATTGTTGCATTTTTGTCACACTTGAATGTGTAAGATGTATACATCAATATGTACTTTTAATATGGGTCAAAGTTAACCCAAATAAGCACAAAATGCTATTTTAATATGATAATTTCATTTATTGAGGGGAAAAATGCTGTTCAGCCCTACCTGGCCCTATATTGCCCCTTTGCTATTGCCCCTTGACTATTGAGTTCAATTTCACTAGCCACACCCAGACATGATTACCACCAGACCTGTTAAACCATTTAAATAGAACTTGTCTTGTAATGTGCAGCAGGCTTGAAGTTCTTGAAGTTCAAAAAGCAGCATATGATGAGACATTCTAAAGAGATTTGAATACAGATGTAAAACAAAGTCAGTGAAATCTACCAGTTAAAAAAAGCAATTGCTAATGCACTGGGACTCCAGGGAGAGCCATTATCTACAAATGGAGAAAACTTGGGACAGTGGTCAACCTTCCAAGGTGTGGCCATCCTACCAAAAGTTCACCAAGAGTGCAATGATGATAACACATCCAGGAAGTCAGAAAAAAACAGACAAACATCTAAAGACCTGCAGGCCTCAGTTAAGGTAAGCGTAGACAATTCCACAATAAGAAAGACACAAGGCAAAAATGGCATCCATGGGAGAACTGCAAGGCGCAAACCACTGCTGACCAAAAAGAACACAAAGGCTTGTCTCTCATTTTCCCAAAAAAACATCTAGATGACCCACATGATTTTTGGGATAATATTCTGTGCAGTGATGAGTCAAAGCTGGAACTTTTTGGAAGACATGGGCACCATTAGATCTGGCGTAAAATTAACACCGCATTCCACTATAAGAACATCATATCAACGGTCAGACATGGTGGTGGTAGTGTGATGTTCTGGGGCTGCTTTGCTACTGTATGACCTGGTTGACTTTTCATAATTGATGGAACTATGAATGTCCGTCTGTCAGTTTGTGACCTAAAGCTCAAGTGCAGATGGGTTATGCGGCAGGATAATCATCCAAAGCACACAAGCAAGTCCTTTGAATGGCTCAAAAGAAACAAAATTAAGATTTTAGAGTGGACATGCTTAAACAAAAAAACCCTCCAATGTAGCTGAATTAAAACAATTCTCCAAAGAAGAGTGGGCCAAACTTTCTCCACAGCGATGTACACGACTCATCGCAAGTCATTGCAAACAATTGATTGCAGTTGTTACTGCCATGGGTGGCACAACCATGTATTAGCTTTAGGGGGGCATTACTTTTTCACATGGGTGATATAGGTTTTGGTGTCTTTATCTTATATTAAAATTAGTTTATGCAATCTGAAACATTTCAACATGACAAATTAGTAAAAATAGAAGAAATTGGAGGGGGTAAAGACTTTTTCAAAGCACTATAATTCAATCCTTGAACAAAAAATAATGAAATACATGATGATTTTAATGGATAAGATCCCTATCCTGTTATCTCTATTATATGCTCAGGTTCTGAAGATTAGTTGAGAACCAGCTCATGCATTCCTTAGATCTAAATACCGAAATGGAATTAGCGTTAATCCAATTGGCAAACTTGTCTTTACTGCTGACGTGCCTGTAACCATAGTCAGCCAGATGTCAGCTCACATACACCCTTGAAACTTTCTGAATATTTCTTTTCACACCCTAGACCACTGGATCAAATGGCCCCGATCTAATCTCTCAAGGAAATTTTGAGGCTATAAAAGTGATAATGCTGCCAAGTCGTAGAGTTGAGTTGTATTTTCCAATCGGTGCCTGAAAATGCACAAACACGACATAAATTCATTCCTGCCTTTAACCCAAATCAGCCATAACATTATAACCACCTGCCTAATATTGTGTAGGTCCCCTTTGTGCCACCAAAACAGCTCTATGGACTCCACAAGACCTCTGAAGGTGTGCGGTTGTATCTGATACCAAGACATTAGCATTGACCTGGAGCCTCCATGGATTGGATTTGTTTGTCCAGCACATCCCGCACAGGTGCCTGATCGGATTGAGATTAGGTAATTTGGAGGCCAAGTAGGTGGTAGGTGGTGCATGTCAAAATAACATCCAAATGAATGCCAATATCCAAAGTTTTCCAGCAGAATGTTGCCCAGAGCGTCACACTGCTTTAGCCAGCTTGCTTATTTCCTGTTGTGCATCCTGATGTCATCTCTTCCCCAGGTAACCATCACATTGTACATGTACACAACCATCAACATGATGGAAAAGAAAATGTGATTCATCAGAACAGGCCAACATGTTCCATTGCTCGTGGTGCAGTTCTTATTCTCAAAAGCCCATTGTAGTGTTTGTGTGGTGGACAGGGGTCAGAATGGGCATTTTGACTCACACTATGGTATGTTATGTCACAGTGCGCAATGTGTTTTTAACCAAGCGACAGGAGCAATTCAGGTTAAGTGCCTCCTTGTTTAGCGAATTGGCAGGCAAAAGCTTGACAACCAGTCACTGTCCATGCATATTATTCTTCATCACTCTTTCCTCTGTGTCTCTGGCTCTCAGGAGGAAGGCCCTGTGTCAGAGTCTGTGTAGTCCTGGGGGCTGGATGTGAGAGCAGCAGGATAGGAGATCACAGTGTGGACTGCTGTGTGTCAAGCTCCATGCTTGAACAAACAATGACCAGCCTTTGGGCCCATTTAACACCATCTAATAAATTCATGGCACAAGAGGGACATTGCATCATTGCTAAGTGGCGTTTGTATTTAACACTCTAAACTTAGCATTTATGTGCAAAATCAGAGGATAGCTGGTTGCATCACCCCACTTAGATTTACCTTTGACATCCTGCTCTCTGACTGCAAATTACTCCCACTGGGAGAATGTGCACACGCGCACACGTCGCAAATGCACACACAGACACACACACACACACACACACAAATATATGCATGCATATAAGCTGGTCATATTTCACCAACTAGAGGATGTGAGAAGCTGGAAGAGAGTGAGCAAGTGAATGAGTTTCTTTCACAGGAAGCCCTATTTTACAACCTTTCATCAAACATTTGGCACCTTAGGATTGGAGCGTGTGTTTGGGGGGATGTACAACAATAAGATGGAGTCTCCCCACATGGCGCCTGACTGTCTGCTGTTTTCACAGCTTTAATTGAAAGAGAAAAGGTTCAGAATGGGCCAGTCAGCTCCTTCTTCAGTAGCGCAGACACAATTTTTAAACACTGTCTAGGTAAAAGTGGGCGTGGCACCATTCTGAAAGAATGATTTACAGATTTATATGAGTGCAAGAAATTAGATTGTAGCTTGTGGTTACTGAAAGAATAAGAAATAAATAAAGTGAGCATAAATGGTGAATACCACCATCTCTTACCGCAATGATCATTGTACACAATTCAACTCAGTCTGGGAAACAACCTTTGGGTTCATCAAATGAAGATTTCATGAACGTTCTCCAGGAGCAGTCACATGCTTGATCACACATAGGTGAATGCACATACACTTGCTCCTCTGTGGCCTGTTGCTCAGCAACACTTCCCTGATTAGGTTAGCTGGCTATGGGAGTAAGGATCTGGTATCTACGTGGAAAGCCGGATCAGATCACGCTAATGGAGCTGCAGCCACATGCTCATTCCTGTCCCATGGGTGTTGGGGCACTCTCTGAGCCTAGCTCTCATAGAGGCCAGTCTCTCCATAAGCCATGAGCAATGCAATGAAACAAATATTGCTATGTTTATGTACAAAATGTGTTTATTGGTGGGACCAGGCTGCCTTCATGGAAAGGTCTTACTAGCAGATTTTCAAAAGAGATATGTGACTTGATGTTTAAATTCACTTTTCTTTGCCATGATGCGAGTCGTGGGGCAGAAGACACCAGCTTGCATTTAAACTCTGCGTTTAATTATTGCCAGAACCTGTTCAGATGATTGATTTTCATGCTATGCCTGATATTCAATTTTTTTTATTTGGTTTCCACACCTTAGCATGGAACAAAGCATCTATTATCACCCACTGAACAGAACACAATTAATGAACCGGGTTAAAAAAATGGCTCAAATATTCATTTATAGTAAACCCGACTAAATCCATAAATAATATTCAGAATGCACGATGTTTTAACCAGGCTTAGATTTTGCTGGATGTATTTCGTTTGATCCTGCTATACTATACTTCCATGAGCTCTGTGTTAGCTGAGTTTTAGTCATTCATTTGCATTCAAGCATCCATTTGGAAGACCAAGCATCTGATGGAGCTTTCAAAGCCCAAATCTTCAATTCTCAGCAGAAGCAGATGGAGCTTCTGCCACATAGAGACACACTCAGAGTGATTTCCCAGCCCACTGTGACCACACTTTCACCATTCCGAGAGATAGACTGATAGACTTATCCCAGGGTGAGAGAAGGGCCAGTGAGGGAGAAGGACAATGTGAGAGAGTGAGACAGAATGGAAGTCTAAGTGAGAATATTTCTGGGAAGGTTGGATCCTGAAACTGGCATGACAAGTGAGTCAGGAACACACTATGACTGGATGACAAATGCCAGCTTGTAGCTCAGAACACACATCATGTGTAACATGTGCTGTACATGTTCTGACTGTTCAGTATTGTTTGTAGAGCTGCGAGAAATGACTCCGCCTCAAAGCAATGATACACTAATTCTCGTGTAGTCATTGCAAAGCCCTACCCTTCATTTCACTTACCTTTCGTGTTGAATTTTGTGTTAGCCTCTTTCAGAAATGGGGCATTGCTTTGCAAATCAAAGCTTCCAATATCTTGTTGAACCCACAACCCCCTTTTTTTTTATAGCTCATGTATTTCCTTTGGTTCATTATTTCATCATTGTAATGTCTGATTACTTGTAATCATCATTATACCCATATGTGTGTAGACAGGATTTAAGCCCAATGGTAAGTTTTTATCAAGTTCTGCAGAGCAAGATGTTATTTTTCATGTTATTGTCAAGCATCGTTTTGTAATAGGATATTATACAGAGAGTTTTTTTCAGTTTCTGTTATTTCTCCATTAATGATAATCCTGATCAAGAATGAGCATTTATGAATGCATGTTTTTCGGTTTGTGCATTCTTTCTCTCTCTCTCTCTCTTTCTTTCTGTCTTTGTTTTTCTCACTGCATGTGTGTTTGTGTGTGTGTATGTGTGTGTGTATGTGTATGTGTGTGTGTCTTTGCTTGTTTGAGGACATGTACCACCAGAGCAAGCTGGCATATATGAATGTTGTGAAACATGTACATGTTGTTGGGTCACTATCACACACACTTTGTGGGTTGGGTCATTCCCTCTTCCTTTCCTGTATGTGGGCCTACAGCACCATACCAGTAATTGGAGTCGGTGAAGAATTAGTGGCCTAAGGCTGTTAATAAAATGACAGACCAGACGTTCTCCTTCGAACAACTGGGTAGAAACAGCAATGAGAATTATTGTGCATGTCTCATCGAAGACCGTTCTATCGTGTTTGTTTAGAAAGATTAGACATGGATTAGAAAGTGTGTTGTTTACAAAAATTTATTCATACAAATCTTACAACACTTTTTCAACATTTAAAAATGTCACCCCCTAAGGAGTTAATGGGTTAATATCTCGACTTCACATTTGCTAATATTCACTTCTCACACATAATATTTTCAGATATAGGTAAAACTTTCACATTAAGGCTTTTGGCGCTCTTAGAAATGTACACAAGAGGCTGGGCTGTGGGCTGCACTCCATAAGGCTCTTTGCTAGCTGACAAATTACCCTCAAGCGATGCGACAAGAAACAACACAAAAATCAAGCTAGGCTTCATGGCCCTCTACATAAGCTTGGGATATGATGAGTCAGTTTACTGAGAACAATGAAACAGGAACACTTTACTTTGCCACAACAACACATTCATTGAACTTAGAACAGCCTAGAGACAGTTAATACGTTTGCCATTTACATCAGTTCAATATTTAAATTGGATCACAATGTAACGCTGGCCATGCTTTTTGTATGGAATTAGATATTGGCCCAGCCAAATTTGGAAAGAAAACAACAAAAAAAAAAGAAAAGATGGTTAGTGAAATGTAAGCTAATAGTCTGCAGCATTATAGGGCCACTAAAAATTGCCATCCATATCAAGTGGCGATTTTTTTTGTCGTCATACGTTTTTAGCAAGGCACCAAAGCCAGAAGCCATGCTGTCAATCACATACCACTGTCAGGTTCATATTGTACATGCTCACGCTCTTGCAACACACTCACACACATTCACACACAGTGCTCCCATAAAAACATCTACACTCATAGAAATCCTAGGAACTGATGCCCAATTGTGTGTGTGGGGTTGATCTCATGTCTGAAAACAATTCCTAATTTAGTGGGACATTATATTGTTATATCAAATATTCAAGCCACCAACTGTGGTTAATAGGCAGAAAAAAGACAATTTGAATAGTACTACGGGATAGAGGATAATCCCGTATTTAAGCGCTGCGTAATACTTATCTCTGATTTAAGGGTTCAAATGGATTAAGGGATGCCGAAACTTTATCTGACCGTTTAACCACATGCCTGGATGCTTTGATTTCCTGATCCTCTGTCCATGCATCACTACCTCTTACTTCTTCCTACTTTCTTTAAAGAGATGCGTAACACAAATGACGTATGCGCACTGATAATGTCGAGATCAATGAATTATCAGAAGTAATAGCAAGAACTGTTAGCTGGGAATGCAGTAATACTGATCTGAAGTCCATAAGGTGTGCAGGCTATTACAGTGTAGCACTATATATCTATACACTGGACCCTAACAAAGGAACTGAAGTTGTTTCTTTTTTTTTAACTCATTTCTTTTTTTTTTTAATCCCAAATAAGAATTCATTCCAGATTCCAGTGATTGAGTATACATCTCTATTTTTTTTCCCCAACACATACACAACTTGTACCTTAGCATACAACATTAAAAACAAATCGGATTAATACAAAGATAGAAATGACGCAAAACCGTGACTAGGGTCACCGCGAACATGCCTAAAACTGAGAATAAAAAAAAAAAAAAACAAGACATGCTATAACACTTTTAAAAGGCCACCAGAGCATGCACTTGAAATTTGTTTTCCCTAAAGGGGGTGGGGGAAAGGGGTAGAGGGGAGGTGGGTTGTTGGGGTCAGGGGATACCATACTTTTCCATTACACCCTGAAGAACTCTGCAGTAGGCTGCATGAACTGCATGTTTAATAGACATCAGGGAAGCTGGTGTAACTGATACAACAGAAATATCAAATAAATTAATAAATAAATAAATAAATACAGCCATTCTCAAGCATATGGAATGCAACAGGGTCTGTATTACCACTGATGTACAGAGGATTGTACATGCATCATGCATGTAGGCTCAGGGAAGATGAGAAGGCTATTTTGAGATTTAGAAAGCAAAAATAATTGGACAGCACTAATGAGCTAAATTCCGGCGTCCTTCATTTTCACTCACAAACCCTAACTGTTAAAGACTAACGATTCAAAAAAAAAAAAAAAAGCTGCATTTAGTCAGACAGGTGTCTTGCAGGTCTAAAACACTTACACAAACGTAGCTGTGGAATGAGGGACTCACGTTGGCCAGTGTGTATCGCATCCTGACCCCTTCATAGGATCATTACAGCCTGTGCTTTCTTTTTTTTTTTTTCTTTTTTAACTTTTTTTTTTTTTTTAACAGAGTCAGCCTTATGGTCACTTACATCCCAGGGCCAACTTTGCACAAAATAAAAACTCTATTCTTTCTTCTGTAAGTTTTTTTTTTTTCCATTACAAAAATAAAGTATAACATTCAGAACTTTGATTGTCTTTTTTAAAATCTATTTATTTTTCTGCATATGATGAATTCGAAAAAGATATCAAGCGCATAACGTTCAAGGTGCACATTTGCCATATATGTATATATATATGTGTGTGTGTCATATATATTTTCCTAGTGTTCTTTTTTTTTCGTTTTCAACATATAAAGCTATATACATTCAACTAAACGACTGGTCCACAAAGTAGAACTGTGCGGTTCTCAAGTGCTTTAGTACAAAATAAGGAACAAAAAAAACATGTTCTTACTAAAATATTTTTAATGGCTTGACTTCGTACATAAAATACATGTTTAAAAGAACACAGGCGAGTTCCACCGACTGCTCAGTTTTAAGTTAGAATGACTTTTGACTGTATGATTGAATGGACACAAGGGAGGGCAGTTGCTCTATTTTCTCTTGCGCGCTTTTTTCCCCCGCTACAAATAAGCAAAGCGGCGTCCTTTGTTTCTAAACCTCTGTCTGTACCTTCTTCCCAGCACTGCTGCAAGGTATTTTTTTACGGCCATTTGTTTCCGGTAGCGGCTGTAGCTGTCCGTGAAAATGCCGTCCGAGTGGCGCTTGGACAGCGGCTCCGAGTCTTCTTCATCCTCTTCTTCCTCACTGCGAACACAAGCCCGCGTTAGCCTATAGCTACAGAAAATGCTAGCAAGCTAACAGGTTATAATGTACAGGTGTGGATTAAAATAAATAAATAAACAAACAAACAAATAAAACACGCGCATACACAAAAAAACACACAAAACCAAAAAGCGGTTCGATAAATGCGCACGTGTTTCGATATCACCGAAAGAAGAACTTAGGAGGCTTTAAAATGAATTTGAAGCTAGAAATAAAATAAAAAGGTTGTCTAGTAATGCGCTGTTATTATATTGGCTGCACTGCAGGTTAATAATAATAATAATAATAATAATAATAATAATAATAATAATAAAAAATGCGCCCGAGAATCAACAGTTCGCCCCGTCGATAGGCTATTTAACTTGTTTTTTCATCATTTTCCTACTCAGAGGTTAACCCAAGCCAAGTGTCACACCCGAGCTAGTTCAAAGACAAAGAGACAGCAAATACCGGGGAGAAGAAGAGCAAAGGAAAAAGGGAGGAAGTCGAAAACAGGACAACGGAAAGTCACCGCCATGGAGAAGAGAGAGAGAAGAGAGAGAGAGGAGAGAGAGAGGAGGGAGGAGACAATGCAAAAAAAAAAAAGAAAAAAAAAAAGATGACGGCAGGTGAACGCGTAAAATGAAATGCCCTTACCCTACACGAACTGCCGTCAGAGAATGCAGATATTTTCGGGCTGATAACTGAACCAGGATGTCCCTCAAGGCTCTATCTAACAATCCGTCTGCACGCGTTTCGGCTCTGAGGTAAAACGCCAAACACACACACACACACACACACACACATACACACAAGGGTAAGCAGAAACAAGAAACACCAAAGCACAACGTTCCGTTTATGATTTTCGATTTGTTTTACGCCAGTCAACGGTGAAACGAGCAAAAACAATGCAGCTCAGACTGAGTAACCAAACACTCTTCCCTGCTCCATCGATCTGTCTCCTTCTCAAGTCTCTCTCTCCCTCTCTCTCTCCCTCTCTCTCTGTCTGTCTCTCTGTCTCTCTGCCTAGTGCATTCCTGCATCTACATTATCCAATTAAGTACAAAGAACCAAAACAAGCGCATATAAAAGGAAGAAAATAAGAAGAGAATGAATGCGGTCACACATATGGATGTATAATATTTAGGTGTGTTTGGTGTTAGGTGTGGGCTTGTGTGTTGCTCACCTTCTCTCCGGTGGGTAATACAGTGTGTACGCGTCCTCCGGGAGGGCTGGAGCACTGCGCGCGCTCATCGTGTCGGGCTCGTAGGAGAGCTCACTTAACGAGTTTCCCTCGTCCCCGAACACGTCGTTTTCTAGCCTAAAATCCACAATCAGGACAGGACAATGTATTCAATTGAAATATAGATTTCTCATATATATATATATATATATACATAC
>JAOUQY010000044.1:20998621-21011645 GCA_028566355.1 Doras micropoeus | reverse complement strand
ACACCATACTAATAAATTATTGTGGTCTAAAATGACAGGTGTTTCAGTTTCATTGTCTAACCCCTGTATATATAAAAGAATAAAATAGAATATAGTGCAAGAGTGTAATGTGGTAGTGGGCTCTATCTAAACCATTATAGATACAAGCAGCAGATTTGTGTGGAATTATTGTATTGTATAGCATGAATATGAGAAAAGAAAATGTAGAAATCCAAGCTTTGGAAATCCAATGACCCATCTCACAAGCTCCAGCTATCAAACAGCTTTGAAAATCGCAAAATCATGATAAAGTTTCCTGCTGGTAGATGCAACCAATAAAATGCGTAGGTGGCATTGCTGTGTATTTTGCATAGCCTCCAGTACCAGTTTTTCCTGTACTTCTGTCTAGTGGCAGTACATAATAGATATGAATAATGGATAGTGATAAAGTTCAAATGTTATCCAGTGAGCTTATCTTAAGACAGTTTACAGTTGTGTCCCAGCACAGTTCAAGTGTGATCGACCTCCTGTACTGCAACTTTCTATAGAGTTTATTGTCCAGAATCTCTGAACTATTGTGACAGTTTATCTAAAACTGCAGAAAATCAGAGGAATAGACTCACTTTTTCAGATTCTTTTTTTTTAGATTTTTTTTTTTTTATGTGGTCACATGTTCACTCACCAGCCAGCTTTCCTCTATCATGATATCAACTACCAAGTGGGCAGGGTGAGGTCTAACCTTGTGCTTCCTCTTAGACATGAAATCAGCTAGCCACATCTTTTTGAACTGCTGCTCATGGTGCATCACACGGGAGGAAAGTGCTATCTGCCGTCTTCCATGTACACCATCTTATAGTCATCCACAATTGGCTAATGTCAATGTGAATGACAATAGAGAGAATGTATGTCATCCCTGCCGCCTAGAGAGCACAGGCAATTTTGCTCCCTTGGCACCCTGCAGTGGAGGGCTGTAGCATTGTCTAGATTCGAAGTCACACAGTATTCTTGTTATGCCAATAAAGTTTGAATCATATCCCCCAATGCTTTAGGCCACTTTTCTTTCAGAAAAAAAACTTAATTCATGCAAAGGTATTTGAGATATTTAATTAGCAGCCTACAAACTTAAAACATTAACCATGGGTTTTTGGTAAGCATGAAGATATTGAGGAGTTCGTTTACTATCTACCCACTGTAATGGGGTTTTTTGACTCCTGCTGTAATGATGTTCAAGAAACAGTGTAAAATATCATGATGTCTTTAGCCTTTCCAAGACACCAAGTTGGAAAACTGACTTAAAGAATCAATGATAGACCATTATATTGTATGCAGCCTGCTATTTTTTTAACAACCATGCCAATTTTGTCTATTATACACTGAAGCACCAGAAAAACTGGTATACCAGTTAATACTTGGCAGGTCCCCTACAGGATCTTGGAGGGAACGTTGCACAGTCCTCATGCTGATGTTTGTTGAGGCCCCAGCATTGAATTCCAATGTTACTTGAGGCAGTGTTACACACCTATCACGTGAAAATATTCCTGCCAACCGACACTGGTCACGTTCACGTCTTTTTACGGCCACACCGATGTCATACGTTTGAGGTTTTGCCAGAATTCTTGTAGTCACGGTACACCCTTGAAATGCTCATATGTGAAAATCCAAACTTTGCTTCTACCTCCAACTATTAAATGTATTGAAAATTGCAAATTTGTGATAACTTGCCATTCTTACAGCGGAAACAACTCTAGAAGCTTCCATAGATATCACGTCTATCGCTTCATATACACACTAGCAACCGAGGACATGCATAAGCGCCGTTGCTATGCATTTTACCCAGGATCCAGCACCAGTTTTTCTGTTACTTCAGTGTATTTTAGTCTTATCTGACTACACCACAATTCCATTTCCAGTGTCATCTGGTGAAGATTTAGGTGCTGTTTTTGTGGGTTGCTCTCAGGAAGAATTTATGCTTTTGTGCAACTCATTCAAACAGCTTGTTATTTGTGAGGTGCCATCTGATAGATTGTCAAATTTGACAACACTGCGACTCAATTAAAACTCCAATTCTAAACAGCTCCTTGACCTCACCATCCTCTCAAACGGTTTCAGACTTTTCAAACTATTTATTATTTTTGGTCTGATTGAGATTGAACCATCTGTATCTTTTTTGTGTTGAAAGATCTTTGTTTTTCCTCTAATCGAATCCTCGTGTGTTATTTATTTTATACAGATTTTTCCACCATTTTCTTTTAAGATGCCAGTAATTCTGGAGCTGATTATATATTTTAGAGGAAATATCATCCAATCAATAGCAGTATCATCATATCAAATAATATAGACCCTAGCTGTTATAACAAAAGAATGCACATTTTGATGATTTGCATGAATATTTGTGGCGAATCTGTGGAGAATTGTCTGTCATGGAATTTGTTCCTGGAGCATCTTTAGTTGGATATAGCTTTCTTTTTCTTTCCATCACCAGTGTTTTTGTGTGATTGGGCTCTTGCTCCAGGTACAGAAAAAAAAACAGAGCAATACAGGAATTCTGACTTCCTGACTCCAAATGAAACACAGCTGTTTTACATGCATTGATGTGAACCTCAGCATTCTTTCTCCCTCTCCTCTATCACTCTACCCCCCTTCCCTTTCCTTCACATACCCCTCTGTGCCGTCTATGTCTCCACCACCTCCTCCACACATCTCTTTCAAAATGCTCACTTCTTTCCTAAACATAAAATGTAGAATGTTTATGACTCCCACCTGCAGTGTTCTGCCTTTACTGCTTTAGTCACAGATCTGAGTTTTTGGCCAGTAAAAGGATAGTTATTACTCTCAGTGCCAGGTATGCCAAGGAGAGCATCAAGTTAGGTTTTGCCATACCTTCACCACAAAGAGGAAGCTCTAGTGTTTATTTTCTCTTTGGGAATTTCCTGGCTCAGAGTCTGCACTTAGGGCCAGGTCTGCTGATCAACACATCTGGCTTCCTTATAGCCTTTATTTAATGAGCTGTATCTATTGGCTTGATATTGGCTTGCTGAAACCCACTGTGTCAATACAATGGCATATTAGTGAGAAACTCATTAAAGCAACATTATGTAAGTTTTTACCTTTAAAAAGCAGCTTCAGATTCACTTTGATGGTACACTGACTTGTAATTGGGAGAATACAGTACCTCTGTCAATACCATTGCATGCCTGGAGTACCTGGTCTACCACTACATAACGTGGCTGTGTTGGGCATGATTTCCCACGAGAAGTGCGTTAAGCTTTATGGCACCATGTCATACACCATAACACTTTACAGCCCTTTTTATCATAACCCCAGTCAGTCCATTTAGACAGAGGTTTAGCCACTAGCGAGACATCTCCAGGTGATGTCAGAAAACCTGCTAGATGACACACTTGGACATCAGTACTGGTAAAATGTTACGGTCTAGTTATCTTGCCACCCACGTTTTTACATTGTGACAGTGAAATCCAAGTTTTGTAAGGTCAATTGAGCCCATACAGGGAACTCAAAGCATAATAGATATGCTGCATATCCTTCTCTGGGTTCCTGAAGCAGCCCGTATCAGAGATAAAACCCTGATGCTGGCCTACAAAGCCAAAAACTTTCCAGACCCTCCCTACATGATTGCAATGGTCAAAGCTTGATGCATACACAGAGCCCGTTGTGCCTCGAGTACGGCTCAACTTGACCCATCCAGGATGTCTGGGAGGCAAGCATCCAGACTTTTCTCTGTCCTGGCACCAAGGTGGTGGAGTGAACTCCCGCTGAATGTCCGAACAGCGGAGTCACTTTTTGTCTTCAAATGCCAACCGAAGACCCACATCTTCCGAGAGTACTTGAATGAGCACTAAGTCAAAGCTGTTACCTCTCTAACAGCAGTTACTGTATTGAATATGTCCAGTTCTGTACTGAGTTTATGTAGTTTAGAAGCACTTTTGGGTTATAGGGCTTGATTTGCTTGTAATTGTTTGCATTAGATATTGTATGGCTGATTTCTAGCCGTATCATAGATCAAAGTACCTTGAATTCAGGTCTACCAGCACTAGATGTGGATATTCCAAGTTAATGACTAAGCACTTGGATAAAAGCATCTGCTAAATGCCATAAATGTAAATGTAAATTTGTATTTACGACAGCGTTAGAAAAGGGACTTGACCTGTAGGGAGACCCCAAGAGGTGAAAATACTAATTCTCATCTAATGCTGCTTTTTTTTTTTCTCATATCTGGTTGAACAAGGCTTTACAAGAATTACACTTTTTCAGTCTGTTATCTAGTTAGCCTGCTACCTACTATTTAATTATAGTGAGGAGGAGTTCTTTCTTCTGAATAACCTGGCTTGCTTTAGGCAGGTTTTCATTTTTCACATTCTCACATTACTGGCATATAGATTTTACAGCATATCTACAGTAATCTCATGTGAATACACTTGCTAAGAGATTCATTTAGGCCCATGTTTCTGTTTCCTCAGACTCTCAGACTTACACGTGCTGTAGCCGATCAGCAACGAGGACCTACCCTTTCCATTTTTAGCTAATGTCGATGTGTTTTTGATTTTGCCGTTGTGTTTTCACATTTGTTGCAGTGTTTTTGGTTTTGCTGTTGTGTTTTTAATTTTCTCTTATGTTTCAGTTTTTCCTTCTGCTCTTGCATATGTTTGCATGTAGTGGTGGTGATGTTGTTGCAGCTTCTGATTTGCTGTTGCATTTTTTGCTTTGTTCTTGTGTTTTTGCACATTGTGTCACTCTATGAACATGAGCCAAATCAATTCGAAAGACCAAAAAACGTTTTATTTTCGGGGTGTAATGTTTGAGTAAAACGTCATACGTTCATCTGCCACATGAGTAGAACTTCAGCCAGCAGTGTGCTGTTCAAGAGACTGATTTATGCCCCAGATCAAAGGATGCTGAGAGAATGGATGGTATCTCTGGGAAAATACTTTTCATTCAATGGACCAAACAGGGCTGTAAATACATTACAGGGCTGTACCCTTCAGTGCAGTATTTTCCAATAGCAACTTTCTCTATGTGTTTCTATCTCTGTTTAGTGGCAGTGCTTGTTTATGTGCTGAAGTTAAACTTGAGCTCTTAGATGATAAGATCTTAGAGGGGAGTCTTCATCCCCCACACACAGACCACCTTACAGAGTTCTCAGTGTGAGCAGAGCCACTGGGGGCCGCAGTTCCCACATCCGGGGCCCTTTGAGGCAATGTTTACACAGATGTTTGGTTCCAAAGACGTGACCTGCCCCCTTCATCCCCTCCGTCTCTCTCCCGGGGCTCTTATTAGAGGACAACCTAGATGCCAGGGCTGCCACTGTGACCATCTGCAGATGAAGGCTTACATTCTGATCAACTTGGGAGAGGGGGGAGAATGTCAGCCCAGCTGAGGAATGTCTAAATGTATTGTGGTTGTGGATGTTTATTTGCTGAAGCCTGACCACATAAGCTTTAGCTCCACACAACTCCTCCCCTGCCTGCTCAGCCCCTGCTGACTATGTTGTTCTTCTGCTGAAGCATGGTCTTATGTATGGATTCTGACATTGCCCCATTATTTGCATGAACAGGGGGTTGCAAAGAAAATTAGATACCACTCTCACACAAGTCTGAGCTCCTTATGATATACAGCGCTGTGAAATAGTATTTGCCTGCTTCCCAATTTCTTCTATTTTTGCATATTTGTCACACTTGGAGTTTCAGAAGGTCTTAAAAAGCAGCACATGATGCCACCTTCCAAAGAGACTCAAACACAGATGCGAAACCAAGTCATTGAAATCTACCAGTCTGGAAAGTCTTACAAATCCATTTCTAAGGCTCTGGGACTCCAGCGAACCAAAGTGGGAGAACAGTGGTGAACCTTCCCAGGAGTGGAACCAAAATTTCACCAAGAGTACATCCTCAACTCATCCAGGAGGTCACAAAAGAACCCAGACAAACATCTAAAGAGCTTCAAACCACACTTGGTTCCATGATTCCAAAATAAGAAAGACACAACTTGACTGACTTGAATCCAATTGAGATGCTGTGTCAAGATCTTAAATGGGCAGTTCATGCTCGAAAACCTTCCAATGTAACCAAATTAAAACAATGCTGCTAAGAAGAGAGGGCCAAGATTCATCTACAGTCTAGCAAAAATAGAAGAAATTGGGAAAGGGGGTAAATACTTTTTCACAGCACTCTAACTGAAGTTATAACAGGAACTAATTTGTTTTGCGGACATTCCACAAACGTAATTATAAACGGATTAAATGTACAATGTATTATTCTTCAATAAAGTTAAATAAATGTTGTGGAGTCATTCTGCTATAAGAAGAATAAAATATGCTTTTATTGGAAAATAGAAGCCTAAACATTATTTTAGTGTAGTTAGTGTTTTCTCAGCCCTAGCAGATTGAGTGTCAAGACTGAGTGGATTTGTAAGTTATGCATGGCTAATAATAAACAGAGAGACCATTTATTTGCTGGTAGCCCCTTTGGACAAATTAGGTCCATTCTATTGATCATCAGTTGTAAGAAGCTGTGAATGGGACCAGGAAATTCCCAGATGAAGAAAGCTCAGATCAGGGTTCAGCTAACTTGCACTATAATTTTTGTCTTTGGCATTTAAGTCAAACAATAAATAAATGTCTCGGACTCGATGCATGCAGGTTTCAGTTGCAGTGTCATATGCATAGTGTGCATTTTCAGCATTGTGAAACTAAGGTGTCTTGCTGTGTCTCTTCTTTCATTTACAGGCATCCAGGAGGGGAATGAATGTAACAAATGTAAAAATGACTGGGCGCTAAGGGCAGCCATTGCTCTCCTGTATGTCCTGTGTGCACTGCTCACAATAGCTGTGGCTGTATTAGGATACAAAGGTAAGAACTGCGCTTTTCTTCTAAAGTTCTTGTACAGATCAATACAGTACAGGTCATACTGGAACATATATGATTTACATTAACAGCCCCCTCCAAGATTATTGTATATAGTTCTTTTTGTTTTATACTGAAGACATTTGGGTTTGAGATGAAAAGTTAATATGAAATGATAGATTAGATTAGATTAGATTAGATTAGATTATTTCAGCTTTCATATCCAGATATTTACACCATGATGTGTTAAACAACTTAGAACATGGCACCATTGGTGTCAAACCACCCAATGTTTAGTGAGCAAAAGTATAGGAACAGACAGTGATAAAGTAAATAACATGTAATATTTGGTTGCATAGCCCTTGCTTGCTGTAACCTGGAGAATCACTGACATCATCTACCTGTTCCCTGTTCTTCTTTTGTGATGTTGTTCCAGTCTTCTTTCAGTTGTTGTTTGTTTTGGGATGTTTCTCCCTTCCGTATCCTGTTCAGGAGGTGATATGCATGCTTGATTTGGTTATGGTCTTAGTAAGGTCTTGGCCAGTGTAAAACCTTACACTTTTTCCCCCTGATGAAGTCCTTTATTATGGCTTATGATATCATTCTACATTTAGAAAAGAGTTCTAGTGCACTGTTGTTCACTTCCAATCGCTTGCTTGATTCTCAGCTTTGATTTTATCAATCTTTCTATCAAAGAGTGAGCAAACTACATGTTAGCTAAGCAAATATGTCTAGGACATTTGATATGCTGCTTGTCAGCTAGCTAAAAGTACATATTGGGAATGTATTCTGGTAATGTTCCAAACATGAATGTGATTTAACTTTTTTTTTCCTTTATGCTATAGATGCTAACGAGATCATGCAACATCTTTAGTCTTGTTCAGTGACAGTAGAGGGAATGTCATTTTGCAGTCAAAGAAGTTTCAGTGCGTTGTCACTTCTTTCCTTTATTTGTATGGAATTTTGTGTTGCATCAGGTACTGGTTTGACAGTTGGGCCTATAGACAAAATATGGTCACTCGGATTATCTACGTTTAGCTCCACACTGGAAACACCTCTCCCTGAAAGTGCATAGCTGCTGTGAGCTTATCTATCATCCATATTTGATTTGCTGGAAGAAAATTATATTTGAAATTCTCTCTCCCCCTCCCAAAAAGGACGACTCTTCCCTGACACCGGAACTGATGTGGTTTTGTTGTTAGAGAAATCTTCTATTTGACTTTTATTTGAAACGTTTGATGGTCTGTGCGCCTTCCTCTAAACCTAAATGTCATGATTGTCAAAGATCAGAGAGTATGTTGGTCACCCACAACAAGTTATATTGCCAGTGTGTTTTGGGTTCCTCCAACTAGACTGGTTGCATTTCTCCATAAATTGTCAGACAGAATGTTTCTGTAGACTTCTGAGTTCATTCAGCTACCATCATGAGATATATCATCAATACAGATCCCAGAAACAGCCATGCAAGCCCAAGCCATGACACTACCTCCACCAATGAGCTTGTATGTTTTGGATCATCTGCAGATCTTTCTTTCTCCACACTTTGGCTTTTCCAAAGGTTAATCTCTGTTCCAGAACTTCTGTGGCTCATCTCTGTATTTCTTAGCAAATTCCAACCTGGTCTTCCAGTTACTGCTGACCACTGACCAGTGGTTTGCATCCTGTAGCATGACCTTTACATTTGTGCTAGCAAGGTCTTTTTTTTACGTGGTGGATTGTGATACCTGTTGGTGACGCCACTGACTGTTATTTTTGGGGTTTTCCTCACAGCTCTCACATCGCTTGTCATCCGTTGAGGCGGTTTTCCTTGGCCAACCTGTTCCATGTCTGGATGTTAGTACATTCGTGGTTTCTTTCTTTTGCAGCACACTCCAAATTGTATTGGCTGTCCCAGATGTTTCTGACATGGCTCTGATTGATTTCCCCCGTTTCTTTTCTCAGCTTCAAAATGGCTTGCTTTACTCCCATAGACGGCTCTCTAGTCTTCATATTGGTTTAACCTTTTTAAAAACAAATGGAGTCTTAACAGATGAAACCCAGGGCTCAAACCAAGAGTAGACCTTCAGGGCTATTAATTGTTTAAACAATCAGTCTAACAAGGGGCACCTGGGCAACAAGAAACACGTGTCAGTCACGTGTTCCAATATTTTTGATCTCTTGGAAAAACGGGTTCAAACAAGTTGTTCTAAGTTGTTTAACACATCTAGATGTAAATATCATGAAATAAAAGTTAAATTAATTCTGATCTATTGTTTCATATTTCATCTTATAATCTCAAACCCAAATGACTTCAGTGTATAGCAAAGACAAAAGAACTGACCTTGCTGTTCCAGTACTTTTGGAGAGGACTGTAGATAGTTCATTATTCTCTTCAAGGAAAAAACTGTTATATTGTACACAGTAACAATAAGATGAATTGGATACATCATACACACAAGTTAATGTATGATGTATCTATTGATTGATTAATGTTCAGGCAAAACAAAGACTTCTGTCTAAACACTTTGCTTGTTTAGTCTACACGCAGCTGAAGACTGTCAGTTTGTTCACTGTTTGTCAGAGTATTTGTGTTACTGCCAGACGTTTTTTGTTTTTTTTTTCAATTAGAGAACTACACTGTTACTTAGAAACAGAATGTTTTCACAAACAATATCTTCATGATCTTCATTCTAGTAGCATTTCTAATCTTTGCGAACTTAAAATATTCGACAATCATGTGTAAAAATCACAGGGCAGAAGGGTTTAAAATCAAGATTTCACAAAACTCCCTCTGGAGTTAAAACAGCTGTGAACATTGTGAAAATTTATGATGATTCAATCTGAACAGGGTTCAATTCAAAACTATTTAACGGATTGTTTTGGAGATACAAGCCTTTTCTATGGCAGTTCCTCCTGAACCCTACATTGCAATAGTTAATATTTTGGAAGGAACAAAACACTGATATACTGCAAGTTGTAGTTAGCAGATCATAATCCTGTCCCTGTTGCGCAGTTTATGTGGTGTCATTTCTGAATATAAAGCCATTAAATATTTGTCCAGAACGGACGACCTAACTACTGAAACAAAATCCAACGAGCCAAGACATTATGAGAAACAGGACTCATCATGGGTTATGTGTTTTCTTCTGAATATCCTTTATGCCTTAATATAAAATAATTTTACCCCTTGTCCCAGTAGCCACATGTTACCAATTGATGTGGTTGGCTCAAATTACTTTGCTCTAAAGTACTTGGGTGCTTAGACGTAGGGCACTTCCAGTCCGTCCCAAATAACCAGGCTGCACATTAATCATGACTCAAATTTTCATTCACTTTCTCAAAAGCCTCCTGAGGATAGAGGTGAGGATAGAGACAGACAGCATGACAGGCTTCGTCTCCTGCTAATCGATTCCCAGTGAGCGGTGAGCTTTTAAAAGGGACCTCCATGCTATGTTGTTCTGCAAAGCATGTTATTTCTTTGTGTTTAGTTACACAAGTGCTGTCTGGAATGATAATATTTAGGCTTTTTTTCCCCCAGTTTCGGTGATGATGAAATGGTCACAAAACTCTACCGAGAAATGAATCAGTTGAAGGAGAAAACAAGAAGAGCAAAAATGAAATGAGGAGTCACTAAAGGATCACTGCTCTCTTTTTAATTAAGTTTTACCTATTCCTATTTGTTTAAATGAGAATAAACAATGTACAATCATAGCTCTGAGGCTTGACCTGTAAACAAAAAAAAGTAGAAAGAGAAGTACTGTACACATTTCTCTTAAACACACACAGTTTATGGAAAGCAGAGTAATGCAAGTGAAGTCGATGAATGTTGCACCCTCTGGTGTTGAAAGCTATATGTGGACATGCGACAAGAATCCAAATGTGAATCAGAACCATTTTGGACAATGTTTATTTCTGTAAACATTCATGTCTGAATTGTTTTGGCTGTTTGGCCATGTAGATATAGTGTAGATAATACGAGGGTGAGTCAAAAACAATCCGCACTCCGGTTATATTAACACTTCCACTACAAGCCTGAGAGTAAATGGCAGAGTTTACATAGTCAATTGCCAACCAAGACAAAGTTCAAAGGTCAACCATCAGCTGGAGGTCCTGGGGTTCTCATCTATCAGTATCAGAACATTATCAGGAAAAGCTGAAGCTGAAGCCTCAGACAAAACGCTGTTGTGTTGTTGCATAACAATTCATGTCTGCACATCACCCAAACTGTCCACATTCTCCAAAACTATCATCTGTTCGGTCCCCTGAAAGAAGCCCTCCAAGGTCAAAGATGCACGTCTGATGAAGAGGTGAAGACAGCGGTGCATTCGTGGCTCGCAGCTCAGCCTAAAACATTTTTAAAGAGGGAATACCAAAGTTTGTTGACAGATGGATGAAGTGTATTGAAAAGCAGGGAGATTATGTCGAAAAATGGCGTATTTGTCTTTTCTGACCGTTGATTCAAATAAATTCTATAGCCAGAGTGCGGATAATTTTTGACTCACCCTCATAGTGTTGTCTGAGACACACTGCACATTTAGCTATAATCAAGATCATAGAAGCTGACTAATATGTTTGAGACCCGGACATGCGGCTTGGCCTTATTATTCTACTGTAATCGGTGTTGTGCCAGTTCACACTGAAAATGAACTAGTTCAAAGTTGGGTTCCTACTAATGAAAATAAACTAGTTCATGTTCATTGTTCATTTTTTTCTCAATAAACAGGCCGCTATTCTTTTTCAATAGAATCTCCTCCTACCGTCCATCACCAGCCCAAAATCACTGCTACTCTATTAAAATCCAGTGTTGAGATTGAGAATATATTTAACACTTAAGCAATGTGTTATATTATTTACATTTACAGCATTTGGCAGACACCCTTATCCAGAGTGACTTACATTTATCTCATTTATACAACTGAGCAGTTGAGGGTTAGGGGCCTTGCTCAAGGGCCCAACAGTGGCAGCTTGGTGGTGCTGGGGCTTGAACCCCCAACCTTCTAGTCAGTAACCCAACACCTTAACCACTGAGCCACCCCTGCCCACCATATTATGTTGACAATGAAGAAGTATACTGTATATGGCAATTTTATTTAGACAACTTTAACTTACACAGCAGTTCAAAAGCACCAAATGGATTCATTCTGATTAATGGAAAAACAGAATAATCTGCACTCTTGTTATTCTGACAACACCAGACAAACGCTGTAAACTGCTGGGCTGCGTTTACGGAGGCGTCACGACGTACACTACATTCACTCTCGCGATCTTTTGTAAACTTAATCATTAAGTTCAGCGTTCACAAAAAATAGGGTATAGAAGCTCACCAGCCTCTCCTGTACTCGATCTCTCTCTCTTGAAATTCTAAAATGAAGCTTGATATGTTGCTGAGAAACTAGAAAGTGCAAAGTCCTGAAAATTGTCCTGATTCAGGAAATTTTCTGACACCTGAAATGGTACATAAATGTCATGTCTCCTAACAGAAAGCTTCACAGCATGAACAGTTATACATTTTTCCATCTTAAACAAGAAAACGTTTCTTTTAAATCTGTTTATTATTAGCTTTAGGTTATGCGGAGGGTCTGCCGTATGAGTCCCTGTGAAAGAGGTGTTACCGTAGAAACAATAACCTATTGGAATAAAGCTATCATTTATATCAGAGCCATGTTGTTACAGATATACTCAATATATTCTGGTTTGTGAATTCAGCCATGCTCTTAATAGATTTCATATTTGATATATTACAGTTATTAATTATATTTAAAAAAAGGAAATGCTGCAAGTTGACAGTCTGTCTATATAGAAAAATCTATATATATAAAAAATAATGAAAGGAAAAGTACGAGTGTCATGGAACAATGCTTGTTTAAGTATTAAGTATAATTTAAACAGTAGGGGTGCTGCCAGAGAGACTGGTGGGGAACACCAGTGCACTTCAGGAGACACTCAGACATTCAGAGCATGACCTCTTAGTGGCTACTCCACATTCCAGAGGAAATTAAATGTCATGCACTTCCTGTGTGACTGTGCATATGGTATGCAGTCCCACTGTGTATGCTGTGCAGGCATGGGATTGGAAGTTATAGTGACAAAGCTATCCACACTTCAACATAGAGCCTGGGTGTGAATTGCCCTGTCATTCATTTTTATCTCCGGAGGGGGATACATTACTGCATACGCCTGCTTTGCCAACTTCTTCTTCTTCTTCTTCTT
>JAOUQY010000044.1:20940601-20951847 GCA_028566355.1 Doras micropoeus | reverse complement strand
CTTTGAGTTAGTGCTCATTCAAGTGCTCTCGAAAGAGGTGGGTCTTCAGTCGGCGTTTGAAGACAGCAAGTGACTCCGCTGGTCGGACATTCAGGGGGAGTTCATTCCACAACCTTGGTGACAGGACAGAGAAAAGTCTGGATGCTTGCCTCCTATGTGTCCTGGATGACGGTGGGTCAAGGCGAGCCGTACTTGAGGCACGAAGGGCTCTGGGTACTCATCGAGCTTTGACCATTGCCATCAGGTAGAGAGGGGCTGGACAGTTTGTAGGCCAGCATCAGCATTTTATATCTGATGCGAGCTGCTACAGGAAGCCAGTGAAGGGATATTCTAAAGTACTCTCAAGCCCATTGACTATGTCCATCATGGTAGCATGACAGTTTCTCAAACAGTACAGCCAGAGGGCTTGATAGTCATGACTGACAATTCTCTCATGAAGTCTGGTACAAAGTGTTGAACCACGACCCATCCTTGCTTGCAAAGACTAAGCCTTTGGTGGATGCTCCTTTTATACTCCTTTTATCTTGATGATCTCACCTGTTACCAGTTAAACTGCTAATTGTGGAACCTTCCAGAACAGTGTTGTATAACCTTTTCAGTCTTTGTACCAGTAATACTGTAACATCATAGTACTTTATAAGTGACAAAGAAAGCCGAGAACTCATTTGTGTAGCCGTGTCAGCTGGCTGGTTCTTTTCACCAGTCAAACATTTGAACACACTTTGAAATCTAAGTGAAATCCAGCCATCGTATTGTAAAAACTGCACAGCACTTTCCACTTTCCATTCTTGAAGGAATTTGGAAGCAGGAAATTATTATTATTTGAAATCATGGCAGTATGACAGAAAACACCTTTTGATAATTATTTTAATTCATGACCTGTTTATAGTTGTGCCACTTCCTGTCAGTGGCATATACATCATGATTGCTTAGATGGGTACCAGAGATTTATTTTTACCTCCATCAAGGAGGTTATGCTTTCAGTTCAGTTTGTTTGTTGGTTTGCCTGTCTTTCTGTCCATAAGCAAGATTACAGAAAAACTACAATTCAATTTTAAATTTTCATGAAAAATGTGGACAGGTGTAGCATGGGCCAAGGAAGAACCCATTAAATTGTGGAGTGGATCCGAGTCAAGGATCATGAGGTGGATCCATGTATATTTACTACTTTCATTAACATTCCAAGACAGAAGTTTGTTATGCATGCGCAAACCTGTCATGATTACAGTGAATGGTGTGCCGCAGCTATAAATATTTTCTATACCTTGTGAAGAGACTGTATATCTTGCAATGTCCTGCTGTGTAATTCATGTTTTGCCTGCAAACTTTGTTGTTTGGTACATGGAGAGACAGAGCCAGGTGTAATTGAAAGTTGTAAAACTTTACAACAGACAGATCAAACAAAACCAAAACATGAATCCAATAATGTAATCAAGGTACAGGCATAGGGCAGGCAAGGCACAAACAGGATATCACAGGAAAGACTGACTTGGTACATTTACATTTATGGCATTTGGCAGACAGAGTGACTTACATTTATCATATTTATACAACTGAGCAGTTGAGGGTTAAGGGCCTTGCTCAAGGGCCCAACAGTGGCAGCTTGGTGGTGCTGGGATTTGAACCCCCAACCTTCTGTTCAGTAACCCAACACCTTAACCATTGAGCCACCCCTTGGTAGCAGTAAATGGGCAAAACAGGTCAGACACAGAAAGCTATCAGGGTCATGAAGGGCTTGGTAATGTTAGGAAAGGCATAGTAGATGAATACGTTGAGCCAGCGCTATGAGAATGCATGCTTATATACACCACTAGATTGAGTTCAGGTGTACATGAGGTAAAATTGAGCATACATGCTGTGTATTGGAGTCTGCAGCCATTGTGCTTGTAGGCTGCTGTGTTGGAGTTGGAGTTTGTGGATGTAATGCAATTCCATGACAGTTGTGTGTGTTCTGATACCTGTAAGTACAACTCTGTATTGATATAAGATATGTAGGCATTTGGGTTTACTTTGTGTCTGTGTGTATTGCAATCAGGCCACCCTTTTTGCAGTTACGTTTGATAGCCCCCTGTTCCAATAGCTTTGGAAATATACCCAGACATTTATAGTAGGCTACAGATTTTAATATAATAAAAAGCCTGAATATTTAGCCTTGGCAAGGGTCTGTGCTCTCAGATTGCCCTTGCATTCATCTCTTTTGCTTTTTGTTTTCTGTCAGGGTTTGGCGGACCGTCAGGACTCAGGGGCCACTGAGGAGAAGGAAAAGAATGCTCAGGTCCAGCTGGAGAAGGCCAAGGTACACTTCATTTCTTACAATCTAGGCTACAACAAATGCATATACTGATTTTACTTATGCATTGTCCTGTGGACACTTTTCATGCATGGTCTAAAAAAACAGACATAAATAAATTGCAGTGATTTATAACGAGCAGTCAGGGGCAGGACGCAAAAGTTCATAGCATTGGTGAAAAAATAGGATCTCATTTGAGACAGATCTATGATGGAAGCAAAAGGGCTGGCACAATTTGGAAAACCAGAAAACACAGCAATAGGGAACAATACACTAACAACAGTGTTGAAAAGAGACAAAGGAACAGGAAGGTATACATTTACTAAATAAAAATACTAAACTTATTAAGGTCTTGTGCGAGAACAGGTGCACACATTAATGAACAGCCAAATTATAAGACAGACATGAAGTGACCAAAACAAAAGTGCATGTAATGGCACATGCAGCAATTTGTGACACGTTTAAATGAATTAACTTTTACTCTAATAACGTTTAATCTAGCATTTACTCCAGGTTATAGCCGTCAAAGGAGCTACTGTAGAAATGACTGATAATAGGTCATTCTAAAATTCCTGTTCACCCCACTCCCTTAAGGGCTCATCTAACCACTGATATACTGATATACAAGTAAAAGGAATTTGAAAGATTTATTTTAAAGACTTTCATGCCTAACTTTAGAGTAGTCTGTTTTAATGCTCAAATATGATGATTATACCAAAGTGCTACCAGATTTTCCCTAGTTTGGGGCCACATTATGTAGCATGGAGTGAAACAATGATTTGAATTATTTAGTCACTTGACTGACATCTGTGGGTTATGCTATTTATATTTATGCCACAGGCATGACTGTGTTATCTATATTTACACCAAATGTAATGAGTAGGTCCTGTTATATTATCATACTGCAAACAACAGGTTCTATCCAATTAACCCAGTTCCATGCCTCGTTGTGAACACAAATTATATTTTTGATGGACTAATTAAATCACTCAACCAGTCTATACTTCTGGGGATGGTATAAGCACTAATGCAAATTGCCCAATAATTAGAACAGTTTTCATAGAGTGTGTGAAACCCTACATGAAAGTGTTGTCTTGATCTGCCAGAATCTCTTTTGGGCTACCAGCTCTTTGGAGTAGAGCCACTGCTAGAATTAATCTTAAACTCTAAAAGCAGTGCTCTTGTGCATGTCTTTCAATTGCCAAATTCTTATAAAGAATGCCTTAACTGGGGTCAAACAGCTTTTTTGGGGTGGCTAGGGTTTAATTTTCAGAAATTTCACCTTTGTACATCACTGTGAGTGCCTTGCCAAATTAAGTGGGCCATAATATGGTTCAGTGACTTACCCTGATATAAATATCCAGCTATTAGAATAACAATGAGCCAGAATATCTTTATCACTTAAAAATAAGAGACTGCAACCCCCAGCTGGAATAGAAGACACCATTCAGAAAGGTATTGAGGTGGGGTCTCGTGTTCAGCTTCACACTCGCTGACTCATCTGGAGTAGCAGCCAATGTCCATGGAAATGACTCCACAGTGAGTGCTGCACAATTCTTACAGCTTTTCTTGTTAGTGTTAGCCCTACCTACAAACATGTCCCTTAACGGCCCCTGAAATTAAGCCTATTGGTTGCCGTATTTAGAAGATAGGAAGATCCAGAGGAAGGTCCTCTGGAGTGTGCCCGCTTCTAAAACTGGGCACTAAATTTGGAAATGGCAAAATCTAAATCTGGAGAGAAAACCAAATCTTGAGGGGGGTGAGAGTCAGTATGTTTTAGAATATGATTTTAAAGTGGGGCTAAATGCATGAGAAGTAGGGGCAAAATGAGTTGTAGTTGGATGCAGAAAGATGGAGATGGGCAGACAAATCAAGTAGGTTAAGAGTATTGATTTTCTCCTGTTAGCTCCTTGACCTCCAACCTGTCAACGAATCGACAGGTGTGCCAGTGCTTGCTGCAGTTCTCTGTAGCTGTTCATCGCTCAACTCCCAGATGGATCTGCCCTACAGCTGGTGTCCTGTATAGTCAACGTGCAGCATCCTGTCTATTTCTTTTCCTGTGTATTTACCTGTGTCCTACACTCACCTAACACTCTTGTATATGTGTTATTGCTATGTGTTACACCATGGTCCCAAAAAACATGTAATTCCAATATAAATAAGTTAAATATAGCTTGTTTTTGGGAAAAATGGATGTCAGATTCTACATGCCAAAGACAAAAAAAAAAAAACATCCAGACTGTTACTAACAAAAAGTGCAAAAACCAGCATCTGTGATGGCATGGGTGTGCAGCATTGCCCACGGCATGGGTGATCTGCACATATGTGTAGGTATCGTTGATGTGGAGGCTTATGCTGGTATTTTGGAGAAATATATGCTGCTGTCAAGAGGACAATTTTTCTCAGGAACTCCATGGGTACATTCCAATCAATGGTTAGTGCACTGCGAAATAGACTTTGAACAGTACGAATCTGTTGCCTTTGTCATCTCTGTCACTCATTATACTGATGTAACATAAAAAATATAACAAAAAATATAGCGACCCAAATAGAGCTACAACTTCTTCGTTCTCCGTTGTTCCTTTCAAACGAGCTAGGAGATCCTAACATTCAACACAAGACCATTCAGCATGAGAGATCAGAGCACTGTGCAGCAGACGTTAAATGACAACAAAAACATATTAAAAAGTTAAAATACATCACTCACAGTTCATAGATGATTCATCACATTTATTTCAAAAGTGCCTACAGCATACAAAATTAGTCTGAACAGTGTTGCCTGATTTATAATGATAAATACAGTCGAGTGCTGTCTTGTATAACACAAGAGACGAAAGGCGTGACCCTGATGCTGTCTGCTGTTGATAATGTTGCAGGTCATTCCAAATAGAGCCGTTTTAGTGACCAAGTTCCATATGAAGGGCCTGTGGGATTCTGTACCCTGTGCAGTGTGTAGGGAGCAGGGATCCAGCTTAGGGACCCTTGCAATCAGAATACAGCCCATGTCTATTCAGCATTTTTTTTTTTAATTAAATGTTTTATTTGGGACAATGTTACACATGCATACAGCAGTTGACATACAGAGTATAAAAGGTAGTAAATAAATAGTATAGGAACATACATTGTAGCAATCCACCAAGCCCGGTTTTACTTTTTAACATAGATAAACAGATAGACAGACAGACATACACGCTCACACACAAAAAAGGGAAAAAGGGGGGTAGAGGTGGGAAATAATAAACAAAGCTAAGTAAATGAGATATAATAAAACAGGGGTGGGAGGGTAGCAACATGAGTGAAGCAACATATGACAAGTGAATTCCATTTACGGGAGAATGTGGCCGTGTTACCTTCATTCATTCATTCATTTTCTTGACCGCTTATTGCTTTTCAGGGTCACGGGAGAGCCGGTGCCTAGCCGGTGGCATAGGGCGCAAGGCAGGAACAACCCTAGACAGGGCGCCAATCCATCGTAGGGCACACGCACTCACACACTCACGCACACATTCACACACTAGGGCCACTTTTAGAGACACCAATCAACCTAACGTGCATGTCTTTGGACCGTGGGAGGAAACCAGAGTACCCGGAGTAAACCCACGTGGACACGGGGAGGACATGCAGACTCCACACAGAAAGTACCCAGACCGTCCCACCCGGGGATTGAACCCAGGACCTTCTTGCTGTGAGGCAACGGTGCTACCCACCGAGCAACCGTGTCGCCCGCCGTGTTACCTTTTATTGTAAATTTTACCTTCTCCAATTTTAAAAAGCATGTTACGTCACAAAACCAAGAGTAAATTGATGGTGGAGTTGGGGACAGAAGAATATATCGCCTCGCTAATAAAGATGTAGAAGCTAAAACCTGATATTGAAGTGTGGTCAGTATGGGAAGGTCATTAGAAAAACCAAATATAGCCACTAGCGGATTCTTGGGAATATTGACACCTAGTATTTTAGACATCGTATTGAAAAATTCAGTCCAGAATCTGCTCAGGGAGGGACAAAAAAAAAAAAAGTACATATGGCTCAAGTTGCAGGGGGTAGCACCACATCGATCACATTCATCAATAATATTTGGATGGAATTTTGATAAATGAGATTTTGAGCAATGAACTCTGTGAAGAACCTTAAACTGTATTAGTAAAGTTTAGCACATGGTATGCTGGAACGTACAATATTTGTGGCCTTGTCCCACCATTGCTCTGGGAATGTGGAACCGAGCTCACCCTCCCAAGCCCTTCTATATTTGTCCTATGTGTGCACATCAGTGTTTAATAGCTGGGAATAGATCTTAGAGATGACAGATTCTGAGATGAGTCAAGGGCCAAAAGAACACACAAAGTCTTAGTGGGAAGCAAAACGTAATTTGAAAAAAAAACGAGGATGCACAGTGTCTAACTTGAAAATAATCTTTTCTTTATCAAAAAAAAAAATCTGAAACTAACTGATCAAAACTACAGAAGGTGCCAGCTTTGTAAAGATCTTGAAAAGATTGAATACCTCTGTCCCGCCAAATAATAAAAGCTGTGTCAGTCAGAGCAGGCAGGAAAAGGTGGTTTTTTAACAGGGGCATAGCTGGAGAGGGTAACTTAAAATTAAAATGAAACATGAATTGGGCCCAAATGCAAAGTGTGGAATGAACCAACGGATTATCCGTAAATTTGGGAATTTTTAATGGTAAGGAAGAAGTAAGCAATGAAAGCAGTGAGGATGAAGAACAGGATTGCGATTCCAATCTGCACCACAGCAGTTCCGG
The DNA here is from genome assembly GCA_028566355.1 of Doras micropoeus. Taxonomy (NCBI): domain Eukaryota; kingdom Metazoa; phylum Chordata; class Actinopteri; order Siluriformes; family Doradidae; genus Doras; species Doras micropoeus. Next base: position 20,944,798 of record JAOUQY010000044.1, on the reverse strand, counting down.
CGAATGAAGCCAATAAAGAATTTTGTGCATGTAGTCTGACCAGTAGTAAAACCTGAAATTGGGAAGAGCCAGGCTTCCGTCAAACCTAAAACGATGTAATACAGAGTATCTAACTCTAGGAACTTTTCCATTCCATATAAATGTGCTAATAAGTTGATCTAGCATTTTAAAGAAGTGTTTGGGTAAGAATAGAGGGATTCTTTGAAATAAGAAGAGAAACCTGGGCAGTACATTCATTTTTACAATATTAATTTTACCAATCAGCGATAATGGCAGTGACCTCCACCTCTGCAAATCCTGCTTAAGTTTGTTAAGTAGAGGAGAGAAGTTGGAGTGAAAAAGGGATGATACAGTGCGTGAGACCTGGATCCCTAAGTAGTTGAAGCCATTAAAAGCAAATTTAAATGGGATTGCAGATTGATTAAGGGAAAGTGCTAGTGAGTGCACTGGGATGCATTCACTTTTCTACAAGTTCACAAGTTCAAATGTTGTTAAGAGCGTTAGAACTGGGGGAAGGGAGGTCAACGGATTACCCATATACAGCAGAAGGTCATTAGCATACAAAGATATCTTTGCATGCAAAATACCTTGAAAAGTTGAAAGAGATTTCAATGCCAGGGATAGGGGTTCCATAACAAGGGCAAATAGTAAGGGAGATGGGGACATCCCTGCCTGGTCCCTCGCTATATGGGGAAGTAATCAGAATGGTCACCATTAGTAATTACACTGGCTCGGGGGGGAGTGTATAACAATCGCATCCAAGAAATGAATTTATCCAAATCGACCCAGTCAAATGCTTTCTCAGCGTCTAAGGAAATAAGTTCAGGAGTGGAGGAAGAGTGTTTGGCATAAATCACATTAAATAGAGTATGAATATTGGAGAAAAAGAGGCGTCCCTAATGAAACCATTTTGGTCATGTGAAATTATATTTGGGAGAATTTTTCCAGACGTTGGGCAAATAATTTTGCCAGGATTTTAACATCTGCATTCAGGTGAGATAAAGGCCTATAAGAAGTGCAGAGATCAGGATATTACCTTTATAAGAGAAGAAAAATAAAGGCCTCAGTTATAGTAAGAGGTAGCAAACCAGCTGAAAATGATTCGTTAAAAACTGATAAAAGCGGAGGGGCCAGTTTTTCCTTAAATTTCTTAAAAAAGATTTGACTGGCAACACATCAGGTCCAGGAGCCTTGTTGGACTGCATACTGTTAATGTAGGCAGCAAGTTCCTCTAAACACAGTGGGGAATCGAGCATATTTGCATCCGCGGAGCTAATAAAGGGGCTGTCAAGACCATCCAGAAAAGAGGACATCATGGTATCATCCGCCAGTGACTCAGGGCCATATAAATTCACATAAAAAGACTTGAAGACTTCATTAATAGAGGACGGATTAGAATGCAGGAGTCCATTAGAGTCTGCAATTTGGGGAATTAACTGAGATGCTGCTTTTTGCTTTAACTGGTGAACTAAGAGTCTGGATGACCGGTCACCATGTTCATAGTGTTCTTAACAGCATTTGTTCAGCATCAGCCGTGGTGATAAGGTCTATTTCCATTTGTGAATCTGATTGCTGTTTTCGCAGAATGGAAGATGGATTGTCTGTACAGGTCTGAAATTTCTTGAGTTTGTTTTTGTAGCTTAAGTCTACAAGCTTTGCTGGAGTGTGACGTGTAAGAGATGATCTGGCCATGTAAATAGGCTTTAATGGATTCCCAAAGAAGTGAAGTGGAGGTGCGTTCATTTGCGTTCAGAACAACAAAATCATCATAGATGACGAAATAAATGCAATAAATTTCTCGTTCTGATAATAACAATGAATTAAATCTCCAGGGCGGAAAAACAGAGGGTCGGCTTGAAAAACTTATGCCTACAGTGAGAGGGACATGATCCGAAATAATTATTGGATGATACTTGGAAGAGGATACTTTAGGAATAAGGGAGCTATCCAGAAAGCAATAGTCAATATGAGAGTAAGTCAAGTGTGGATGAGAGTAAAAAGATCATTCTTTAGACCGGGGGGTTGAGGAACCTCCAAGGGTCAATAATACCATATTTAGATGTAAACTCATAAAATGTCTGAGACAGAGGATCGAGACACTACATTGGGATCCGACCTGTCTAAAGCTGGGTCTATGGTGCGATTTAGATCTCCACCTAATATCAAAGAATGGGAATGTAAAGAGGGGATGGAACTGAATACTTTGTATGGAAAGTCTGGATCATCAAAATTAGGGGCATAAATATTAACCAACAGCACAGGAATATTAAATAGAATGCCTCAAACAATTAAATATCTGCCGTTAACATCTGTGATAACATCACTGACATCACTCCCAACCTCAAATGATCTCCAGTCTTAAGATGAGTCTCCTGTAGAAAAATAACATCTGAATCCAAATGCTTTAAATGTGAAAAAATTTTGGAATGTTTAGTTTGATCATTCATACCCTTAACATTCCAACTCAAAAATCTAACGGAAGTCCAACGGCACATATTGTTGATATGAGAATTAGTCATTTAAGATGGAGTAAAGTAACAAGTGGTGGAATAAGAACTTAACTGACTGAATGAGAAGGAAAAAAGTAAAGGGGTTAAAACACACACACACAGACACCCACATATACAAACATACAGACACGAAAGCTGCCCTCTTAACGTGGCCTAACGTTCACATTTATGATGGATTTTGTAACATCAAAGGGCAGAGTACAAAAAGAAATCTACACCCATCAGATCACTTAACTAGCCTGGGGACAATCAGTCTAGCTTCCTCCGGAGATGTAAAATCATGGTGCTTGCCTTGATGAGTTATTCGAAGCCTAGCTGGGTAAAAAATACCAAAGCACACTCCCTCCATGTACATCATTGAAAGTGGCACAGGCTTTAGCATCTTTCTCCGTGAAATCTGGAAAGATGGAAAGTTTCATGCCTGAGACTGTAACACATAGTTGCTGTTTAGTGCGTTTAAGAATTTTAGCACAATCTTGGTAGTAGTGAAACCTTGCAATGAAGGGACGTGGAGAGATGCCGGGTTTTGGCTTAGGAGCAAGCAAACGATGAGCACGATCAATCACCGGAGACTTCTCCAGTGCGAATGCTTCTTTTAGCAAATCAGACACGTTAGAAGCAGTGAGCAAAAAAGAATCACTCTCCCCCCATGAAGAACCCCAAGGATACAGATATTCTGACGCCAAGATCTGGATTCCAAGTCATTGCACTTTGCATCCAGTTTGTCGAACTCCTTAGAGAGGTTGTTGACTTTAGCCTGCAGTGCTAATACATCGTTTGTGCACGTGGACAGAGAGCGTTCCATGTCTGACACAAAAAAGCAGCGCATTTGACCCGCACCACTCTAATATCCCAGAGTAATTCACTTTTTATATCCTGAAGTTCCGTATTGATATTATTGCGGTAATTCTCCTCCATCACTAATCGGATCTTGGCTACCTCATTGTTGGCAATTTCTGATCTCAGTGTAAACAAGTCCACAGCCCCCATGGAAATAACATTAGCATCGCTGTGCTCAGGTACCTTAGAGGGCGAGGACTTAGCCTGCGCGACAGGCCGAAAGAGAGACTGCGATGGTCCCACCATTTTACTTATTTTCGGAGGCATTGATGCGGCAAGTAGTCCACACAATATTGTATAATAAATTTTAAAAAATGGGTAGGTAATCAACTTGAATATAAAGTAAGTTCAAGGATTTAGAAAGTAATTGCCACTCCATGGAGCGCTTTGGGCGAATGTCTACTCCATGCCGAACCGGAAGTCATTCAGGATTTTTTTTCAGGAATCTCAGTGTCACTGCTGGACTGAAAATAGTCCACTAACCAAAAATGTCCAGTCACCAGCATCCTGTGAGCACTGATTAAGGATTAGCAGATGACTAACACAAACTGTGAAACAACAGATGAGCTACTGTCTCTGACTTTACATCTACAGGGTGGATGTATCTCATAGAGTGCACAGTAAGTGTCACTGCAGTGCTGAGAATGATCCACCAGTGCTGAATAGTAGCTGATCTTTGCTGGTCCTGACCATTAAAGAACAGAGTAAAAGGGACTAACAAAGTATGTAGACAAACAGATAGACTACAGTAATTGTAGAACTACAAAGTGCATCTACAGGGGTTAGACAATGAAACTGAAACACCTGTCATTTTAGACCACAATAATTTATTAGTATGGTGTAGGGC